>VZTQ01007998.1:0-39604 GCA_013400755.1 Pelecanoides urinatrix
GTTAACGGTTGGACTTGATGGTCATACAGGTCTCTTCCAACCTAAAGGATTCTATGATTCCATGATTTGAAAAGCAGATTAAATAGCAAACCCCAAGCTAGTCCTCTTCTTCACTTCCAACAAAGTCCATGCAGTAGCAGAGACAACGAATTTATGTCTAATCCATGCACCTTCTCCCCTCAGTGGTCCTTCTAATTACACAAAGGAAGATTTAAAAAAAAAATAAAAAATAAAGTTGCTTCTTTGTTTCCTATGTCTTCCACAGCCACGTGGCTGTGTGCATGGCAGTGCACTAAAACTGATGCAGTCAACTGTTTGTTGCTTTGTTTTCTTTTTATTCACGAGTGTACTCGCGAAGTAACACCTGGTGCTACTAATATAGTTACCCAGCATAGTTGTTTGTAGATGGAATGTGTTGCTTACCGGTGCTGTAGGAATTGAAACTGGGAGAAGACCTTTGCTCAAGAACTTTGAATATTTCATCATTATCAGTCCCTTTTCTTACTTTCTTACTCAATTCTGTTTTTTATGGTCTTGCTTGACATTTTTGGCAGCTCTGTTAATTAAGCAGAAGTTATCCCTGATTAATGTACTGTAAGCTGCTTCTGAAATGCTATAAATAATGTGGTGATTAATTGCTGTATCCAAATGCAGTCATCCCTTAGCATATTTCACAGATGGATTGTTTTGGTGAAATGATGTCCCATTCTCATCCATATTAGAGACATTGATTGCAGAAAAACTTATCACTCAGTTTGTCTGTTTTCTTCCAAATAATTTATGTCTCTTGATCATTAGGACAATCTGTATAGAGAAGCCATTTTGAAAATACAGATGTGATATTCCTGCGCATTCTGTACAAGACCATGCATTGCAATTGAAAGAGACTAGCATAAAATGTCTGAGCTCTGGAATTTTCAACTTTGTTCAGCTCTTAAAAGAAAGTTTACTAACCATGCACAAAGAAAATACACTCCTTGGCAGATAAGGAAAGTATTTTAATATTGGTTAGTAAAACAACTGTGGGTTTCGTGTTTTTTCTTGCAAGGCAGGCACAAAATACACACAGAAGTGTGATTTTTTTTTAAGTTGGTAATGTCCAATTTGGGTCAGAGGCTGAGTATAATGAACCAAAAGCTTATGTTAACATTTCTGAATAAATCATCTTTATTTGAGATTCTGATTTTAAACATATTAACTGGAAGGAGACTAGTAGTGCTAAAATCAGCAAAGATTTTTTCAGAATTTGTCCCTTTCAGAAAAGGAATTCTCTGTACCACAACAGCAGAACTATTCTACTTGCTCTTTAGATCTGCTTAATATTTTGCTTCTAACACTGACAGAAAGCCAGTTATCTTTTCCCACACCTGTGAATAGAGTATTTTAAATTGTGTGTGTGTGTGTGTGTGTGTATACATACGTGCATGCATGCACAAAGAAACCTGTGGGAAAAAGGTGGCACTTAGCAATACAGACAAAGCCCTGGCTTGAAATCAAAGATCTAACAGGGTAGTTGGACATTTTCATGCAGATACCTAATTAGAGTAACCTGCTACAATGACTTGTGTATGGGGCTGGACACTTTATTGCTCATGGTTCTGTATTGGCCATGAAGGCCTGCCTATTTGCTTCATAGTCCACTGGATCAGACTCTGGCTGTGTTTCAAGACTGCAGCAGTGAAACAATGTGGTTCAGAAATTTTGGACTGTTGCTCTCTGTGAGAAAGCGTGTTTGTCCAGATGGGATCTCACTGAAGGACAAGTCTGTGGCTTTATTATAGAGGAGGGGGTAGGGGTGACTGTTATTTATAGGAACTTTCTAGTCTCAAATGCTTTGAGTATCACCTTGCAATCGATCTTACTTTCTACTTCTCAGTTGGGACTGAGTCATGAGCAGTTTGTAGTAATATAATAGTAATATAACAAAATCAAACTTGCATTATGGCTCCACTCAATAAATCTTTTGTTTAGTTTGTTTAGGAATAATTCAGGATGATTATATTAGCTTAGTGTATAAACATTAGGATTACCCCATCATTTTAGAGAAGACGTTTTTGAAAATTCTTTAACCTCAATTTCCTCCTCAATTTTTCTAGAAACCCAGATGGTAAATCTAAGTGCCATCTCTGTTAAGAGCCTTGCTCATTCAGCAGGAAATAATATAATCCCTGGTCCAGACTGTGGGCGTCTTTGTTTCTACGTGGCCTTAATGATGACAGTGGGATTCTTTGCTGATACGAAGAAACAGCTGACAGTCTCAGCCCATTGCCTTTAAGCATGGTGTTTAAGAAGTATGGTTTGCTTTAGCCTATTAATAAAGTTGTCTTGATTCTAACATAAAAACAGTATTGAACTCTTTCGCTCTCAAAAAAAGAAACCAAAAAACTGACCTCTCTTTATGACTCAATAGCAACAGCCTTAAAGATGATTGTCTCTCAATTTGGAGACTGTCTTCACAGTCCAATTTTGTACCATAATCTTCTTTTCCAGTAAGAGAGGAGAAATGCATTTCTGTAATTGTCCTGGGTAATTCAGAAAGAAGAGGAAAATGAAGTGCTGGTGTGTCCTTTTTTTATAAGTGATGATGTTTCTTTTCTTTACCATCTTGATATTGTATTTGTATTGATGTGCAAAATGCATTACTTGAAAATGGAGAAGTTAAATCTTCCTGCATTTGCAAGCACAAAAACCAGTGAGAAAAGATAACATGGAAAGCTAGGGAATTCTCAGTTTAAAGATTTGTAGGAAAATGTAGGTGGTGTGGCATTTGAAATAGCTCCAATTATTACTGATACTTCTAGCTGACCTATTGTTATCTTTATCTAATTAGTAATTAAGTCTGTGTGCTGAATCTCAACTTCTCACTTCTCTCTGTACATTTGAGAAAGTATGTTAGTACTGCTTCAAAACTTTTTTCCCCCTATTTGAATAGACTTTACAATAGATATAGTAAATGCATAAGTATAAAGAGAAAGAAGATAAAAATAAAATATTCCATCAGGTATTTCCTGAATTGATACCACCAATATAGAGCTCTTTGTACATTTTTGAATCTGCCCTACGTTTGAACGTTCTCTCATACAATATTTATTGTAGATGTTTAGTAATGTAATGTAATGTACTTCTGTTCATAGGGTGCAAACAGGTAACCCTGAGAGCACTATGAACAAAATATTTAAGAAAAATAATGTATATATTATAGCATATTTATTTATGTTCTTTTTTAAGCCTCAGGAATATCTTCCCCTGTGTTTTATATGCACCATTTAGATGAGTAATTTATGANATCGGTAAGACTAAATGTCTGGATAGAGAAAAAACACTTCGGAGTGCAAATCTGGGGATTTTTGAAGAAAAGATGTTGACCCATAATGTGGATACTGTTAAGAAATTAACAATATTGCACCACTGCAGGGGCTATACATAAAAACAACTTGTCTTGTGGTGACTTATACCTTAGCAAGAGGTATTGTGTTTCACTGCACCTATATTGGATATTATGGGGTAATAAGGAATGTGATATTTTGAAGATGTTCACTTAGAGTTACTAGTTGATCTCTATCTCAAGAGCTATGTGCTATAAGAAATAGAAGAAGCTGATTTTCTTTTAGGTTTTTGGTGGGGTGAGGGGGTTGGTTGTTTTTTGTTGTTTTTTGTTTGTGGGGTTTTTTTTTGTTTTGGGGTGTTTTTTGTGTTTGTGTGGTGGGGTTTTTTTTGTTGTGGTTTTGTTTTTTTGGGGTTTTTGTTGTTTTGTTTTGTTTTGTTTTTTAATTAAGCTGGTATTTGATGATCTTAGCTTTGCTGCTCTGTGTTGATGTGTACCTTGTGCATTTCCTTGCAAAATCAGAATTAAACTCCTCCTGTTGAAGGGGTTCAGATCCTTTCCCCTTATTGGCATAATTGTATAAAATAATTGGTTTGTCCTCTGCCATCTTGGGAAGTCAGAAATGCAAGTCTATTAAGCTTTTTAATTAGCTGTTAAAAAAAGTAGTTGTTTTAAGTGAACCGATGTAGTACACTCCAAACTATAACATATACTTTCCTAAAAGCTAGGATGGAACACATTTTTCTTCACTAAGTGTCCTAATTTGTGGTGTAAAATGCAGTAGATGTACTGTCAAATATCTATATATTTTTTTAAATGGTCGTCCAGAAAGAAGTGTTATATACTCACCTTTCTGAAATTTAGCATTCAAGGTCAAATTAATTTTAAAATATAGTGTGGAAGTAAAGTTTTATTGGAACAGCTTTTATAAAGGTGACACCTTTTACAGTGGCCTTTTTAAATTGAAAGAGTGTAAATTACACATTTTTGAGGGCATAGAAGTTACGGCCAGACTGCATTTCCTGGAATAAGGACACTTAGTTTCTCTTGCAGATGGGAATTTATATTTTGCAGTACACTGTCAGAGTTGGTAAAACTCAATTTCAAGTCATATTTAACATTTACTTTTTCACAGACTTTTCTAAGTAATGGGCAGGTTAGTAGAGCCTATAGGAAAACTAAAATCCAATGACAATTGGTAAGACATGTAGAATCATTCTGTTGTGGTGGAAGAAATTTACTTTCCATAGTCAGCAAAGAAAATAGACCTACAACTGGAATGTGTGCTTTTAAATATCTGGTNAATGTACTTCTGTTCATAGGGTGCAAACAGGTAACCCTGAGAGCACTATGAACAAAATATTTAAGAAAAATAATGTATATATTATAGCATATTTATTTATGTGCTTTTTTAAGCCTCAGGAATATCTTCCCATGTGTTTTACATGCACCATTTAGATGAGTAATTTATGAAAACATCAAGTATAGCATACATTCAAACTGCAAACACAGCTGTTAATAAGAAGGGCAATGCATTTGCAAACAGGCGTTGTGCTCAACCAACCTGCCATGCTCTTTCTAATAGGAATTAAAAAACAGCTTACTAGGAGTTCAGCTGGCAGGTATTTTTCACCAGTCGTCTGTTACTATTGACCATTTTTCCAATTAGTGCTCTCCTTATGATCATAGGACAAAAAGGCGTTGCTTCATCAGCCTATATATAAGAAAGCAGAGAAAAGTCCTAAATCTTAAGGACAGTACTTCGCTTCCCCTTCCCAAGAGAGATATATTGTTACATATATCCTAGAAGTGAGACATAGAAATTGAAACCTAAAATCATTTCAGTCATTTTGCAAACTCTGGTTCTCAAAATAATGTCATTATTTTGTCATACCCCCACCAAATGTTTGAGAGAACTGAAATGTGAAAAAACTGAGAAAGATATCTTTCGGCTGAGGACAAAGCCAGGAAAACAATTACTAAACTAAGGATATAAAGTGTCACATTTGGTGGCTAGGGAGATAACAGATTAACTATGAAGAATGTCATAGTGATTTGTAAGACTGTATCAAGGAGAAAACGGTATGCAAGGGTTTGTGATACATTATATATAATTTCTGTACTGAAATGTACAAAAAGAAATTATGTGAATGCAGCTGATAGCTGCCAACTGTGAAATAACATCGGTAAGACTAAATGTCTGGATAGAGAAAAAACACTTCGGAGTGCAAATCTGGGGATTTTTGAAGAAAAGATGTTGACCCATAATGTGGATACTGTTAAGAAATTAACAATATTGCACCACTGCAGGGGCTATACATAAAAACAACTTGTCTTGTGGTGACTTATACCTTAGCAAGAGGTATTGTGTTTCACTGCACCTATATTGGATATTATGGGGTAATAAGGAATGTGATATTTTGAAGATGTTCACTTAGAGTTACTAGTTGATCTCTATCTCAAGAGCTATGTGCTATAAGAAATAGAAGAAGCTGATTTTCTTTTAGGTTTTTGGTGGGGTGAGGGGGTTGGTTGTTTTTTGTTGTTTTTTGTTTGTGGGGTTTTTTTTTGTTTTGGGGTGTTTTTTGTGTTTGTGTGGTGGGGTTTTTTTTGTTGTGGTTTTGTTTTTTTGGGGTTTTTGTTGTTTTGTTTTGTTTTGTTTTTTAATTAAGCTGGTATTTGATGATCTTAGCTTTGCTGCTCTGTGTTGATGTGTACCTTGTGCATTTCCTTGCAAAATCAGAATTAAACTCCTCCTGTTGAAGGGGTTCAGATCCTTTCCCCTTATTGGCATAATTGTATAAAATAATTGGTTTGTCCTCTGCCATCTTGGGAAGTCAGAAATGCAAGTCTATTAAGCTTTTTAATTAGCTGTTAAAAAAAGTAGTTGTTTTAAGTGAACCGATGTAGTACACTCCAAACTATAACATATACTTTCCTAAAAGCTAGGATGGAACACATTTTTCTTCACTAAGTGTCCTAATTTGTGGTGTAAAATGCAGTAGATGTACTGTCAAATATCTATATATTTTTTTAAATGGTCGTCCAGAAAGAAGTGTTATATACTCACCTTTCTGAAATTTAGCATTCAAGGTCAAATTAATTTTAAAATATAGTGTGGAAGTAAAGTTTTATTGGAACAGCTTTTATAAAGGTGACACCTTTTACAGTGGCCTTTTTAAATTGAAAGAGTGTAAATTACACATTTTTGAGGGCATAGAAGTTACGGCCAGACTGCATTTCCTGGAATAAGGACACTTAGTTTCTCTTGCAGATGGGAATTTATATTTTGCAGTACACTGTCAGAGTTGGTAAAACTCAATTTCAAGTCATATTTAACATTTACTTTTTCACAGACTTTTCTAAGTAATGGGCAGGTTAGTAGAGCCTATAGGAAAACTAAAATCCAATGACAATTGGTAAGACATGTAGAATCATTCTGTTGTGGTGGAAGAAATTTACTTTCCATAGTCAGCAAAGAAAATAGACCTACAACTGGAATGTGTGCTTTTAAATATCTGGTTAAAACAGTCAAGTTCTGTATCTTTTTTTTACTTTTGGGTAAACCACTCCCCAGGTATCTCTGTAAGAAATGAAGAATCAAATCATAATCATCTGCCTGACTTTAAATTTTGAGTGGTTAACTTGAATCATTGAGTTGTTCTTTTGAAGTAAGTGGGATTATGTGCTTAAAATTAATCATGTGTTTATGTACTGTGTAATGGAGTTATCTTAATTTGCAAGATACTGAAGTCTTCTGACTTTTGAAGGCAAAGTTCATATCCATTATGTATGTCTGTCACATAAGTATGAAAAACTTTACCATAGCTGCAATGTTAGGTAACATTTTCAAATTTACACAGGAAATCTGTACTCTGATATTCAGTTTTATGTGCATGGTGGGCACTGGGCAGCATATGAGGAGAAAAAAGTTCTGTGAGGAGAACTGGTCATCTGGCTAGAAAAAAATGTTATGACTTGGGAAGGACAGAATGTACTTAAGTTGTTGAAATCCTCATAAATAAACTGTTTCTTTCATGATGGTAGTTTTATACAGAAGATAACAGAATGAGATCTGTGATGATCATGATTAATAATGAAGAGTAAACAGATGTTCTGCAAAATGGATTTTGTGTGAAATGTTTTATTTGTTTAAGGAAAGAAAACAGGGTCAGGTCCTCATCTAATATAAATTGTTATAGCTCCATGGAGAACAGTAGTATAGATGCTGAAATATAATTCTGTATCTGTGGATGTATTTTTAGCCTACAGAAGAATAGCAATAGCATTAGATGATCAAAATATAACATTATTTAATACAACTAGACTTACTTTTACATAATGAAATTGTGAAGTATTTAATTATGTGCCTTTTTATTATTTACTGTGCAGTTGTTTTTACTTTTTAAATCAATTTTTTTTTTTTGGCGTGGGTGGAAAGAAAACCAGGGAAGTTAATTCTGAAGTCAAGACTATTTGCTACTTTGAAGTAATTGTTCAGCATTTGGTACTGGCTTGTTTTCTATTATTTATTCCCTTTTAGATATTTGCCTGACTGGTATATCTAAAGCTCACACAGTGTGACCCTTATAGATTGTGCTGAGCAATGCTTTCCTTTCTGGTAGTAAGAGACAACATGGAAGTCTTTGGTTTGGCCCTAGTTAATGAAAGGTTGAATTTGTTAACAGTACATTTAGGTTGAAAGTTTGTATTTCTACCACTCTTAAGTGTTCTTCTTACTTGTATCTGGAAATGTTTTTTAACCTACATAGCTTGGCATCATTGCCCCTGTGTTGTCCTCTAGCTGTATGGGCTACCATGTATTAGTTGTTGGAAACAGATGCGATTCCTGTAATAACTGAATAAAGAAACCCCGACAGCTACTTTCAGCCCATCTCAGTATAATAATTTTGGCTAAAATACAAGATAAATTAGTGCTGACTGAATTTAATTATGAGTGTACAAGACCCAATCTGCAAGGGCAGAATGACTATGCAAAGGAGCATAGTACCACTGCTGCTGTGGTTGGTTTTATGGGGTTATTTTATGTATAGTGTATAAAGCTGCAAGTATATTACATTAGTGGAGCTGGACATGACCTAAAATACACTTTGATTTATTATGTTAGATGGGAAGGAGCAAATTTTGGTCAAAGTGCCCCAGTCAGTCAAAGCACTGCTTAATTGTTTGCCTGGTAGAACTCTACAGACCCAGAAAGTGATATTTTTGCCATGTCCCCATTCTTCAACTGTATTGGATATGCATGAAATATATAGCATTTACCTGCTTAGAGTGTTAAGATTGCTTTCTTTGTATAAAGAATGAAAAATAGTGCTTTTTCTTTACAGTGTGTGATAAGTTCTGTGATTCGGAAGAGAAATGGTATCATTTCTACACAAATTATTTCAATACAGCTTATAAACTTATAGCCTTTAAACACAGCCATTTGATCATGTTAAAATTACAGAGGGTTTTGAATGCAGCCTTCTTAAACTTGCGGGCTGGGGAGCACATAATATATGTATTGGAGTGCGGTGTGTATTCCTGTGTGCTCTCTTCACACACCCTTGAATTTAGGAGTGGGATGACATCATAGCATTATGCTCTGGTTAATCGTCAACATCCCAGGAGCAGAAGCAAAACAGCAGGTTGCTGTGGCTTTATTATGAAGTACGCATAATTTAAAACATTATTTAAATAAAAATACTTTAGATTCAGTGTGTTGTCACCGAAGTCCAGCTACCCAGAGAGGCCTTCAGTACAAGCACAGACTTGGAAGTGGAGGAGAGTTAAAGTTGGGGAGGGTGTGTGAGAGAAAGAAGGGGAGAAAAAAATCAACAGATGTAACAATGAAAAAACAATTCTCCAGAGATATCTGTAGCAACAGTTTTAAAAGTAGCCTTTATCTAGATGTGCTGGAGACCTTCTGTATGGTTTTGGGAAGAATTCTCAGGCTAAATCAGCTGAAGAGTATGGAGTGCCTCTGCTAGTCTTTCTGTTTGTACCTCAAGTCAGGTAATGTATTTTATTTTCTGTTAACACACACAAATCTCTATGTTGCATCCACATGCAGCAGGTTCATTTTTAGTTTGCTTCTCTGTCACCTGCTCTGTATCTTGACTAGTATGCATTAAACTTTCCATTTGTACATAAGTGTAGATTAAATCAAACCTTCCAACTCTGTATCTTATTTTAAAGTTGGTTTTTTTTTTTACTCATGTTTTTGGTAAATAAAATTTAAGCAATGTCTCAGTACCTATCTGTACAAAAAAACCAGTTGTTATGAAACGTGCATGGTAAATATGTGTACTTCCACTAGGTGTATTCCTGTTAGACTGAGATCCATATATTCATGGTTCCTTGTTGTGATCAGGTAACAATTTTTTAGATCCCCAATGGTTGCAGGATTAGAGAGTAAATTTAAATACCAATTCAAATAAGCGGTTGTTTATCAGCCATTAATTTGTGTGTGTCATCTTTTTTCCTTTCATTTGAAGGATAAAAGCAATTTTGTATAAAAAGCACATTAAAATATTGGTGAAAATATGACTTAGATTCTAGTGGACTGAATCATTTAAAACACAGAAATCGGCAATAGAGCAGTGGCGATTTATGCCAGCTGAAGAGTCTTGTCAGAGGAATCTGACTAGGCAAAGACTTAGCATATGTTAACTTGCAAGTAGATGCACAAATCTTTACAGAAGCTGTGTCTTTATAACTTATCTCTGCTAATAATATTATTTGTCTTCGTGAAACACCAGAACAGTACTTATCTTATGGGATATATGACATACTGAGGTAAAGAAGAAGGTTTACGAGGATTGAATTCTGTGATCAATCAGACATGATGATAGTTTCAATTTTCTTCCTGTTGTTGTTCTTCTCCCCCAAAATAAATATACACATTAGCTCAAATGAAAGAGATTGTCATTCACAGACATTCCCAAAGTGTACAGAGGGAGTATATTCTAAGTGATTCTCCATATTTTCAGGGCAAGACTGCTCTCTACCAGCTCTGTATTAAAAGGCAGTTGTCGCCAGTTGTGCTGTTTGTGACTCACGTGCCCCAGTGTATAAATCATGAGCTACTGCTAGTGAAGCGCATCCTCACTCTCAGACCTGTAGTAATGTTCCCCCTTCCTGATGGCTGCTTACTCTCTGGCTCCCCATCCATAGCAGACCCGTTGTAAGCATTCCCTCCGATGATACACACTTAACACACAGTGTTAAAACCTTTGGCTCCTTAACAGAGAATGCCTATGTCTATACTCTCTTAGCAGAGTCAGTGCTAAATAAACTACACTGTCTTTATCTTCAAAACGTTATGAATTGCCCTGTATCACTAGTAACTGCATTGTGCATCCAAACATGTTTTGAGTTCTTTAAGGGTACTGTAATTGAATTAGCAAAATTCAGGCTTGATTAATTCGTCATTGTAATCAGGTTACTAAACAATTCGTGATGGTCTTGGTAACTTAACTCTGAGCGAATGATAAATGGCTTTTTACGAAGGATTAAGTAATAGCTGACCCTGCTTTGGGCAGGAGGCTGGACCAGATGACCTGATGAAGTCCCTTTGAACCTGAATTATTCTATGATTCTATGAAAAACTATTAGCATACATTTCCAAATGCAGATCTTCAGCTGGCATGATTCAGAAGACTTCCTTCAGAAACCATAAGCCTGGGTCACTTCACAGTTACCCTAAATTTTTATGTTGCTAATGACTTTTTTTTTTAAACTAGCAAATGTTAATTGTCATACTATGTCCTGATGAATATGCCTTTCACCTGGGGCCTTAAATTATGCTATAAATATTAGTTATGCCTCAGGATTCTTTGCAATATTATAAAGTACTGTAGACTCCAGTTATAAAATAATCAGTGGCACAGCTAGGAGAAAATTCCAGGAGTCCTAAACCTTGATTTCCAGCTATAATCCGTTAACTATGCTCTCTCAACACCAACCATCATGCTGATTTGCTGTGCATCAGGATATGTATGTTGCTCACAGCATTCTGTGTAAATAACCATCTTTATTCAAAATTTGTATTAGATGTATACTGATTACAAAAAAAAAAAAAAGACTTCATGCCACAGGCACAGCAACTTTTCCAAATGTGAAAATTATATAACTCTGTCATGCACTATGACATTCGGTATAGTACTTCATGACATGCAACATTGGCATATGTGAAAGCTCTGGGAAAAATACGCAGAAGGGTAAAGACATGCTCCCTTTTTTTTTGTCTCAATTTTCTGTCTCAAAATTGTCATTGCGGGCCTAGAAAGAACACACAATGTGTCACAAGAACAGACTGAGGAAGGAGATACAAAGGCAAAGGAAGAAGGATCATTCTCTGTTTGCTCTTTGCATTCATCAGCGTTTTTGTCTTGTTCCGTCTGCCAGCAGAAGTTATGGGTAAAATAGCATCAAGATTGAAACAAAGCTTTTGTGAGTCCAGCTGTCATCCAAAACCAGTATCACCTCCTGCAAATTACTATGAGTTTTAGATAACCTGTCTACTGGAATACCTTGTTAGGAGCAGCTGAGTGATCCAGATGGCTTTTATGTTGCATTATAACTACTCACAGTTCAGCCTTAATTTTTGCCCCTTTGAATCTGAAAAAGTTAAAGTTTACTAACAGTGGGAAATAGAGTAGGGATTTTCTAGTCTGCCAGTAACTTGTTACCATGGTTCTTAATGAAATGCACTTTCAGCTGTTAGTGTCATCTTTGACTAAGTTCACACTATGGTTGACTCCCAAACCAGATGTAAATTTGCCTTTGTCCTCATCAGTCCAACAGCGAAGTGAACACTACAGAGTGCTTGCCCGTGGTAATCTCTACATCCCTTTATTGTAATGATTATTTCTAGTCTTTTTTGGGTGGGTTTTCTTGTTTAGTTTTGGTACAGACTAACTGAAATAATGCGAAGCCTGTGTTGCGGTCTGCTGAAGTTGTATTTTTGAAACGAGAACAAAGGTAGGTGTTATATGCCATGGGACTTGGTATAAGGATGCACAGAGTTCGCTGGGAAACTGTTGGAAAAAATGTTCCAGGTCTGCATGGGAGAGTCAAATGAGGTGTAATCTTATCCATACTGCATATGGGAAATAATATCTGGAGCAAAATTATCTCAGAGTGAGCAGGGGGACTTGCTTGTAAAGATGGTTTGTAAGTGTGGAAAATTAGAGGATCAGGACTCAGGAGCTTATGATAACATAGTCATGCTTGATAATGTACTGAAAAGCCCATTGAGTTTTCCAAGCTCTGTTGAATGTGTCTTGAAAATTTAAACGGGGTAAATGTGTAGGATGGAAATAGATGGCCTCTTCCACCCAATGTGATGAGGCTCCTAAAAAGTCAGGCTCTTTTCTGAAGACATGAGAGAAGAGAAAGGAATAGGAGTTTTTCTTAACTCCATTTGCCAATATGGTATATTATAGAGTAGGAGAAGAAAATTAGGGAAGAGGAAGAAAAACTGACAGTATGTTTTTCTTCCTATATAAAGTGTGAAGAACATTCTTCTGTCACACCTTATTATATAAAAAGTCAAAACTGACCTTTTTTTCTGATTTGTCCTTAAAAAATACATGCTGCAAACAATGAGATTTGCTTCTATTATGGGAAACTTAGCCCTTAATAGCTTACTTAAAACATTGTATTATTTTTTAAATATGCATTTACTATTTAAAAGAAAATCCTATGTCATTAATTTGCTAACAGCAAGTGTTGCCTCCTGCTTTTCTCACAGCATCTCTAAAAATACTGCTACTTTAATTAATTCAATTTCCACTAACTTCTTTATAGTACATTGTTGGGTCTTGTCGCTTAGAAATTTTGGACAAAACAAACAAACAAAAAAACAACAGGATTTTAATGTTTTCCTCACCTCTTGCTTACTGAAGGTAAAAGCCATGTGACAATATGTGGCATACCTGGAAGATCCTATTTCATTGGTTTTTCTTTTCTGTTTTGTTCTCATTTTTAGTAGTTAGTAAAGACTAACTATTTAGTAGTAATAGAAATTGGTCTCACATTAATGAAATTTAGTTTTTGTTTCAACAATAGTTACAGACCTTTCCCTATGATAATATTTTTATTAGTTCTAAATATTGTTTCATACCTCATATTTGCTGTTGCTGAAGTCTTGGAAAGTTAACTTTTACATTTATTTCCACCCTTAAAATATTGTTATAACTCTCGCAGATGTTTTCTCTTCTGTGAGGGAATGGCAAGGAAGAGGTAAAAATTTGAAAAACATCATTTGCGTTGTTACATAGAAGTATGAATTTTTTAAAATGTTGTTTATTTTTCCTTCCTAGGGAATTAATTATGTCTGTTCCATTGAGAACAGTTGTCAACTTAAAGCTCTTAAAGTTTTACAGTCAAGTAATTAACAAGAGACTTGGATACTGTCATCTGTGTTAACAGTTTTATGATGAATGTTACTTAGTGTAAAATTACCTTGCACCATTCCTATCCGCTTCACTGCTGCAGGAATTTATCCACTTTACGATCAAAGAAAGTAAGCATGACTTGCTGCTTGTAGAACAGAACAGTATTTGTAATAATGTGCAAATTTTCAGTAACGGTTAAAATCGCGGTAGCTAAGCTTCATCTTCTACCTGATGGATGTTATGTGGTAGAAGGGCCTCTCTGAGGGCACCTCCTTGCTATAACTTATTACCAACTCCTATTCAGAAAGTAAGAGATCATCTGAAAAGTGGGTGTTACTGCATGAAGAGAGAGAATGTGATGGAAACACACTGGTCAAACGGTGCACAGCAGTTTTTCATTAAATCCCTGTAAAGCAATTTCTGCTTTGTAAAAATAGTGAAGGATGATCCTTTGGGATAAAGCTTAGGGTTTTTTTGTGGTGACTTCTCTGTGAGGACACAGCTTCTGCTGGTGCAGAAGGGAGGAAGGTGTAATATGAATACATCTCTGAATCAGCTCATTTATATGAGCATCATCACAACTCATTATGGTAAGTGAGTTTCATTCCCAGATGCTATTTATTTCCCTTGGTGAAGGCTGCAGAGGGACGCAAGTCCTGGGAAAAAAACCAACTGGATATCTCTGAGCCTCAGTTCAGTATGTGAAACCCCCTTATTTTCTAGTAAAAGACCTAGTATAAGGTTGTTGTTGTGTACACATGAATAAAAATGAAAGTTAGCCCTACCGAAAGTGCTATTATGTTAGCATGTATCAAGCAGATGCTTGACTGTTGTGTTTAGAGGTATTTGGGTCTGAGTCCAAACTGCTTCTTGAAATGAATTTATTAATATCTATCTACTGACCTCTTTGCTGCAGAATGTGAACTTAGTTATTATATAAATTCACCTCTAGTTGTACCATTATTTGTGAAGGCAAAGTAAGACTTGGTGGGACAGTGGCTTTTGACTTTATGCCAAGGGCATGTAAAGCACTCCAGCCATCAGTCCATAATCTGCGTGACCAAAATACTGTATTGATTGAATTTGAGCACTTTGTTAAATGACACAACTGGTGTTTAAATTAATAGGAGTAGGGAGGCACTTTCACAAAAGATGTATTTGGCCTTGGCATGTTGGAATGGTATATAAGCCAAGCTTCTTTGCTTTTTCCTGCTACTACTTCCCTTGCCTTCCCTGCCTGTGCCAGAAACATTGTTCAGATGCCAAATTTGCCATTTGTGCCCATCCTCTGACTGCTTTGCCTCAGCTGTGTAATTAACATCACTACCTAGATTACATCTGAATTAAGTTCTTACAGGAGTTTAAATCACTTAGTCAAGGCTATTTTGGCTCAGTTTGGTTCTTTGCCATTTTTAAGTGACCTTAAAAAAAAAACCTCTCCTGTTTTGGTCCAAGCATTCAAATTGAGTCTACACACTTTAACTGCATTTTTTTTTCCCTAAGTTTGTTTTTTTTTTTTTTTTTTCTCAAGGCAAGAATGACTTCTCTGTTCCTCTTTATATAAGCCACGGTCACCCAAACGAGTCAGTTTGGTACTTGCTTTCAATTCCTGGGCCAATTTTTCAAGTTTCTGAGTTAGCTGTCTTACCTGGACCTCGTCTTACATCTTGCTTGGGCAGGTAGTGCAGTGCTAGGAACATGCTTTGGAGTTTAAACCAACACCCTTTCTGCCTAGCTCTTCTGATTCATCATGTAGTGATTACAATTCCCTAAAGACATGGACAATAAAACCTAGTCCCCTTCCAATGGTATTTTTACATAGTGTGATATAATGCTTCTTTTTTCCTAACGGGGATCCAAAAATCCAAGTAGATGCTATTTGCTATCAAATATCTGTTCCTAGAGTTGTTCAGTTAGTGTACTACCTCAGCTTAATGAAACATTTTGGTTAGGAGAACTGTTGGCCACAAATTCAATTCTGCTCTCCTACAACCTGTCCTCAGAAAACACTTTGTTCAAACCTCTTCCTCTGCTTTCAGTTTTATATATGAAATTTGCAAAATAAAGAAATTTGCCAGCAGAGTTCCAGTTGGATTAAGGACAGAATTAAGCTAAATTAAATCAGATTTTATATACCGTCATTGTTGATCTTAACACAGTAAGGTTAGTTTTACTTGGTGGTACCTTGAACATAATATCTACTATCTTCTAAGAATGAAAAATGTGTTCTGATCTGACGGGGACTTTCAAATGCCACTTTCAGAACTAAATTGTAGTTTTGTCTATATTTGCTCCAATCTCTTGTTTTTCTTTTGTTACCAGATCTTCTTTGTCTTTTTTTACTGCTTTGTACAAAAGAAAGAAGTCACAATTAAGTGTGTATGATGTTATTAGAATAATTTTTCTGTTTAATCAGTATAATTTTGTTCTTGATAGCAGTGCTGGGCTTTGGATTGTTTTTATATAAAGCTTACTAGAAATCAGTTTTCTTCATTACTTGCCCAGCAGAAACATGGGAAATAAATAGTGTAGAAAAAGGTGGCTCTTACAGTTGCTGCAAGAGACCTCTGGGGAAACTCTTCTCTGAGTAGCACCTCAGCCTAGAAAATAAGTGGACCTCACTAATATATAACCAAGCGCATTGCCCTAGAATGAAAGTGAGATTTTTGTTCTCACTTTTACCTCTTTTTGTGTCTAATTCAGCAGTGTTTAAGCAACTACCTAATTTTAAATGCATGAACAGCCCAATTGATTTCACATGCTGAAGCGCCTTAAACTCTAGGGCAATGCACTTGGCCTTTTATTCCTTTTGAGAAAAGGAACATCGGTGTTTGGGTCAGCACAAGAATTATATTTCTATTGTAAGGAATTGGAGGCATTCCTTCCAGGAGAATATTCATAAGAATTACATTTTTTGCCTTGAAGTGAGAGTTGTTAAGAGCAAGTTTTTGTAATGTTAGAAATGAAAAGATTTTATGGAAGTAATTTCAAGAATGATTGTTTGTATCTTTCTCTTTTTTTAATTTTCCTTTTCACCAAGCAAGCATGATGATATTGTGACATCTTTTAGCTACTGTGCTTCAGTCTCCTTATAATGCAAGAGTTCTGCCAGGTAAATGATGTAGTTTGATTTCTGATGGGAATAGTGTTCATCAAAAGTTAGAGAATAAGTTTTTGGGGTTTAGTTTTTGGGTTTTTTTTCATGGGATAAGAAGATCCCTTGGATGATTCCTTGAAAAATGTAAGACTTCCATGAAAGTAGGAATAAGGAGGATATTTGAAGTCAGTAGGACTATCACAGAATGTAAAAGCAGTACATTTGTGTGGTTTTGGAGGGCCATGTTCTGCATTTTGCTTCAGGGAAGCCAGTGTCAGGATAAAGCGTTCATTTATATTTTTGTGAACCTTATTGTTTTGTTTTCAGTAATAAATTACTGGTTGCAGATAGAATTTTTTTGTTGTTGTTGTTTGCCATTGTGTGAATTAATGTATATCATATGCAACTAACCTTAAAGCACTGGCAAAAATCAAGTGATTTGGTACATTTCAGGAATAACTCATGTCAGCGCTAATTAAAGTTTGAGAACAACCTTAGTGTTTTTGCATTTGAATAACAAGGGTATATGATGTTTCTACAGAATATCCACATACGTGCTTTGGGGAACTCTGTGGATATAGCGTTGACTTGTGCAGTATTGGAAGCAGCTCTAGAAAAATCACTGTTGTAGCAGTTGGAGCTAAATATTAGAAAGAAGTGAAAACCAGCTTTAGTTAAAATGAACATTTCAAAGCTTACTTCCTGTCTTTTCATTCCTATCTGTTCCTTCCTGCATCCCACAAGAAAAAAATCATAGTTCCGGGTGAAATAAGAGTACCTTTTTTTTTCTTTCTTGTTTAGTTTAGCTTTTGTTTTACTAGCCTTTCAAGTAAGGAGATGTATTTGTGTGTTAGACTCTCAGTTTATTACCTGAGAGTGACCAAGCTATGTAGCATGTGAGAGTTAGCAGGAAGTTGAACCTGCTGCTTGTATTTGCTAGTGATTCAGATGTTTCTATTGTTCATACAACATTAATGATGCTTTTTGCTAAATTGCCTCTTCAAACTAAAAAATGCTAGAGAAATAAGTGACTTTCTTCTCCTGTTTTGATGGTACCATAGTCAAATACATTAGTCCCCAAATCAGTTGTTCAGATATTTGAAGAGACAGCTTCATTAGCAGTACAAGGGTTATATAAATGATTATACAGAAAGGATTTTCTTGCTGTCCTTTCTAAGGTATTTCTGGGTATCTCTTTGGTTTCATGATGTAGAACTGCAGAATCACTCAGGTCAGAAGAGATCTTAGGAGGTCCCCAGTCCAAGATCCTGCTCAAAGCACAGTCAGCATTAAATTCAGACCATATTGCTCAGGGCTCTAAAGTCTCTGAGGACAGACCTTCCACAACCTCTCTGGGTTCTGATGCTTCATTATCCTCGTGGTGAAACCCTTTTTTATCCCCCCTTTAACCAGTTGGAACCACCCTTTTATGGCTGTTGTTTCTCAACCTCCCACTGTGCACCACCATGAATAACCTGGCTCTGTTTTCTTAATAGCCTCCTTGTAGGTAATGGGGGCCTGCCGTTAAGCCCCCTGGAGCCTTTTCTCTTCAAGGCTGAATAAATCCTGTTTTCTCCAGCCCCTGACCATTTTGGTGGCCCTCCAGTGGATTCGCTCAAGTTTACCATAATCTTTCTTCTAGGCTAATCTTTCCAGCAGGTTATCAGCCTTCATTTATTCCAGAGTACACTGCTGACTCATCTTTAGCCAAACAGCCAAAAGGACGCCTGGATCCTTCTCAGCAAAACTCCTGAACAGGTACTTAGGCCCAGTAGTACCAATGGAAAGAGTCAGTCCATCCCAGGTGCAGGACTTTGCTTTGCCCTTGTTCAATTTCATGAGGTTCCTCATGCAATATTTATTTATATAACAATAGTGTATTGTTTAATTAATTTGTACTTTGTTGTACAATGTGTTTTGCAACCTATGTTCACAAAAAACCATAGAAAGGTAGACCACGAAAAATCTCAGGAAGTTCATTCTCCAATTCATTCTATCTTCTTGGGGTGGGATTATGATGCTATTGTATGATGATGCTGAGATATGCCATATATCCATTTTTTTAAAAATTTCATATAGTAGTATGCATTAGCTGTGAAAGCTTTTATATTTTTTACAACACTGCATATTAAGTATTATCACTATGAGGGGAGAAAAACAATGGCTTAGTAGATAAGATATTCACTTGCAAATTAAGAGACTTGTACCTTGTCATTGACCTATTATCTACCTTTAACAAAAATTCTGCTTGCATTTCTCACTACTTTTTTCATCCAGTTGTCAAGGCATGACATTCTTCCTGCCACCTATGATGAACAAGTAGTAGAACTATGCCATCTTCTTGCTTTAAAATTTAGTAGAGTATTGAACCTTCAATGTAATGTTTATGTTCTCCAATGGCTTACAAACTGGGGTATGGAGTAATACAGAACAATAAATAATGTCTTTAATTGAGATGAAAGAACACACTTTTAAGCAGGTCATGGTTACATTGAAATTTAGAAAACCAAAAGAAAAATCAGCGGTTGCTTTTTCTACTTGGCACTGTGGAACACTCTCTTAGGCAATGTTTGGAAAAGGTGGTTGCCACTGTGAATAAAAACTTAATTTCTTGTAGAGCCTGTGCTTTTAGGTCTTTCATACTGACTACTGTTTTTAAACAGGTTCTACAAATGCCACAGTTTTTCTCAAATTTACACTTGACCTGAGCAGTTATTAGCATAACCAATTGTTTTTTGTTTTTCTTTGACTTTTTTTTTCCATTTTAAAGAATGTCAGAGGTGTTATATCATCCCTATAGCAATGAATATCCCTTGAAGTGCTAGATTTTTTACAGAAATATGTGACCAAGTTTCCTTAGAATCATAGAATTGCTTAGGTTGAAAAGACCTTTAAGACCATCAAGTCCAACCGTTAACCTAGCACTATCAAGTCCACCACTAAACCATGTCCCTAAGTGCCACATCTACACATCTTTTAAATACCTCCAGGGATGGTGACTCAACCACTTCCCTGGGCAGCCTGGTCCAATTCTTGACAACCCTTTTGATGAAGAAACTTCTCCTAATATCCAGTCTANCAAGTCCTGGGGAACACCAGTTGTGACCAGCTGCCAAACTGGATTTACCTCCATTCACCACTACTCTTTGGGTCCAGTCATCCAGCCAGTTTTTTACCCAGTGAAGAGTACACCTGTCCAAGCCATGAGAAGCCAGTTTCTCCAGGAGAATGCTGTGGGAAATGGCGTCAAAGGCTTTACTGAAGTCCAGGCAGACAACATCCACAGCCTTTCCCTCATTCACTAAGTGGGTCACCTGGTCATAGAAGGAGATCAGGTTGGTCAAGTAGGACCTGCCTTCCATGAACCTGTGCTGGCTGGGCCTGATCACCTGTTTGTCCTGTACATGCTGCTAGATGACACTCAAGATAATCTGCTCCATAATCTTCCCCAGCACTGCGGTCAGGCTGACAGGCTTGTAGTTCCCCAGATCCTCCTTCTGACCCTTCTTGTAGATGGGCATCACGTTTACTAACCTCCAGTCAACTGGGACCTCCCCGGTTAGGGAGTTTAGGACTCTCTGAAGACAGAACAGAATCGCTTACTGAGAAAACGCGTGCTACTCTTTTTGAAAGAGAAAATCCTACCTGTAATGGCTGTAGTGCTTGGTTTTCTTACTGTATCCCGATTTCTGATTATTTTTTCTTACTTGATCTAAAGTTGTTTCTTTTTTTTTACCATTTTATAAGACACTTCTAAATCCACTCAGGAGGAGGGGAGGTGCTTTCAAATGGACTTATAAAGGATTATGGTTTGAATCAATTTTGAGGTCAGAAGTTAATTCAGAAGCCTTAGACAGAGCTCACAATAACCATCACCTGTAAGCCAGTATGTCTAAAATGTCTTTCTTAGGTTTACAGGGCAGTCTTTTTCTGAAAGCTTTAAAATGTTGAGTAAGTGAGGAAGACATGTTATTCACTCTTATCAACGCTGTATTGACTCAGCAGTATTGCCCTATTTACACAGTGGACAATTTCAGTTCATTATCCATAACAAGCTTGTGTTTATGTTCTTCTTCTTAATTACATAGTTTTGTACATATTGGCATTTACAAATTAAAAGGTCTATTTTTGACAGATTGGAAAATGTGTGTAATTTCTTAGCACTTTTGTCCCTTTCTCTTCCTCTGACTCTGCAGATTATTTGTTTTTAAAAGCAACTAGTCATCTTTGTGTTGAAAAAGGAAACAAATAACAATATGCATTACAGCAATTGATCACTAAAACAAAATATAATTGATTTCAATATGTGGGAGCTCGGAAAGGGAGAAATGCTGTTTCTTTATTCCATTCCAGCAGGTGGGAATTCCATTTCTGGGAGTGTAAAACTAAAAATATCAATGCTGGGTACACTTTTTTCCCATATTCCACAATCCCTCCGCCATATTTCAGGGATTGTCCCAGTTATGGGACATTTAAATGATTGTTTATATCCCAGTATACATGTTGTATTTAATTAACCTCGTGCCTTGAACCTGTTTCTGGCTTGTAGAAGAATCAGCTGCTTTCTGAGACAAAACTGTCAAACAATGTCTCTGTTGACAGTAAAAAAGGCCAAGCGCAGCCAAATGACTAAAAGCCAGGCTTTCCTTTTAAAGTCCAATAAAGTACTTTGTGTCAAAGGTAAAACCGGCTGATGCACTCTCCCCTATTAGCACTCACTGTTTCTCATTAGATGGAAATAGGAGTGAATGATTAACGTAATGTATTTCCCTACTGAGACAAGAAAGGGATGGCATCTTAGTTCTGCGAACATCGAGACATTAAAATGATGGTGTTTAGTACTTTAGATGAATGTGAAAGTATGGGGGAATTTTACAAAGCATCCTAAGAAAATGAAGAGCATGCAAAAATCTGCAAGCAAGGTTTGTAGACTATTAATCCTGTAGGCTTTGATTTTTAAAATTACTCTTCTAAGGCCTAGTCCAGAAATGTGAAAATACAAGGTTGTAAAGAATAGCATCTGAAGTCCCTAAAATTTTTTTTATTGATTTCAAAGTATCACACACAGAGTCAAAGAATGGTTGGGGTTAGAAGGTGCCTCTGGAGGTTGTCTAGACCCCTGCTCAGAGCAGCATCAGCTAGAGCTGGTTGCTCAGGACCGTGTCCAGTTGGGTTTTAAATATCGCTGAAGATGGAGACTCCACTGCCTCTCTGGGCAACCTGTGCCCAGAGGTTTCAACCACCCTGACACTGAATAAGTGTTTTCTTATGTTTAAATGAGGCTTGTTGTATTTCAATTTGTGCACATTGCCTTTGGTCCTTTTTCTGGACACCACTGAAAAGAGTCTGGCTCCATCCTTTTACTGCCCAACATCAGGTATTTGGGTACATCCAGAAGATCCCCTTGAGCCTTCTCTTGAGGTCCTTTGCTGGACTGTCTGAAGTATACCCATGTCTGTGTTGTGCTGGGGGGTGCAGAACCGGACTGAGCGTTCCAGGTGTGGTTTCACCAGTTTTGAGCAGAGGGGGAAGGCTCTTGCCTCCCATGACCTGCTGGTAATGTCCTACCTAATGCAGCCCAGGATCCTTTGCCTCAAGGGTATGTTGCTGGCTCGTTGTTCATCTTCTTGTCCACCAGGACTTCCAAGTCTTTCTCCTTGGATTCTTACACGTTTCATATGCTATTCTGGTATACTGCTCTTGCACAGCCACGTATTTCTGAATCGGGCAGAGAGCAGCATTGCAGTTAAGAGGCCCAAATCCAAACAGGAGCTGGGGGTAGTCAGCCCTGCAGGATGTACTTGACAATTAGCATGATTGGGTCCTTAGAAAAGGACTGGGATACCAAAGAAAAATGCCTCAATAGCCTACTGCTAGTGGTTGCTGCCTGATTTTCTTTTTACGCTCTGCTCTGGATTCTTTGCTGAGAAAAAGTCTCTGTGCTTAAGCTATGCTAGAGGTTCTCCTTATGGCAATAGAGAGGTTAATGGCAGCGATTTCCACACCCCCCTCTCTCCCCTCCCTGCCACCCCTCCCCCACACACCCCCCCGCCGAGACTTTAACAAAGAAGTGATAATAGGAAAGAAGCTTCAATTTTTTTAACGGTGATGGCTTAATAAAAGCTTGGGTTGTTTCAGGAACTATGTAGCTGTCCAAGGTGTTCTTTTTACTTAATTCTTCCAAAGTGTGAAAGTACTTTTTGATTCTTTTTGAACTGGAAGATGGTCAGCTTTAGATTCATTAAATCTTTTAAAAATCTTCAAAACATATTCCTGTCAAATATGTATATGTAGTTCACAGAACATTGTACTTGTATTTGACATGTACTTCTACTTTGTCATGGTTCTAAATTGGCTGCTGTTATTACAAATAATGAGCTTGGGAAAAGCTAATAGGGAGGTTTTCCCAATTTACTACTATTTTATGCTAATGTGAAAAGCTCTAATTTTATTTGCAAAAGTGTTGATTTATAGATCTACTTACAGTTTGCTACACAAAATGGGAAATTTCATTGTTTGACATGAATTATGAGTTGAGAAGGCTTGTGAAGGAAGACTCTGTGGGAAACCAAAATACTCTAGAACAAGAAAATCGATTAACATTGAAATGAAGAAATAATTATAGAACTTCCTGTCATAAAAGTCACAAGGTTTTTCACTGTTCTTTCTTTTACCATGGACGTACCTCTTTTTGCTTGAGTATATATAACGTGTACTTTTTCCCTTACAGAAAAATTTATTGTTTGTTCACTTGGAAGGAAGGCATAAGAAGGAAAATGTGGAACATGGTTACAACACTAGAGAAAATTGTCTTCTGTGTTTTCCCTATCTTATTTAATCGTTTAAATTTTTATAAAACTTTATTTTAATATTTGATTTTGTAAAAATTATTTTATTATTTTATCACATAATCCTTGTTTCAATACTACATGTAACTTCCATGAATGTTTCTAAATTCTATCTACAAAACATCTATAGATTTTATACTAGCAATAGGCCCTAAATATACTAACCTGAAGATTTTACAGGAAGTGCAATAGGATGGTAAAGCTCTCAAGCACCAGTAAGAGTTAGGGGCAGTTGCTATTTTGCAGAATGCAGTTTTTCTCATGATTAGATCTTTGAAAGAATAATTAGCCTGAATTATTTAATCTGCATTTTTCCCCTTTTCTCATATTATCTTATGCAGATATTTATCAAGTTAACACTGAGACTTAGATATGCTTAACGTAATGTGAAGTTACAGTATTTTTTACTCAA
The DNA here is from genome assembly GCA_013400755.1 of Pelecanoides urinatrix. Lineage (NCBI taxonomy): Eukaryota > Metazoa > Chordata > Aves > Procellariiformes > Procellariidae > Pelecanoides > Pelecanoides urinatrix. The sequence continues at coordinate 24,086 of VZTQ01007998.1, forward strand.
GTATAGTAAGTTTTTTTTAAGTCAAGTTGGATTTTGCTCTGGGTTTCTCAAGCACTTCCCGTCACAAGGTATTGGGGAGTATATCATGACGTGGTTGCAAGTGTGCAAGCTATCCAATTGTCCCCACTCTTTCCCTGTGCAGAGAAGGTATTAGGTTCTGTGAGGAAGACTGACTAAGAAGACCCTATTTTCTCAAAGTCTAATACTTTTTGTATTCAAGCTATATTTCATTTAGAAGTTTGCTTCTGTTTTCTGGAATCCTGGGGATAAACGGTCAGTGTCTGAGTCCAGTAAAAGAGGGGAAAGAAGTCTCTTTTTTTGCCTTACTGTAAATAAACCTTCCTTCATCTTTTACTGGGTTGGTGTTATTTCATGCAAGAGAAAAACTTTGGCATTTAACCATCATTTTCTATGGAGTTCAGTCATCTGATCTCTGTGATTTTAGGACAGCATGCGTATACTGAAACACAATGATTGTAACTTCTGGAAGTTGAAAATTATTGGGAATTAGGCAATCAAATTGAACATTCTGAAACTGAAATTTGGATAAAGCCTCACATGCTATGCTGAGTTACATTCTTTAGCGTTCTCTCATTGTAGCTGGCAAGAAGAAAGAAAGGAAAATGATAAGTATGTTCATTCCATAGCATTAATTGAAATTCAAGCATATGGTGTTGGAAAGGTAACATCTTGCTGAAAGTTCAGGTCTACTTACTAATGTAAATGAAAACACTGGTATGAAAAGTGGCTGTAAAACTAGAACTTTATAAATTATCTCATTATACACAGTGTATCCCAAGAAATGGTATAGATAAAAGGTTGCTTCTGACATATTTTACAAGACTGTGTTATGAAGCTGGATGTTATATTTAAGTAGTTTTGGTAAATTACATTTTCATTAGTACAATACTGATAAAACTGAAAGTACATCTCACTACCTTGATCATAAATCAAGAAAACAGTATTATTAAATGCAAGCGCTTAAAAATTGCAATGGAACTATTTACTTATTAAATATTTTATGGTTCATATTTGACTGGCTATGAGATTATATTACAGCAATTGTAAATATAAAGTGGTTGGAGGATATCTTCTCTTTGCATAAATGTACAACTTCCATTAAAGGAAGAAAATGGTTGTGTTTTTAATACAGAGCTACTGCTTTTGAGGGTTAACCGTGTTTTTTTTTAAATATCTGTGATTCTTTGTGTATTTCCACTTAAATTTTATTAACTCTGTGTGGCTATGATTGGATATTTTACACACTGAGATTGTGCAACTTGATTAGTTTTTCCATTTCCTATCTCACTCCACGTTTGTGTTCCTGTTCGCAACCTCTATTATGCTAGTCTGACAAAGCGCTCTTCCTCCTAAACAGCCAGTATATAGCTTTAACTTGGACCATAAATATATACACAGCTGTGCAGATTTTAGTCCAAGCCTTCATAAAGCACGATCACCACTGCAGGAGGAGGTAAAGAGTTGAAATATATAGATGAGGATGAGGGAGTGAAAAAGATATAGGTGAGATTAGAAAGAGGAACTGATGGGTAGAAAGTGGAGTATTCAATGATTTAGATGCTTATCTCTTATTTTCCTTTAATTGATATCTTGGAGGCATGCTGACTATATAGTAAATCAATAGTTTTGCATAGGAAGCAGGTTTTCTACTTAGATGTAATTTTATGACTCTGTATAGCCCATGGATTTAACAGACTGTTAAGTCTGCAGATAAGGAAGACACTGTAGGTAAATGAGACACAGGTACAAAATGAGGGTTGTCACAGATGTGCCAATGATCATAATTGTGAGAATAAAGGGAAGTGACCATGACTTGAACAGTTAAATGACAAACATATTAAACCATGTCATTTTGAATATCACCTGTTCATATTTGCTCATATACATTATTATGCATTTTAGTTTGCTGTATTAGCTACAGAATATTCCTCAAAGAACTCCTTGTATAGGTCATGACAGAGTGAAAGAGATGAATGAAACAGATGGAGAGTGAGAGGTTGAGATGACAATAAAGCAATGAACGTAGATCTCAGCTCAGCATCATGTTGATGCAGATGCTTATTTAGGAAGCAAATAAGGCTTTAAAATAATTGCAGGTCGTTCATTTTTGTAATATATGCTACTTGTCAAATGGTCTTTGAGCTATTTCAATAGTATATTTTTTTCCTGTAATTCAATTAAGCATTAGGTGATGGTTTTAATCCTGACTGCCAAAATACAAAAGGAGCCTATAAAAGTTTTAAGAGGATCTTTTCCATATTTGTTTAAATTTATCTCATCTAATAATGTGAACAATAGAATATATGAAGCACCAGTTATGCGTATATTATTACAGCAGGCCTGAATGTGTAGTTCTGGGTACTCAGTTGTAGCAGATCGTTTGAATGTATCATTAGATAGTAATAAAAACTGCAGCTTCTAAAGTGCAACTGATACATTCTTCTTGACTAACAGGCTAACAGTGTGTGTAATGATTCATATAGGAAAGGATAAACCTACTTTTTAATATGCAAAAAATTTTAATTTAGAAGAGCTTGAACAAGTTGTCAAAACCCCCACAATGAAGAGTTAACAGTTCCTACTCATCTGCAATGAAGTCTATTCTAAAGACTTCATTAAAGAAGGAAACTACAGATGGCAAATTATGGTAACTGTGAAATAAGTTTCCTCAGGGGCACTTGGAAAAATTGTAGTTTTCATTTTTTATCAGGGAAAGTGATGGTCAGTGTCAACAAAATGCAGTTTGGTATTTTTTGCCTTTCTCTACAATTTCCTAGGCTTGGTTGTGGGGGGTTTTTGGGTGTGGGATGGTTTTTGTTTGTTTGTTTTTTAACTGGTATGTCCTATAAAATTGCATCCCTTCCCCAATAAAATTATTATCATTTTACAACTATTGATATTTCAAAGGAAACTGATTTTCCAAATGGTTTACTGAAGCTCATCAGGAGAGGAAAAAAGAGATCTAGAGTGAAAGAAAAGAAAAAAAAAGTCATGTATCAAAGCACTATATTTGTATTAGATGAGAAGGCAGAGTTTTGTCATTTATTCTTTCTGGAATTTGAGAAGTTTATTTCCCAATAATGCCTTATATTAGTCTGGAATTTTACCTGTACAGAAATTATGGTGTACCAAATTAGAAGTATTGCTTCCTAGTGTAGTAGCTAATCAACAGGATTGTGCATAGGAATAAGGTGTTCATTTTGGTCTCTGAGAACTTTATTGAGACCTTAATATATGAATCACAGAATCATAGAATCNCACTGTCTCTGTATATGATGCCACAAAGCTTTTAAACTGGATTATTATCAGTTTAACATGAAAGGGGTTGCTGGCTTGCAGACATACTACTCTGGAACAGGTGTTTCTGCTGCTATGGAGTGACCATCAGGGTGTGCATAGGCATCTCTCGAAACTCATGAGATTTGTGTAGGGCTTCTGGTTGTGGATGCCAGTGGGTCTTAGGTGCAGCCCTCCATATTCATAGTTTAGAATACTTGACTGATTTTGTTATTCATACTGCTTCTCTAATTTATTCAGTTCTCTCCACTCTAAGCCCTTTTGGGGGCTACATACTGAAAATATTTGAGAAGGGAGGAAAAGAGATCTGACTGGTCATTCTGTGCTTGATGAAGGATGGTACCTTTTCTCCTGCTGCAGGGCCTGAAGGTGACAGGACAATCTTCTTGTGTACATGCTAAATATTTCTCTGGTGGGGGGGAAGAATTTTGAAATGACATATTTTAAGATATTTTAATTAAGGCTGGGTTTTTTTTCTTTTTAATTACCTTTTGCTGCTGAAGGATTTCCTAACGTTCATTAAAAAAGGGAAGCTTGCGGATTGTGTTTGAAACTTGGATGTAGCAGGAAGCAGAGCAGAAGTAGGAAAGCAAAGGTTGAGAACACCAACAAATAGAGAGGAACTCTTGTATCTTGGGGGTGTGATGTGACAGTGTGGTGACTAACATAGATAGCCCAAAGTCAACAGGGCTGTGTTAGAAACACCATGCTTAAATGAAGTCTTTTAACTCATAAAAGACTGAACTCAGAAAGTTGTATCAGCAATGAAGAGATGCTTTAGATCTCTTTGTGTCCTGCATTAAATATGTGAGGTATTTACCCTGTTATTAATGCAGACAGGCAACTTGTAAGTATGTGGAGAATATTAATAACTTAAAAAAAAAAAAGAAAAATTATTCAAATTATACTTGTATAGACCATTTTGTGATAGAGAAGAAATGAAATAACTGGAAGGAGTGAAATAAAATAGTACAAGTCCACATAAGTGAAACTGACAATTTAGAAAATTGTCTTCAATACTCATTTGTCATTAATTTAATACTTATTTGCAAGTATGTTGCCATGATATTTTTGTCACAGCTTACAACTGAAACCAAGCAAAATTTCGGAGAGACTAGAAGCTATTGCAGACTTTAAAATCTTGTGTTGTAATGGAAATGATAATTGAGAGCTTGCTGTAGGTTGTTTGGATCTACAATCTGTTATTGTCTTCAAAAGTCTTAAATTGTGGAAAATATCTATAAATTCCAGTTATAATTCATTAATTAGTAGCCATCTTGTTTCAGTTTTTCCCTGGGAATAGATTAACTATCTATAGCTTTTTCTTAAATCATTGTGTGGTCATGGCAACACTTTAAAATGCCCACAGTTTTTGGGCAGTGAGAAATTTGAAGTCAGGTGGCAAATTACTGAGAGGAGGATTCTTGTAGTTTTTCTACATGGGCTGTCAGAAGAAAGGGCCAAACATTATGTGGCACTGGCTCCTCATGAAATTCCCAGAGCAGCCATGGAGACTGAATTTAAAATCTGACAACCTCATCCACCTGTGTTCTGTGAGGCATTTTCCATGGGTGAAACTAGGTTTATGATTTCAGTTTAGTTCACTAATACTAGTTAATGTTTGCACATTTTATGAAAGAGCAAGTCTCCAGTCTGAATGAGACTGATGTCTGAGTTGAGGCAACACTTGCCTGACTAAGAGTTGCTTTAGATCAACATGTCTGGTACTCTTCAGTATTTCAGAGATAAACACTACAAACATTGCCAAGAGTGAAAATGACTTTTATTTGCATGTACAAGGTACATTTATACCTGATTTTGGTATTTTCTAACCTCTTTACTTTTCAAACGAAGCACGTTAACACTGCTTATTCATATAGAAAGCTTTTCATGTTTTGTTTATGTATAAATACAAATTTAATATTTTGAAAAGTGACTATATAGATATGTGTGCAAAAAGTGCAAATGTATGCAGTACGTGCAGGTATGTTAAAAGAAAATACCATACAAGGGAGTGCATGGTACAAAGTTTCATTAACAAAACTCCTATCTGTTCATTTTTATTGTCACTTTGCAGATTTCTATTTAATGGCAAGTAAGCAATCATAATAGATCAGTCATGAAAATTACACAGGAGTCATTTGGGAGTTTAGTGATTCAGAGGAGTGACCTTGCTTCTTTCCATTGTTGTGTTTTTAATATAAATGTTATCGTCACAATAACAGCAGTGGTGGATATTCTTTCCTAAAAGAGAGGATCTCTTAGCAGTGAGTATCCCTGAAGTCATTCTTACAACCTCTTCAGCCATCTGTCTTTGGAGCTTAGTAAACAGCTTGAGATGGTGTTGTTGACCCCGTAGTGGGAATTTGTCAGTGTTCACAGTTTGTTTTGGGTTTTTTTGGTGTGTTGTTTATTTTGGGCTTCAGTTTTGTTCCCTCCTCCCCACTCCCCAATAATAATAATTAAGAAAAACAAAGTGCTTTGATCAGGAATGAACAATGTTCTGTGACATGGTTATTGTTGAGTGACTGCTTTTCCCATTCTGGTAGTAGAAAATTAAAGAAAGCTAATGGATTCGTTGCTTAGCCTAGGTTAGCTCAACATAGTTACTTCATAGAGCAGACCTCAGTATTACTAATGTTTATATAAAAGTAGCATTTTACTGATATGTTAAATGTGTCTAGAAACAGTAGCCTGTAATAGTTTTCAGCCTATTCTTCAAGAAGTGGGGTGGAATAGAGCAAACGAAAATTATTCAAAATTTTTCACAGGTAATTTTATAAAGGTGGGCTGACTTTAAAATTGCAACTGAATGAGAATCTCAGTATTTCCTCTTTTCATGCTATGAACATTTGTTATAATTAATTAATTAATTAAAAATATTATATTTTCAGTTATGTCTAGCTATCTTAGTAAAAATCTTTTTTTCTTCCCTTCAAGCTAAATGGCACTGAATAGAAACCTGACCACTTGTGAATGTTTTGAGTATATCAGAAAATTTTGCTTCTCTTTTAGCCAACAGCTCTAATCCATCTTCTTGCTTTGGTGGATCGCCTTTGGGGTGGAGCACTGGAAATTTTTCTGGGGATGACTCATCCTAAAATTCCATTTAGGATATTTGAAGTTTTGCAGCTGTGAAAAATAATGAAACTAACCTATAAAGGAAGCTGATTGAATGAACCAGAAGGGAACAATAGAGGTCTCTTTCCACCTATTCTGTGTGTAGGCTGAGACTGGAGTTAAACATACAGTCCAATTTACCAGTCTTTTCTGCTGCTTCTGTTCTGCTACCTCATTATTTTGTGGTTAGGAGTTACAAATTAGTACATTCGGTATGGAGGCAAAGATGTTCTCTCCCAGTAACACAAAAAGATATTATATTGGTGAGATGTAAATTTATGATCACAGGTTAAATACATGTCCGTCTTTTACTTTAAAAGTCCAGCTTGCAAGCCCATTAGAATGATATTTGCTTCCCTCTGTCAGAAAATAAGTTGTGTAGAGATGTGTAGACTTTTTAATAAAATGCTTTAAATCCTTACGTAGAAAACATAAATGCATTATACTTTAAAGAAAGACCTTAAGCTTCTGTTGTTCCTATCTGAAGAATCAGCATTCAATAAATTGTCCAAGTAATTTTAGGAAGTTTAAGATACCTACAATGTAGGTTTTTCAGGCATGTGTTTATTGCCCTCTTTATATTCTTTTTCCCCTCCAGTTACTTTTGATCTGAACCTGTGCACTCTTCGTCTGCGAGGTTGCTTTTTCTCTCCAATGAAGGCCATTGATATGCTTGAAAGTCTACAGGGTGATGCTGCTGTTCTAATCTTTGGCACTGGGTGGGTGTAGCAATGTGAGGATAAAAATTCCTATGTTATTTTCATAGCAGGCACCTGACACAGTTCTGAATAGAACTAATTCAGACTTTCAGACAAAGTAGTATCTTTTTAGAGATAGTTCATCTAAAAAAATTGCGTGATTTGTGTGAATGTAATTTTGCCAATTTTCAATAGCAAAAAAAAAAATCCAAATGAGTTGAGAAGCTGTATTGAGAGAAAAATAAAATATTTCATACTTTAATGCCAGTGAATGTAAAATATCCAGACTAAAATGAAATAAAAATGTTCTAATAAAAGTGTTAGAATGAAATGAATTGTAAATATACAGAAGGGACAACAGTTTTACTTAATGAAATATAACATTTTAATCTGAATTGAATGATTCAACAATACTAAGTTTGCATTCACATTTCGGTAGTCAAAAAATACAAATATTTTCAAAATAGAATTTTATGGGTAATTTTTACTTTTGTTGGAGTCAAAACAAAGAAAAAACTGAAATATTGGGATATTCTATGGTAGGCAGCTTTCTAACAAAGCTGCTGTTGGATTCTTGTTTTAGTTTTTCAACTTATTGGTAGGAATAGGAGTTCCCCCTAAAATAAATAGAAGGGGCCAGTCTGCCACTGCGATTATTGGCCTGTCCCAATTTTAAAGGTTTTGCAAATGGTTTTATACCTATGATTTTCTGGAAGCATGTATGGCTGCAAAACTAACACACACTGCCTTTCCAAATGTTCAGTCTGAATAATTACTTTTTTAATTCGATTTTTTTGTTGTTTTTTTTTTACCCATCAGGATGATCTCTCAGTTCATGTTTCTCTCAAATGTAAATTGGTGTGTGAATGAGAAGCTTGGCTTCCGTTAGCCTCCATCTTTTCCAAAAAAGAAATCATATAGAAAGCCCCCAACTCTGTGGCTTAAAGAAATGAAACACCATCAACAAGAAATAGAATTATCTGCTATTGGGAAACTGAAAATACAGCAGCAGCATCCAACTTCCAGTAGGCAGACGTCTGCCTGCAAGAGGGAAAACCTGTTCATTCACACATATACTATCACAACTCTTGAAGAATGCTGGTCCTCTTAGGAAATGTAGGTATACAGTCTGTTCCTTTTTTGAAACAGCCTTAAATTAGTGTTTATATACCATTCAAGATACCTTTTTTGATGAGTTTTTAAGGGCATGATCTGTTTACCCATTCCCCCTTTGCATCCAGTGAAAATGCGATGATTCATTCCTGTTAAAAAAGACAAATAAAATGAAAAATGCATTCACTTTCATTCTCTGCAGAGTGTCAACACTATAAATCTAAGTCAAGTTTATGTAAGGAAAACGTATCAAGGAAATCCCTACTGCAGTATATGGAACTTCTTGTTCTTCATCATTAGCAGCGTACTTTTTGGTCCAATGCCAAATCAGATTTTAAGTAACATCTCAAGGACAAAGCTTCAGAGAAGGATTAAACCATCAAAAGTTCTTCCAAATTATGTAAGTCTCTGACACTTTGGTTAACTGGAGCAAATTAATGTCAGAGGCTAGCTTTCTGTCCTTTATTCTTTAGATATATTAACATCAGAGAGTCATGTTATGGAAACGGTAGGACTGTGTTTCGTTCCCAAATAACAGGAAAGATGAACACAACATGGAAAATTATTCTTCTTGGCTATAACCTTCAGTTATTCAAGGCTTTAAATTTGTGTTTGGACTGCAGGTTGGAGCAGGGTAACAGAAGAGAGTCAAGTTTATTATGAGTGTATTTTTAAAAAGAAAGAAAAATCCAGGCCTTCAAGTTTTGATGTTGGGTTTTTTGTGGGTTTTTTTGTTTGGTTGGGGTTTTTTTGTTTGTTTGTTTGTTAGTTTTTAAATTAAAAAAATAACTTTAGTAATGCTTGATTGTTACTTACTTATTGCTCAGTATTCTGTGGCTATGTTGAGACATCCAGCATTCTGGTGTAATGAGTTTATCGTTAAATGTTGTTAAACTAAATGGTGTATAAAGCTGGTATATCACTGCAGTGTTTATTTACAAAATCATGAGGGGTGATCTCTTCTTTTAATGGTGGACTTCTCAGTCTCACTGGGGGAAGTATAGGCTCATATTTTGTTTCTTATGAAAATTATTTGAATGCATACATGAACATGAATTACTGGGTTGTTTTTGAAATACAGTTCTGAATGTGAGAATACTGAGATGTAGAAGTCTCTCTGCTTCTTCCTTTTTGATAATAAAATCCTTGATTTCGTTTTTACAAAAGTTTGAATTGCACTTTTTCACATCACAATTTTATATCTAGTTAAATGAAGTAAAATACTTTATCACACAATATTTTTTTGGTGAAAACTTGAGTTATCTAAAATTAATATTATGTGAATGTGGAGAAGGCTGATGACCCCAAGCTGTGTATTGTCCAACTACTTTTGAAAGTACTGCTAAAAAAAAAATAATTGAAAAAGCAGCTGGTGAAATAATGCATGAAAATTTAGAGTGCTAGAGTCTTGGCTTTGAACACTGATGTTTGCTTCGTCATAGAATAAGGTAATGTTAAGGGCAATGTTGTGAAACAGTGGGCAGCATAAAGTGCCATGTAGATCCTTGTGATCTGCCTGCTGATTTATGCATCGTTTTTGCCAAGAGAAGTCCAATACCATATTCTCCTGCATTGAAGTGGAGCTTCTTACTCTGCTTCGCTACTAAGATAGTCAGCGGAAGCTGTGGAACAGACTTTTCCAATCATAGGTTTCTGGTGCCTGAGATAACTAGGAATGCATGTAATAGTATACATACTATTAAATTATTTTAGCAATTTTGTAAATGCATTTTTCCAGCTGTGATTCCAGGGATACTGTCTTGTGTGTGTATGGCCTTTCATCTGAGGAGATCAGTGATGTTTATCATTATACTTGCAGCATCAGTAAGAGACAGTTTAAGTGTTGTATATTATCTACATTTTGAAAATTGTTGAAGTACCTGGAAGTGATATGATTCTCATTATCATTGCTGAAGATACATTCCAGGAAATGTGTGTGTGTGTGTATATATATAAATATATAGGTATATAGTAAGGTTCAATGACAAGTGCTAGTCCTTTTTCTCAGTAGAGATAACAGTTTGGAAGACAACAGCAACAGCGTGATGGAAATCTGGTGGTTTGTCAAAATGCCAGTCCAGGATGGAAAAAGTGATTTGGAAATTGTATTCCATGGAGATAACTATGACATATATAGAGGGATATAAATGGATTATGGATGACTAGGAATCAGAATTTGGCAATATTGAGAAAGAAAAAGAAAGATTTGTGAAAAATTGACTTGCTCTGCATTGTCTCATATATTATCTAATATCCGTCCAAGTTTGCAGCCTTTTGGGGTTTATAAGACCTCGACAGAATTGAAAGAAAGTGTGGAGGGGGAGGAGAGAGAGCATGTTTTTTGTGGGATGAATTCTATATCTAAATGTGTAAAAGAACTGGTACTTATGATCCTGTCTGTATTAATAAGTGGGCCATAATAAAATGCTACTTTAAAAAGACTAATCTTTTAAAATTGCATGTTTAAGCTGTTGGTTGCTTCACTTATATGTGGATAGAGAGAATTCCTCTTTCTTTAGCTGAAAGTAACAATACCAAGAACCGGTTTTTTCCCTATCTTTCAAAGATTATGGGTTTTTTTTGGTTTAAAGTTTTCACTTAGGTCAGTAAAACCTGCATAAATACATTACTCGGAATGGTTTCTAAAATTAGTTTTGTTTAACCTTGCAAGAGAGCAGTTTGCCTTTGCATGCAAACCGTATTCTCTTCTCCTGTCTGCAATTCTTGCCTCTTTTGTGACCCAAAATGAATACCAATGAAACTGTGGTGACTGACAACAGTTCCTCAGTGGAGGATGCAGTATTTTTTTTTATTTTAAATAGGAACTTAAATATAAGCTTTTAAAGATTCCTGGGTTTCTTACTCTTTGTATTTCTGTATATTCTGTTATTTCTGTTATTTTAAAAAGTATCTCAAATTATAAATTTAACCAATGAAATAATGAATTGTAATCCATATGAAAGTAAAATACACTGTTGCTCTTGAATTATCTTAGCTGCACAGGAAAAAATGTAGGGTTCTGTGAGAAAGTGTTGTGGCAATGGATCTTTTCATGCTGAAAAGATGAACAATGTGATGAAGAGCCAGGTAGAGGATAAAAAGATAAGATACCAAGATCTGAAATAAAAAGGTGATAATTTTAATGGAGTTTGGTCAGAACTTGCAATCTGAAAAACGTGCTAATAGTTTGCAGTTGTGCGGAGATTATGGTGACTTAAAAAGCAAGATGAGCTAGAATAAAAGAAAAATCCTTGCAGGATACAAAGTGAGCTTCTATGTTCTAAGGATTATGAAATTACCATTGTTGTCTTTGTAAATGAAAAAATTCAGCCTGATACCAAATGTCATTTCAGGAAGAAACCTCTATATGTATTAGATTAAATGTCTATATCATGGAAGTCGTGGTTCTACCATGTTAAGAGAAAAGCAAGTGCATGGAGACATTTTTGCTTCCCAAAGTGAGAAGGGTTTGGTCAATCACAATTTTTTTTTTTTTCCCCCGAGGAGATAGTACTGGGGCTACTTACAGAAAAATATATGTTAAATATTGAAGAGAAAAACACAAGCAAGGTGTGTGTAAAACATCAGGATTTTGATAGTTTTTTTTAAGATCAATAGTAAAAAAAGGTTGCTTTTGACTAGAGTTGAAACCAGGAGACAGAGAAACATTTTGAGGCAATAGTAAATCTTATATTTTCTTCTGGAACTTTGAATTTTGGGTAAATCCTATAAATGAGAACCTGAAAGAGACCTATGAAATATTTGTATGCAGAGGTGAGCAAACATTTCCCACCCACCCTCAAATGTGCATGTATTGTCTTCTGTCCTTCTTTTTTCTGAAAGATACTTAAAGCCTAAACTTGCCTAGGTAGAATTCACATATGGATAATACAAGTGTGCATTCACACACGCACCTGCATGTACTCTGTGCCTGGTGAGACATCAATTGTAAATACATGGGGGGGGTGTGTGGATTTTTTTCTTCTTCTTTTTTTTTAAGCTCAGTCTATTTGAAGAAGATTTAACATCTTCATTAGAAATTTGGAAACGTCAGTGGAAACTGCAACTACTTCTAAAGCCCCTCCTTATATCTCTGTGGGACCAGAGAAAGTGATGGACCAAATGAACTTCCAAGTTCATGCACTGCTGCATGCTACACCACCAGAGTTGTATTTGGTCACCTCTGTCCAAATCTCCTTTTTCCATTTTAGGGTCGGTTTTTGTAGTCTTGCCTCTGACAACTATGCTTATGATGTTATTGGCTTTTTCACTAAAACTATATCCCACTGTAAGGGGGAGAAAAAAAAAAAAAGGGTACTTGATCATGCTTGGGTACAGGGTCATTGTATTTGCATCAGTCTTGATAGCAATCCTCAGACTGCAATTATGAAAGTAGACTTAGCTGACAAGCTGATGGGGCAGTTCCTACCAGCTGAGTTTCCTGAGGTAACATTAAGCTGTTTTTTGGATAAAAGCTATCCAGCAAAAATCTTTCCATGTATCTGGTATATTTTTTTAATATTACGCAGAAAATCCTAGAACACATTGTCATGCCATCTGTCAGAAGCTCTTCACAATATTGGGCTGAAAGTATAAGCTTTTTCAGTAGATAACTGACATTCCATTGTTCTAGAACTGTAAATATAACTGAATGTAACTTGGACAATAACTGGAAAATTCTGCTTCCAGTACCAGACTTCATGGCTATACAAATTGAAACTTTCATTAATTCACTATATTACAGTTCTGAGAGAAGGCAACTGAACTTCTGCAGTGTCTGAAACAGTCTTAGAGTATAAAGATGTCCTTTTATTACAAAGGACACCTTTAAGATGCTGGTTTTTTCATGGATAAAAATTGCCCCATCCTAGAAGATAAGACTTTTCCTACTTCCTCTGCTTATTTTACTACCAAAGCAAGAATGAAGGGCTTCAGCATCAGTGCAGCCTGACAAAGGGGAGACTGTGTCCCCTCACATGATTGTTTTCTATGTCCATTAAAAAAAAGAAAGCCTGATCACATTATCTGTGGATTGTTTCAGTGGGGAGAAATTGTTGATGAAAGCAGATCTCTGTTGCAATCCTAGTTAAGTACAAAGGATGTATTAGGTCCAATCTCTCCATGCATTAGTGAAATCAAATAAGGAGGAGCTTCTTTGCTGACATCAGTCGCCATTAAGGCATTTGCCTTAAAATACCCCAACAGTCTCTTCCTAGACTTTCTCCTTTTTTTTTTCTGTTACTTCATTTTGTTTTCCTTCTCTTCTGAGATTCCTTTCTCTCTCGTTTACTTTCACATATACTTCATGCTTTAGGTCTCTGAGCAGTTTCACATTTGCTTTAGTCTGTAGTACCAATGGTCGTCTAGCTCTATGTAGTCTTAGAGTTGTTACAGTCTTAATAGTTGGTAGAGTTCTACTTAGTCTCAGGCATTTCCTTCCATAGTGTGTTTGACTGCTATTTTAAATGAGGTTGAAAATTAGTCTTCTGTTATGGTGCACACTTTTGGTTCTTTGAGTTTTTTTCAGTCCTTTATTTGTGCTGGATATCCTTCCTGGTACACTGCTTGGGTTATGCCACAGTGCAAGCATGGTTAAGGAATTAGAAATAGTTAAGCTAATAGGGAACAATATCTCCTCTGTATGTTCTTTTTTCCTCTCTTTTTTTTTTTTTTTCCTTTTCGTTTCTTTTAGTTCTGTGGGTTTTCTCCTGTTTATCCTCTAGATTCAGAGTCATACAACTTGTTCTGTCTACAGTTCTGCTATGGGCTATATGTTTAACCATAAAGAGTATATATAAAGTCTGTCCAGGTCCCTTTGTATAAATAGGATCAGTTCTAATGATTTCATACAAGATGGCTGTTTTGGACAGAAACAAACCTCAGAATAAAACTATAGGGCTTGGTTCTAGTGTCTGACACCCAGGTAATGATCTCGCAGAAATCTATTGAGCTATTAGTGACAAACGTAGTGCCTTATAGAAATACACTCTAAACAGAAGAGTATTTTTGAGTTTTACAGAAATATCACCATTGATTTCTAGTTTCTAGTAGTGCCTAAAATATGCTAGGTTCAAATCTGCTCATACAAAAGACAACAGTCTATAGTAGGAAGAATTCAAATCTTAAAGGAGGGGAACAAAAAAAAAAAAAAAGGCAGAGCGCAATTGTGCTGTAAAGGTAGATAACACACTGATAGTGAGGCCTGGTAAGAATATAAAGGTTTTGCACTCACATGCTCTACAATGCTACCCCTTGCGTTATTAGTTTACCTGGGGTTTGTGGTTGTGTTGGGGTCTTTTTTTGGAGGTAGAGTGGTTATTGTGATAAAGTTAACTGTTGTTGCTGAGAATCTTTCCTGTGAAGGACAGGGAGTCATTATAACTAGCCACATGAATAGTCTTCCTTCTTTACCAGTTACCTGTATTGCTTATGGTTCACTGACTTAAAATCTAATCTAGTTGAAAAGGATGCATGATGTTAACAGACAAAGCTTGAATACCAATGGATTACTCCTTCTGTACAATGTGCACTTAAGTATGAATAGAAATGAGTCACTCATACAAATACGTAATTGTCCCAATTAGGTGGCTGTGTATGGTTATGCTTGCCTGCTTGCCTCCCCTTAAATGATGGATTTCCTGAACAAAAAGGCATTTTGTTAATTTGAGGACTATACTTACAAACCAACTGTTGTCAGGTTTTTATTGGGCTGTTTTCAGTGAAGGATAAAGTATTGTGCTTAGTGGTTTGTCAAGTACTTAAAAGAATGATGGCTACACGCAGTGAGGTATGTAAAGGATGTATGTTAGCAGCAAAAGCAGCAAAACAGAGAGTGAAGAATTTCATGTTTGTTCTTCATACATAACAGATTAATTCTGGAAGTGAACATCTACTGAAGATTCCCTGCAGCTGCAGTGCTCTCTGAGGAATAAATAAAAGCAGTATGTGAATAATTTTGTCTTTCTTCTCCCCACCTGGCTTTTCCTATTCTCTGTGTTGGTTTTGCTGCGGAAATAATGATTGCCTATGACTTTCACTTTTTATTTCTTAGAAAAGCCTAGCAGAGACTGAAATGGATTGGAATTTTAAACTTCCTAGTTTTCTATAAGTTTGATTATGGTTTGCTTATCCTCTTTTTTGACCCAAGTGTGTGGCAAGAACTGTTACTGCTTATGTTAGTACAGTTCACCCTTGATACTAACTTGGTCTAAATGACACTAGAAAATAAATGTAAAGTTCAAATTCTGGCCTGTGTTTTTTGGTTTTTTTT
>VZTQ01007999.1:0-54220 GCA_013400755.1 Pelecanoides urinatrix
AGACCTTATGGCTCTCTACAACTGCTGGAAAGGAGGCTGTAGCGAGGGGGGGGGCAGTCTCTTCTCCCAAGTAACAAGTCATAGGACAAGAGGAAACGGCCTCAAGTTGTGCCAAGAAAGGTTTAGACTGGCTATTAGGAAAAATTTCTTCACTGAAGGGGTTTTCCAGCATTGGAACAGGTTGCCTAGGGAAGTGGTTGAGTCACTGTCCCTGGAGGTATTTAAACACATGTAGATGTGGTGCCTAGGGACATGGTTTAGTGGTGGACTTGGCAGTGTTAGGTTTACAGTTGGACTCGATGATCTTAAGGGTCTTTTCCAACCTAGATGATTCTATGATTGTAAGTAGATGTAGCACTCCAAGCAAAAAGCCTTCAGAGGCTACACACATTCGGCTCTGGGCCCACATAGAACTGAAGGAGCACGAACCTGAAGGCCCATGCACCCCAAAGGGACAGAAGGAGGTGTTCAGCAAAGGCACAGGAGGGCAGGTCCAGCAAGGGAGAGGAGGGGAGGTTCGGGCATGGGGCACCTCAGCCTGGCCCTGGGTCCATCCCCCGCTCAGCTCTGCTGCCAAAGGTGGCCCCTGGGCTTGGGCCCCTGAGCACTCCCCTTCCAGGATGGCTACAAGACAATGCTGAGACTATTCCTTATCTCAGCACCCAGGGAAACTTCACTCCCTTGCAAGGAGTCCTTCTGTCTCTGGCATCCCTGCTTCAGCCAGTTTAACCCCTTCTTGCCACTGTGCCTCCTTGCCCTCCATGCCAGATCATTCCTCGGTCTCAAATTACGACTGCTGAGCAGTTACAATGAGAAGTACCCCTTCAGGGGTCTCATGCCACACCAAAACTACCCATGAAACCCTGCAGTGCCATAAACTGCTGCCACTGCTCACGGCGGTGCCCACCACCTCTGGCCCCCATCCCCTTGGCACCCTCCCTGCAGGCATTGATGTACATGGATGGGATCCCCCTGAGCCATCCCCCCTCCAGGCGGAACAGCCCCAGCCCTCTCAGTTGAGGATCCCCTCCCTCGACCTGCTGGCCTGGCTCCTCCTGGTGCAGCCCAGGACACTTTGCTCATGGTCAGCTTCTTGCCCACAAGGACCTTCTCTGCCAAGCTGCTTTCTGACTGGGTGGCCCCAGCCTGTGCTGGTGCCTGGGCTTGTTCCTCCCCAGGGGCAGGACTTTGCACTTGTTGAACTTTGTGAGGTTCCTGCTGCCCATTTCTCCAGCCCACCCAGGTGCCCAGACACCAGCACACCCACTGGGGTACCAGCCACCCCAACCCCCAAGTCTGTGGGTGCCAGCAGTGCCCAGTGCCAGCCCATCCCTGCTAGGATAGGGCACTGAGGGGGTTGCAGCCCCAGCCTCGGGATGGATGGATGAACCAGGGCATGAGGGACAGAGAAAACATCTAAATTTTTAACATTTCAGATAGGGGGGCGCCCCAGGGAGTTTCCCAGCCCCGTGCCCCCTGGCTGCTCAGTAGTAGGGAAATCCGTTGTTCTTCTGGAACCAGCACTGCCACCACAAGGGCTTGCAGAAGTGGACGCGGTGGGGCTGGCAGCGACGTCTCCACCAGGCCTTCAGGCAGCGCCAGAACCGGGCGCAGCCTTCCCACAGGCACTGTCCTGCCCTGCATGGCCCCGGGACCGCCCAACCACGTGCCCTGCCCATGGGGAGGACTGGGCTCTGCTGGGGTATTCCTGCCCGGAGCAGCAGGGATGCTCCTGCCTGACCTCATGGAGCTGCTTCTGTCTGGCCCCATGGGTCTGCTCCTCCTCAGTTCCATTGGGCCCCTCCTGCTCAGCACAACAGGGCTGCTCCTGCCCAGAGCAGTGGGGCTGCTACTTTCCAGCTCCATGGAGCTGCTTCTATCTGGTCCCGTGCCTTTGTCCATGTCCCTATCCACAGCCTTGTCCATGTCCACGTCCACCCATGGCAACTCCACGCCAGGGCACTGGAGCCTCACTCTGGCCCCCAGCAGCCCCAGCTAGTCTTGCACCCTGTCCTGGTGCCAGCTGGGACAGGGTTAACTTTCTTCCCCACAGCTTGGGGGTGTGCTGTGCTGTGTTTTGGTTGGTATGAAAGGAGCGTTAATGGCCCATTGATGTTTTGGCTGTTGCTGCAGTGATGCCTGCACCAGGACCAGGGGAGCAGAGCCAGGNGACCCTGGCGGGGGGGAGGGAGGGCTCCCCCGGGGGGGTCCCACTACAGGGCCCTCCGACATCTGCTGATCCCCCTTGCCACTGGGTCAGCGCTGCCTTCATCAGCTTGCAGTGCTGCTTGGTCACTGCCTGGGAGACCTGGACAGCGCGGATGAGCTCCAGGATGAGCTTTCCCATAGCCGTGGCCATGGCCATGGCTGGGGGGATGCTGGGGGGTGGCTCCACATCCGTGGAGCTCTGCACACTGTCCCCGCTGTCCCCGGACACCTGCTCTTGCTCAGTCCCCACTGGCAGCAGGGTGTCCTGGCCAAGGGATGGTCCCAGGTCCCCCACCAGCCTCCTGGAAGCCTTGGGGGACTGGGGGGGTCTCAAGCAGTTGAGTGCTGCCAGCTCTGCCATCGCACCAAGCCAGGGCTCTGGGAAAGAGTAGAGGGAAGAGGAGGTGCTCCCTGACAGTGAAGCCAGGGAATCCAGGGATTCCGGGGAGGCCAGTGGGGCCCATGGGGACAGGCGCTCCCTGCTCAACACCTCCATGCTGGCCCTATGGTAGAGGAGAGGGAAGAGATCCGCTGCAACCTGGCCCCTCCAATGGGACCCGCGGGCAGCACCCCCTCTTTGGCCAGCAGGGCTGCCATGCACGGGCAGGGGGAGGGCATGGGATGAGGGACTGGGGAGGGATGTGGGGATCTCCCCCAGCACTCACCACATCTCCATGGTCGGCGTGGGCTTCTTCACTCCTCCCTCTGCTGGTGGAGAAGCTGCAGAGGGAGGAGATGGAGTGAGTGGCTGGCAGCCCCCGGCACAGTCCCGGGTCAGGGTTGCCGTGGGGTATCGGCTGTTTGCAGGGCACTCAGTGCTGGGGACACTCACCGCTCTGCTCCTCCGGCCGGGCTCTCATTGCGCTCATCCAACACTTCAGCTTCTTCCACCTCCTCTGCAGGACCCTCAGGAGCTGGGGGAGACAGGAGCAGCTCCCAGCCCCACGCCACAGCCCCCCATGCCACTCCAAGCCACACCCCCCCCCCCCCTACGCTATGCCATGCCATGCCATACCACGCCACACCACCCCTCTCCATCCCATGCCATGCCGCGGTGCAGTGTGGTGCAGTGCGGTGTGGTGCAGCGGTCACCTACCTGGAGCCACTTGGCCTGCAGCATGGCAGAGACCAGGAAGAGCTGCAGCACCATCATCAAGAATGGGAGCAGCTCAGCCAGGATGGGAACATTGGAGCACCCCATGGCACCAGCTCCGGTGAGGCCACGGCACTCTGAGTCACTAGCACAGGCCCATGATGCGGATCCCCAGTGACCTCCTGGGTCCCCAGTGACAGGAACCCCAGCACTACTGGTGTGGCAGAGGCTGAGGCTGCAGTCTGCCCAGACAATGCCAGACTGCGGTGCCCACTGCCCACTGCCTGCTCCTGCAGGGCTCCGCATCCCCCTTTGATAGTATGGCAGGCAGGCATGCCCCACTTTGTGACACCGTAGGGCAGACAGGGCCCCCCTTTCTGACACCCGGCGGCCTCCCATGAAGCCTTGGACAGTTGCAAATTATGTAAATAATGTGTAAGGCAGTTATAAGCTTAATGATGAATTGTCATTCTCTTATCAAGGATGTAGCTCTTCTGTTCCTCCCAAACCTTCCTGGAAAACACCNCCCATGCCCTTCCCCGGCCGGTACAGGCAGATGCGAGGGACACAGGAAGGGCTGGGACATCCCCCTGGAAATCAGGGGTGGCAGCTGATGGAAGCCCGCAGCCTGCAGGACAGGGGACCCTGGGGCGGCTTCAGAGGTGGGAAGAAAGAACAGGAGGAGAAGGAGAAGAACCTCCACACCTGGCCCTCCAGCCAGCAGCAGCACTGGACAGAGCTTTTGAAATTAAAGAGGATCCCCTGGATGCTGAGCCCAGGTCCTGCCCAAACCCAGTCCAGGTCCCTCCCTGCTGAGCCCAGGCTGGTTGACCCCAGCCAGCAGCCGAGCCCCCCCGAGCAGCTCCCTCCCCCTCAGCAGGATAGGGGGAGGATTGGGAGGGCAAATGCAAGAAAGAAAGGAAACTCTTGGCTAGAGACAATGACAGTTTAATTAGTGAAGGGAAATAAAGCACAAAAGCCCCAAGAGGTGCCTCAGCAGTCAGTGCCAGCAGCCGAGCTGGGCAATGCCCAGCCATGGCCCGACTGACAGCTGCATTGGAAAAGCCCCCTGAGCAGGCAGCGTGATGCCAGGAGGGCTGCAGCGTCCCCTCGGCCAGCTGGGGTCAGCTGTGTCCCCCAGCCTCCTGCCCACACCAGCCCACTAGTGGGGGGCACAGGGGAGGCAGCAGGACCACAGAGGAGAACCTGGGCCACCCCGGGTTTAGACACTGCGTCCCACCTGACTCAGGCTTCTCTGCTCCCTGCTGGGGCTCTGGGGCCAGGCACGGCCCTGGGCTCCTGCTGGGTTTCGGGGGTCTGCATCCCCTGGGATTTTGCCCCCTGGGGGGCTCCCTCCCAGGTCCCCGAGGGAGGGGTGCAGGGACTGAGCGGTCACTTCGTCCCTGTGCTGGATGGCCAGGCACGCGGTGCTCGAGGGCGCTGCAGCTCAAGGGTGCTGCAAAACCCGCCTCGGTGATGCTGGGTATAACAGAGCCGGCAGAGACCTCGGTGCTGGCCCAGCCCAGTCCCAGCAGCGTTGGGGGCTGGGGGCACCCAGCCCCCCACACTGCCGGGGGTCACCCCGCGGCCCCCCACCCTTTCTCCCCAGGTTTGGCCGAGCTTATCCCTGCTGGACTGGGAGCAAGACGGGGCTGAGAATGCTCCTGCCACTGCCTGGACCTGGCTGTGCCTCAGGGCCCTGCTGGGACCCCCTGTGAGTGGTGCCAGTGCAGGCCTAGGGGCTCTGTGGGACCCCCGTCCCTGTTGCCCTGTGGTTTCTGTGCTGTCTCGGCGCTTTCCCTTCCTCCTCAGCCTTTGGGGCTGCCCTGGCCGGGCTCCCTCCTCGCCCCGGGGCTCCCTGCAGGGACGGCATCTCCTTCCCCTCACCAGGGACCCCTGGCCAGATTCCTGCTCCCAGCCAGGGGTGATGCTGCTCACCCGCTCGCACTCCCCCTGCTACAGCAATTCCTCTTGCCAGCATCTGTGCACCACCCCAGTGAGCCCGAGAACCCCTCCGTGTCCCCCAAACCCCATCCCGGCGCCTGATGTCAAGTACGGGACCTCTCAGAGGGGTCTCTGCTCAAGGGGAGTGCTGCCCCCCACCCCACCCCTGTGGTCCTCCAAGCAGTGGCTGGGGAGCAGCTGGGAAGGGAAGGGTGCTGGGGGCGCAGCAACACCGGTGCTGCTCAGGGTGGGAGTGGGTGCTGTACCCAGCCAGTTTGGTGAGATCCTGCACTGCTGTGATGAGGTTTTGGGCTTTCACTTCTGCTTGGCAGTGAGGCTGGGGGGCCGTCTGTGGGTTGCCTTCCCCGGAGCCACCAGCTGCCGCCTTGGCCCCGTGGTCCAACCTGCTTTGCCTTTAAACCTCAAAGTGTGACATGCCATGTTGTGCTGACATATGGGTCCCTGGGGAGGGACACTGCTGTGGGGTCCCCACCACAGGATGTCGGCTGCCACTGGCTGGGCTGTGCGGGCACCGATGGGTCCTGGGAGCTGCGGGAGAGCCCCACGTGTTTATCAGTGAAGGAGTTGAGGGCCAGATCCCTCCATCCCTCCCAGGCACCATCATTGCCCCAGCCAGCGCCCAGAGGGGATGGGGCGGGGGCTTCCCTGCTCCCTCGGGACCCTCACCAGGGCCAACGGATGCTGGAGCCACATCTTGAGGGACTGCAGTGGACCCAGCCCCTGGCTGGGCAGGGCAGCAGATGCTGGTGGGGATGTGGGAGGGGGTAGGAGGTGGCCGGCACTGCCAGGAGCAGTGGCCACAGGTTGGGGTGCTGCGGAGTTTCAGGGTGGTTTTGGGGTGACATCAGACCCCCGAGCTGCACCAATAACCAGGGGACTGGGAGGGCTCAGGGAGCAAGGCCCTGCCAGCCAGCAGTGCCCACATAGGGGTATGTATGTGTGTCTATATATATCTGTATATCTATATAGCTGTATATACATCCACACAGGCTTTGCCCAGCCCTCCCTCCACTGTGGAGCTCCAGATGGGGCTGCAAGGATCGGGCATGGGCCCATGGAGAGAAGGGTCCCCAAGGGTCCCACACCTCCTTGCTGCCCATCCTGTGCACACGCCTAGCCCACGCCGGCTGGCGCCAGTGCCGGTGCCGCAACCCTTCCCGGGGCAGTGAGGCCCCGGGACACCCCCAGCCGCCAGGAAGGAGAGGGAGGACGCACGCTCCAAGGTTTATTTCCAATTTGTTGACTTTCTCGGGTGCAGGGTGCAATGGGGGCACATGGGCACATGCCCTGGTGCAGCCACCTGGGGGGCTGGGACCCCCCATTCCTGCAGTTGGGGTGGCCCCAGTCGGGGTGGGGGTCCCACTATTGGGCTCCTTTTCCCCCAGTGCTGGTAGAGCTCCTGCCCTGCAGCTCCATGGGGGACCAGGGCGTGCTGAGGACAAGCCACCCTCATGGGGCACCTGTGGCCACCACCATCCCTGGGGGGTCATGGGCAGGGGGTGCATTGGGGCAGCAGGGCCATCAGGCAGCTTTGCCCAGGACCAGCACGCTCATGAGGAAGACCATGAGAAAGAAGACCCACATAAAGAAGCGGTCCATCACCTTGGCCACCTTCTTCCACTCGCTGGTCCAGCGCTGGGCGGCTCGGTGGCGCCGGAAGCAGCCAGCGATATAACCGACATTCCTCAGCAGGCCATCGTGGTGGCACAGACAGCGGTCCTGGGGGCAGCCCCCTGCCTCGGCACCCACCTCCCCTTCCCCAGGACTCTCCCCCGGCATGCCAGCATCCCCCCTGCCCGCCCACCTGCCTGGAGCCTGCCGGGGACTCTTGCAGCTCTTGCCCACCTCGTAGATGCAGCAGAGCCGGGCCATGTGGTGGAGGATGAGCCACCTGGCCCAGGGGGGCACGGGCCGGGCCCCCGGGCCGCAGTGGTGGACGTTCATGATGAAGATGGTCAGCGCAGTGGAGGCTGTGATCATGGTCATGGTGGCTATGTAGTACTTCCCTGTGTAGGTAACAGGTGGTGATGCTGCAGCAGAGGGGGTAGAAACCTGCACCCCCATCCCCGCACCTGTGGCCCCCTGGTGTGGGTGCTGCCCATCACCCTGGCACAGATGACCTGGTCCCATGGGAGGGTCCTGGGTGCCGCTGAGGCTCACCAATGAGCGGGACACTCTCCGAGGGTGGCATGCTCTCTGCCACCAGCAGCTGGAAGACAGTGAGGGCCAGAAGCACCGTTACCCCCAGCGAGACCTTCTCCCCTGAGTCGGCTGGCAGGTAGAAGCCAAGGGGCGCCAGGAAGGAGACCATGATGCAGGGCAGGAGCAGGTTGAAGATGTAGAAGGAGGCACGGCGGCGGAGGAGCAAGGTGTAGGTGACGTCGGGGTAGGGCTCAGAGCAGCAGCCGTAGGTGATGACATTCCTTGTGGCCGGCATGCCCAGCACCTCCCACTCCACATTCTCCACAAAGTCCGTCAGGTCCCCAGTGTCCAGCCGGTTATGGAGGTCAATCTGGTTCCCATTGTAGGTCCAGGAGCCGAAGGTGAGGCGGCACCGCTGCCCATCGAAGGGGAAGTAGGAGACATCCACTTTGCAGGAGCTCTTGGTGATGGCGGGCGAGTCCCACATGATGTGCCCGTCAGAGCGCAGCACCACGTTGGTCTCCACTGAGCCACTGAAGCGGTCGTCAGCGCTAGGGAAGGGATGGCCATGGAGCCAGGATGGCCCCGAGCCTCATGCAGAGCGAGGGTCTGCAGGACCAGGGCCAAGTGCCTGTCCCCAGTGCCGTGTCCTCTCCCTGCGTCACCCTGCCCCCCAAAGAGGGGGCTAGGTGCCCCCGGCTGCCCCCACGGTGGCATGTCCTGGCAGGTCAGTGCCAAGTACACCTGGCTGCTGCCAGCCCCCCGCACTCCCTGGCCCCGCCTTGTCACCCAGTCGGGGTGACCCTTTCCCTGTGTCACCCACACCAGGACCCCCCTGCTCAGGCAGGCACACAGCCCCAAGGTTGGCAATACCCTGTGCAGCCTCCCCCAGCCCCAGCCTGATCCCCCCCAGCTCGAGAAGCAGTGGGGGGGAGCAGGGCGAGCACAACCCACTTGTTGTAGAGGATGATGTCTGGCCGCCAGACATAGCTGCTAGGGATGCGGATGCTGTCGATGCCATCGTAGGCGTCCTTGTCCCAGGTGAGATGGGCATCCAGCCAGGCCTGGCGGACCCACAGATAGGAGGTGAGGACTTGGTTCCTCTCATCCTGCCAAGAGGAGAGGGTGGGCACAGGGGACAGACCCTGGCACTGCCCACTGCCTCCCCTCAGCTTCCAGCCCAAAGGCCTCTGCAAGGGTCCCAAGGGGCTGAGCTGCCTTCAAGGGGGTTGTGCTGGTTTTGGGAGACTGGAGAGGTCTGAGCTGTCTTCAAGTAGTCTGTGCTCATTTTGGGTGGGGCTGTGCTGGTTTTGCAGGGATCTGAGCTGTCTTCAAGTGGTCCGAGTTCATTTTGGGGGAGCTATGCTGGTTTTGCAGGGGTCTGAGCTGTCTTCAAGTAGTCTGAGCTGACCTGGGGGCAGCTGGGCTGGTTTTGAGGGGTCTGGGCTGGTTTCAAGGGATGAGCATCAGCTTTGGGTCAAGCAGGACCCACGGGGGTAGAGCAGAGCCCAGCTAAGCAGTGGCCAAGAGTGTGATGAGAATGATCTTGTTTTGGCTGGGCTGGGCTGCCAGTGCCGGTGTGGTGCTGGTGCCATGCCCAGCCACTCACCATGTCAATGATCTGGGAGAGGGTGACCTGGAGGGTGATGTTGAGCACCCGGTCCGTGTCCTCCACAGGGCGCAGGGCGCTGGAGTAGTTGGCAAAGAGGTCGTGGAGCAGCTTGTAGGCGAACCTGCCCTGTGCCCCCTGGCAGCCTGTGGGGACCCAGACCAGGGCTGGAGGGGCTGCGGCAGTGAGCACTGGGGGTGCAGCCAGACCCCTCCCCAGGGACGTCCAGGACCCGGCCGTGGGGACCCACTGGCAGATGAGTGAGGTGGGGGAGCATGCCAGGATCCCTGACCTTCCCCACCACCAGCCCAAGCCCCGCCATCCCGCCGACCCTGTCTTTCACCCGGGGTTCCCAATGTGTGGGGATGCTGCTGGTCGCAGGGGCTGAGGGACCCTCTCCCCATGCCCAGGGCTGTGTGGGGGTCAACGCCCCTTGCCACCCACTCCGCCACTTACCCGGGGCCAGGAGGCAGACAGTGAGGCAGAGGGTGAGCAGAGGGCAAGCTCCGGGCTCCATCCAGCCACACTCCTGCCTTGCGCAGGTCCCAGGAGACGCGGGGGGGCCGTGCCACCTCCAAGCGCCCGGGTGACGTCAGGGCTGGAACAGGGCGGGGGGGCACGGCCCCCTGGGGAGCAACAGTCTCTGTGCAGCAAGCCCTGTGGTGGGGGGCAATGGAGAGTGACTCCCAAGGGGCCCTGGCTGGGACCTGGCAGGGGACCAGGACGGGGTTTGGGTGCAGCTGAGCCCCTTTGGGCCGGGTCTGGGTGCTGAGCCATGGCTGGCAGTGACACACTGCCTGTCAGCTGCACACTGACTGCCCACCAGCTGCTCAAGCCTGGGGAAGGCTCTGCCTGCCACCAGCCATGCACACCCTGAACCATCGCTCCTGTGAGACCCTCCCAGCCACACTGGTGGGCAACCCCTTCTCTGCCTGCTCCAGGCAGCTCGGGGCCAGGACCATGGTGACAAGGACCGTGTGCTGGGCTGGAGCAGGCAGGGACGAGGTCGCTCTTCACCGTGTTGTCCGGCACTGTGCGCTCCTGGCTGCAGCTTTGCTACCGACTGGCAGCTTTGTGCACTGGAAACCACCCTCTCAAGCTGCCTCTGACCCAGGGGGCTGCAGGGAGGGGGGGTTGCTCCTCACAATCCTGGCCCAGACCATGCTGAAAGGAAGATGTTGCCTCGTCCACAGCTGGGTCCCACCAAGGACATGAAGCCCACTAAGGCCATGGCAGCAGGCAGTGGAAAGACTCAAGGACAGATGCTGCGGACCCGGGGGTGGAGGGACCACTGTGCACAGCAAGGGACATCCTGTGCCGCCACTTCTCTGGTCTTAATAGAAGAGAGAGGAAGAGGAAAAGGGAGATTATTCCCGTTTGGTGAGAACAAAATCCTGGGAGGTTAAGGGATGTGACCTAGGAGACAAAGCAGCAAGTGGCAGAGAGGTCCCTGCCGCAGGGGTGCCGGAGCATCTCCCCAGCTCCAGCCATGTGGGAGGCTGCTGACTCCTGCTCTCCCAGCACTTCCCTGGCACCTTTCCCACGCTGATCCCCAGCAGCAGATGCCAAGCAGCACACCGATCAGTTTTAAGGCTGGAGCTTTTGTTTCCAGGCAGTGAATTATTCATCCCCAGCGTGACATCCCACCCACACTGCTCCTCCGCCCAGGGCAGCAGCTGGGGTTGCAGAGAGGCAATTACAATAATGGAAGGAGGCAAAGCCAGACTGATCTGGCTCCCTGCATGGTGCAGCATGGCCAGTGTCACATTTAACATGCAACGATGCCAGCACAGAAGGCATAGCCAGGACAGCCGCCACACTTGGGCAAGGAGGCACAAATCACTGCTGCTTTTATAGTGTTTCATGCCCGAGAGCTGGTACTGGGGAGTGGGTCTCCCCCAACCCCGTCTCCAGCAGTGACCACCAGCCACCCAGCATCACCCCACCGTGGGAAGCAGACGTCTGAATTTGTGCCCAGCTGAGGATATTTATCTGTGGTTTGTTTAACCCCTTCAAGCCTGAAACAAGCCTGTTCTGCGCTGTGTGGAAAAGCACTTCCCTCTGTTTGCAATGAAGCTGTAGCCTGGCCTCATCCCATTCCACGCTGAGCCCGCTTTTTACCTAGTCTGTCAGTGCTGATGTACCTGTAAACACCTTTCATGTTGTTCTTCACATCCCTCGACAGATCCAGCTCCAGGAGGACTTCATCCTTCTCTTTTCTCTGGTCATGGGAGCTATGCCACCACCAGAGCCAGCCCAAGCACCCCAGCTGTGACAAGCCAAGGGACATGTGCCTATGAAACTGAAATCTTACTTAAAAAGCAGAGGAAACCATGGGAATACTATAAACATTTTATTTCTTGTTTTCAAAAAGACAGGAAAATAATCTAGATCATTTATTTATATTTTTTTTTTTTTAATAAAAACCTTTACATAATCCTCATGCACAAAGACCTTCAATGAGCCAATGCAAAGTGGCACCAGGCAGGCTGGAAGCTGCTGCAAGCAGTGGCTGGCTGGCTGCCGCAGGAGGCACAGCTGCAGTAAGCCTGAAATCGGAGCAGACCAATAGACAGCTTTTTTTTCTTCTTCCAAAAATAGTCAGTTTCTAAACACAGCAAGAGTAAAGACTGTACACACCAGAGCACATTGACACAGTCAGCTGTTCATGTGTGGGATGTTCTTATGTTTGATGGCAGCTCTGCTCGATGTAACCCAGCTACACAGCAAGCACAGAGGATGGCATGCACCAGGCAGCACGCGCCAGTTGAGGGGCTGCCCGGGCAGCCAGGCACTCACACGTGTGGCAGGGTGGCTGCATGTACCCCTCCCTACACGGGCAGCCATCCTGCATGCGGCAGCAAAGAGGCACTCCAAAGTGCCTGGGCAGCCAGGCTGCTGTGCTCCTTGGGCAGGTGACCTCTTTCCGCAGTTTTGTTTTCGGCGCAGAATTTGCCCCCTCCCATCAGAAGGCTGGAGTCCTGGTACACAGCAATTATTATGACACGCTCCTGTATTTTACTGTGTGTAGGACCCAGGAGATGTCCGTCCTCAGAGGCCTGCACAGCGCAGAGCTCACCGTAAGGCACAGGCACAGGTGTCGCTTCCCCTTCTTCCAAGTCAGGGAAGCAGCTTGCTTCACTTTTGGAGATGAAGGATGGAGAAATAAGAGAAACACGTTCGCAGGTCTCCAAATTAGCAAGAGAATGCAGGAAAAGAACTTCTGAACTTAAGTTTCTTCTCCCCCCACCCACCGAGCAAACTTTTAACATAAAGCCCCATTTAAAGCTTATCTGCAGTCAGTTCAGGTGCCAAAGGTTCATCGGTTTACCAAGCGCAGTCCCAACAAAGTGGGAGTCTGCCCACAGAAAACTGTCCCAGAACTTGCTTCACCATCCTCTGCGCTGCAACAAAAGGAGTGAAAAGGATCTGCCAGGAGATGAAGCCTGCACTGTGCCTCCCTCCACAGGTACAATCCCACCTGCAGACAGGTTCAACAAGAGGTGTTTTATTGATTCTCGGAAAATGTGTGGTTGAGGGTACCAGCCAGCAAAGTCCAAGCAGTCTCAATGCTCTCACAGGTTACAAAAATTCCTGCGTTAGCCCACATACTAAAGCTGGTTTACACCTCTATGGAAAAACCTGCAGGGCTAGAGAGGCTGTTCGCCCTCAGAACAAGGGTAGGGTTAACAAACAGTAAAAACTGTCCATCCGTGGAAAGGAGTCTTCCTCAATGAGTCACTACTGTCAGCTCCCGTAGGTAAGACTGGGTGAGGCTGCGGAGCTCCTCCAAGGTATAGTCCTCTGGCATAGGCAGCCGTCCAATGTGGGGAGCGAGCAGGCGAAGAGGGACATGCTGCACGTCAGGCGTGGAGTCGGAGATGGGCTCTGGGGCATGCTGCAGGCTGAGGACCACCCGCAGCAGGTTAGCAATGCGCTTGGCCATATCTAGAAAGAGCAGAAAGAGTAGTGTTTCTGCATGCTCCACACCATGCTCTGGAGCGGGAGCTAGCACGTGAGCACTTAGGAGCTCACTCTGCAGAGGGGTGAACTTGAACAGCGATTCAACAGGAAATTTTGGAGCAAAGACATTTGGCTGGGTTGGTGGAACCATGCCCTAGTGTGACCCAGCTTTTTCTCAGCTCCAGCAGTGAATCTCCTCTCTCCATACAGACTTCCTCCATGAGTGTAATAAAAATTTGGCCTTATTCCTTAGACCAGACTGTCTTCTGCAAGTATGGTCATGCTTAATTTGGCACTGTACAACTAAGGATGGACAAGACACTTCACAGCTTATCAGGAGACAGTCGTAAGAGACCAGACCCTGGATGCCACATCAACCGGGCAACAAAAACTGCCCAAAATGATGACCAATAGGTGTATGTACAGTAACTACTGGAGCAACACATGGCTAACCTCACCAACCACAGGCTTCCTCCTCAGCACATGCAGAGGGAAAGGTACAGCAGCAGCCCAGGTGACAGCCGGTACTAGCTGGGCTAGGCTATAAAACTGGCTTTCCCAGCGGATGCTAGATATTGATGTCACCGTACCTGACTGAGCCAGACGGTCCTTTGCACTGTGGCACTGGATCTGCTCTATCCTATTGCACAGCGATGTCACTTTGGTATGTAACCGCTCCAGCTCGTAGGTGGAACAATCCAGCTGAAAGCAAATAAGAGAGCCTCCAAGTCATCCAAAGCCTTTCAGCAGAATTGCTCGCAGACTGCCCGAGCTCACAAACCCAAATCTATCCAGCAGAAGATGATCTATGCTAAAACCCGTTTGACATTAACACCTGAAGCGACAGAAATGGGAAGTCTGGAACTGAATTAGAGGGGACTGACATGCAGACTCCCCACTAAGTAGCTAACTGCTAGTTTTGTTCCTTGTCCTCACTTACCTCACTGTCATGCTACATAGAGCATGTTTGCAGGGCAGAGCCCACATCTTATTTCGACAGTATCTACCAAGTGTCTCTATATTTTCAGAGATGCACCATATTCTGTTTGCTAGTGTCTGCCAAAGGGAAACACTAACATTAGCACTGAACAGTGAGTGAAAGGTTATCTTAAAAGTAAGAATGTGTATGAGCTTCCAAACTGTAGGAAAAAAAAAATACAATTGTTTTAGTCTGTTACCTGTTGAATCCTATCAAGCATCTCAATAACACGGATGTAATCTAGGTAGACCAGCCCTGCCATCTCCCAGTCCTGGATGAGTGCACTACGCTCTGGAGGGGCAAGATCCTCCAGGAATCCTTTTAGGTACTTGTAGTTTTCATTAATAATAGCATCTAAAGAGAATAAGCATATTAGTAACAGAGCAAAAGGGTTTCTTACAAGTCAGGAACATTGATTGCTAAAGAAAAAGCAACTAATGGACTGTACTCTCCGTCAGTTTTGGAATTCCTTGACACTATGAGCCATGGCCAGAAATGTTTACTCGTTTTATGACCTACAAAAGGCAAGTCTAAGGCCATCCCATTTCCAGGGGGGAGCAGGGACAGCCATAGGATTGGGGCTCCAGGAATGCTACCGCTGCCCTTGTTCCCTGAGGCACCTCTGGCACAGGAAGGTGGATGTGCAGGTTAAGCACTGCCCTTCTCATGTGTCTGCAGTGAATCAGCATCATACCAGGTATCATGAGAGCTACTTTGAAACAGCCAGTCACTCTCTACTAACCCTATTGCTAGAAACACAGCCCTACCCCTTCATATTATTGAACACCCAATGACTTTTGTTCCTACTATATTTATGTGTGCTGTTCAAAAGACAGAATGAAAAAAATCAGGAGAGCAGACTCACCTGAGGCTAGGTGCCTGACAACCAGCTTGTGACACTGGTTCCAGTGCCCAGCCCTGAATAAGAAAAGGGCTTCTTTATGCTTGTCACCCTCCATCCTTGCTCGAACTGCCTTTGCTTCATGAATCCACTCTGGGGGGACGCAGAGCCTCTGCATCAGAAAAGTCTCCTTGGCCCAAGACTCTGGTGTCTCAGAGAGAACGCAATGCCGATTTAGGAGTTCACGCACTGCCTTCTCCCGTATGCTGGGGGAAGAGAGGACAAGGTGTTATTTCAGCAAGCAGTCCTTCATATCGCTCCATCAGAATATACATTTCAATACAAGTAGCCAAGGACTGAACGAGGCAGCAGCGAACTGCGTTACACTTATCAGCGATGGTAGAAGCACAGGCATAACAGAAGGCAAAAGCCAGCCTCACCAGGCCTTGAACAATCTTACTGTAGGATATTAAGAAAAGTTCTAAAATCAGCTGAATTACTTCACTACAGGTTAACCACTAAGAAAGAAGTCATCGCTAGTCTTTTGTAACATCTTAAATGTTGTAAGCTTAAATATTTTTTAAGTATGATCCAGGCCCCTAGAAGTAATACACAGGCTCTATTTGAAGTTAATCGGTTGGAAAAAAAATCCTATTGCAATGTATTAATAGTAGCTGTAAACGTTAACAGCAAGAGATACCTTTCCAAAAAAGATGTATTACTTACAAGATTAAGAAAATTTTTGTTAAGTATGTATTTCACAGTAGAAGCAAAACATGCATTTTGGTGATACCCAATTTGCTTCTGTTCAGCTCCAATGGGAACAGTTACAATATTCTGCATTAATGATGTTTCCAGGACAAGTTCTTGAACATAGTAATCTTGCTGAGCCACAGACAAGATACACAGCCCTAAGATATCAAAATGGCTAAAGATCTGCTTCTATAGCATCGTTCAGGAGTTACAGTTATTACAATACAATACTATTTAACATCTAACAAGACATTTAACTAAGCAGAATTATTCATGCCACTTTGTAATCCCAGCACACAATTTTTACAAGTGGCATGAAGTTCTCCAGTTGTGCAGTTCCAGTTTAGTGACAGAGACGCCACTGATAATTACGGTATACACAGCAGGTCTTTAAAACAGAGAACACATTATTTTCAAGGCAAAAAAAAAAAACAACCCCAAAACAACAACAACAAAAAAAAACAACCAAAAAACCCCAAAACTTCTACTCACTGCGTGTCAGGCTCATGCAGCAGTATAAAAACAGCCCATTCCCAAAGACCTTCACTTTCAAGCTGGGCAGCGTAGCTAACATTCAGCACTCCTTGACTCTGCTTGAATAGATGGGTATAATTCAGGGCTCTGAGCACTTCCCACAGGTGCCAACTGAGACGATAGTCCAGAGGGTCAGATGTTACACTCCTGGGATCAAGCAGCTGGTCAAGATCATAGTGCCTGTAGGAAAAACATTTGCAACATAAACAGCTAATTGTGTCCACGTAACAAAATCAGAAATTGGTGCTACTTAGTTCCTTCCCTTCACCCACCTCCAATTATTCCATACATGTGATTTATATGGATGTGGGATTTTGGTTTTGTGGGGGTTTTTTTTGTGTGTGTGTTTTTTTGTTTTTGGTTTTGGTTTTTTTTTTTTTTTTTTTAAAAAGTGATAGGAGCAACTGTCCTTTTGCTCTTCTTTTGAGTCTGCATCCAGACTGTCACAACCTTTTCTTTTATATGTGCTCCTCCACAGATTTTTCAATGCCTTCAAAAAAGGCAACCATGGTGAAGCACAATTACTGCACTCTTCACACACAGAAAACACGTAAGAAAAAAACACAAATGTGTTCCAAAGCTTAAGTTCTGTCATCTATACCATCACCAGCAGTGACAGTGTCACCACACTCTGTAAGGGTGTACATACAGTAGTCAAAAATCTGCCTTGCAAGTGGTTCAGTAAACACCGAAGCTAATTTCATACCCCTCATTTGGGAATTCAAGAAGTCAGTCTGATGAAGATTTTTCTAAATAGTTTTTGAACTATTTACCCATTTACCTGTCACTGTAGAGCTTTAACAAATGGAAACAGACATCTCTCAGAGGTCTTCCTGCATTATCATCTTCTTCAGTTACACAACCAGAATCTTCTAGGTAAGGAGGCAGAGGACAGCAGGCATATTTTTCACACTCTGGTGTGTTCTAAAGAAATAGTTTTAACAGTAAGTTTAAAGATAGTACTCTGAACAAAACTACACTCTGAATTCCACACACATCAGCAGGCTCACAAGCATGCTTTCTGCTTCAAAGTAGAGGGTGCACCCTACTGCACCTGCAGTTAAAACTTACTCAGCAACTATATACTAACATGATGCTAAAAAGGAAAAACCTAACCCCAAAATGCTTTGCCACTTTCATCTCACACTGAGCTCTTAAAAGCCACTGTGTGGAGGTATCGTCAGCTCCCACTGAGATACAGTGAGACAATACAATACGATACAATATCGTCTGTATTCCTGAATGATTTTATAGCTGGAAAACCACATATGACTTGATCAAATGAAAGACAGTGCTTCCCTGCAAGTTTTCTCTCCCTCCGTAGCTAAGCAGAATCTGCACAGCTAAGCAAGTGGCACTGAACCATTTTACAGGGCACTGAACTGCAAGAGAACTGTTATCTTTCCTACCATCTAACCAGTCCGGGTCACCGAAATCCTCTTGACATCTTCACTGCTGGTAAGAACACTAGATCTGAGTTTGGAAGAGCATTCCACATCCTCCTGGTTTCCAGTTATTAGCCCTCCTACGTGAAGTTCTGGAAATGAGCCATATCCACTTTCCTCTACATCATTGGGCTACAGTGAGACCACCCCCATGTTCTAACCTAGTAGCATTATCTTAAGTTCAAGTCACAATAAAACTAAAACTTGGAATTTTGAAGTGATGAACATTTTATACTGACATACTATGTACAAAGATAACACTAAATATTCCTGCAGCATTGAGCATGCATCAATTAGAACTTACTAGACTTGATGCTGTGCTTGGGCTGTCTTTTAGGCATATGGATCAAAGGCTGAACTATCTTTAGTTAAATGATTAAACACTTTTTTCAACAGAACCCTTTGTCTTCCTGTATAGAGAGGCTGACAGCTCTACAGCAACAAACAAGGCTTTGCATAATACATGCAGCCACACACTGTCCATAGGACTGCTTCCACATTTGCTGTAGAAACGGCAAGTGTAACAAACAGGGTGTATGGTTCAGCAAAGACTATTTTAGAAGTCGGGCAGCTGAGTATTAGTCATCACACTGGGAAAACTGGCTGGCTACCAAGCTCAAACGGCCTTCCTGCTGCTGGTCACTACCCATCTTCCTAATTTTGTCTAGCCATCAAACACTTGGAAACACTCAATCAGTGGGAGATATGCTTCAAGTAAGTCACTACCAGAACACCCTGAAGAGCAGGTCCTAAGCTTCTTGAGTGACTAGAATTACCAACAAGTTCAACCCCAGTGCTTTATTCCCAATTCCAGTGGGGGAAGGAAAATTTCTATCAAAGGAAACTGCTGCAAAAACTCATCATTAAAGTTGCTGAAGGAATCCAGTGCTGTGACAACTGAAATAATGAACCCATATGCAATTCCATACTCAGCACCTCTGCAGCAATACTTGACTGCTCACAGAAGTCTCACAGCAGCATCAGACAGTCAATGGTACCAAGTAAGATCTCCTTTTACCCAGGTATGACTGACCTACCTGAAACGCTGACTCATACACGGCAAGTGCCTTGGAAATAGAAGCTGTTGGAGGAAGCAGGTACCAGAGGTGGACAGCCATGCAGCGCTTCCAGTCCAGCAGTGAGCACACATTGATACTTACTGTCTCTGATAACTGCCACACCTGAAGAAAGAAATTACTAAGTTTAGTCAAACTTACCACACAACGGTCAATACATACCAGGCATGCAACAGTAACAGATTACATTAATTAAAAAAAACACATCACCACCTTGTACTCCTTTCCTGCTGTGTACCACATGCTGTGGTTGAGTGCTACAGCTTAAACGTACTGCCGTCAAAAAGAGGAAGTCAAGTCAATGACAAAACAGCTGAGTAACAGAACTTACAGGCTTTCCTGCAAGCAGGGCAAAGATCCGCAATCTCTCTTCCTGTATGAAGCAGTCTGCCTGCAGCCTGTGCCAGTCTACCAGCTGCATGGTGAGGAGGTCCCGAACAGGCTGGCTACCTGCCAGCTGGGAGAGGAGCAGAGCAAGCCTGTGTTCGCCTAGAACAGGAGACAACAGCAAATCAGGCAAATCCTCCCATCTACTTGGGCCACAGCTATCTGTTCCTGAGTTGTGGGACACTTTGATCAGCCTACAGCTGCACAACTGTTTTTTGTGCACAATTTCTGACGAAATAAAGCACTCCATAAACACCTACCAGAATGAGGGCAGGGGGAGAAGACAAAGGAATGGGGAGGACAGACTCCCCCCAAAGGAGACAAATGAAAAGTTTTAAGATTTGAGCTGACATAGAAGACCAAGATGAAACTAGCCATTAGGCTCTGAAAATACATGTTTTTAAAACAAATGTGAAGTGCTTAACAGAAGCTCAATTAAAAAGAACAGTAATTAAAAAACCTTTCAAAGGAGATACTATGCAAAAAACCAGTTCCAAATGCAATACAGCATTACTTCTTAACTCTAGGAAAGCTGACAAGCCAGCATAAATACAACCAGGTAGTCTGGCAGCAAGTAGACAAGCCAGCCCCCACCTTAATCACTGTCTGACAAGGGAAAACTCCATACTCACAGTGGCCAGTTACTATCAAATCTCAAAGTTTAAATTCTCTTTATGTGTCTCCCCTTCCTCCTCCCCCCAAAAAGCTGAGCGGTTTAAGCATCTTACCTGACTGCTGTGCCAGCCTGCAAGCTTCACCAATCCTCTTCCCAGTAAGGCAGCTAAACACAGCCTCTATATGATTACTGTGTCGGGACAAGGAGACTTCCTCCTCAATTCGTCCTGCAGCAGTCTCTGACAGCCAGCGAGAGAAGGCTTTCCTGCGCTCCAGGGCTAGGATGTATTCACTGGGTTCCTCCAAGCTGGCCTCTAACTCTTTCAGGTTCCCCCAAATCGCTTCACATAAAGTCCATGCCAAGCACCAGTGCTTCACAACAGCTGTCAGGACAGAGTTATTCAGTTATCAGGAGTAAAAACATACAGAAGAATATTTAGAGAGGACTCATATAAGGTTATAAGCATAACCTTATAGGATATCTTAAAGGACATCCTACTGTTACAAGTCAATGCAGGAAGTCAGCTAGCTCCCCAAACGCAATCAACCGTGTTTATGCTTTCAGAAAGAATGCTGAAGTATAGTAAGCTTTTCTGTTTTATTCACATTTCACTGTTCCGATGCAACCTGAAATTAATCTGAACTGGACAGTTTTCCAGATTCATTACCACCACTGTGAAAAGAATTATTCCACACTCACTTTCTGTCACAGTAGGATCCTCAGATGCCTTCCTAACCCAGTCAGCATAGTCGTGAATAGCAGAAACTCCTGGGTTGGGTGCTAGAAGAGGACAGCGTTCATCCATATGGACAGTACTGTGTTTCAGCTTTATCTCCAGAGGGATGAGATACAGCTGTTTGTCTCTGTCCATCTTCCGTTGTTCTAAGCTCAGCTTCTCCACATGAACCTTGAAAGAGGATTCTGAGAGTCTAGAGGAAAGAAGATAAAAACAGGTAGCAGCGTTCTGAATTGTTCTCCATGCAAGTGAACTGCACTCATCACAGAGCAGCTGCTTTGTGCAGCTTGTCCTAATTTTAACATAAACACAGTATATGATCTAAGGTCAACAGCTAGATATGAAGAACCTAGTTACACAGCCTGGGATTCAGATCCAGACTTTGGCAAATAAACCTCATTGACCTGGGTGCTCCCAGCTCTCAGAAGGCAATTAGCACACCTTACGTTCCCCGGTGCATTTTGTGAGAGCACCTCATTCTCTCAGCAGATCAGACATGCTGGAGAACATCAACTGAACAAGCTCTGTGGAAGACTTAAATGTTACAACATCTAGCTATATTCCAGTCAAGTTTAGATATGGAGTTATACAGCCCAGGAAAGGTCTGTATACTGCTTTATATACAAGCAGAATTGAAGGCATCTGAATTAGAAGCTAAACAAGAAATTTCTTAGGCAGTGCAGATATCCTCAGGGGGATTCAACAGCAGATTAGAAGCTTCCTGGACAGTAATTCTGAACTTTCTCTCTTTAACCTTTTGCTGGATGACAGTGCTATTTACCTCTTAAAAAAAATAACTACTCTATTCCAGTTCTTTGAGATGCAGACTTTTGTAAAGTAGCAACCTGAAGGAAATCTGCATTGCTAACATGATCTTGCACCACTTCTGCATATCAGAAGGAATATTAAGCTGAATTTCAAAAAGGTTATCGACCTACAATCAAGATTCTTTCAAATCTGAAGAGAGAATGTCAGAACTGTCCTGAAGGAAACTACTACTCACGATTTTGGAGCAACAGGAGTTGGCAGGAATCCATATTCGACGGACTCACACTGAAGATCTTCCATTTTGCTTGATCCACTCAATTGATCTCCACAATTGACAAGTGTCCAGTTGGGTCCCCAACCAACACGAAATGAGCGCCCCATGAAGAGTGCCATATCCATCAGTAGCTTCCCTTTTCCATAGGTGATGGACTTTTCCAGAGGTACAAGCCCCTGCTGCCTGCCAACACCAACTGTTTTCATCTGTACCTCAGGGACTGATGGTGCTACAGAGAATGTAGATGCTAATGGAGAAGTAGCCGACCAAAGGGCAACAGAAGGGGGACTGCTCAAAGTCCCTGGTCCCTTGAAATCCTGCAGAGCAGCATTTGTTGGCTGGAAAATTACATTAGCAAATTTTGACTGCAGCAGCCCACCAACTAGAGGGAAGAAGCAGGAAGAACGTTTAAGTGAATGGGGTACCCACTTTTCAGGCAGTATATTTCTGATATTTCAAACGTATTTTAGTACTTGAGCAGCCAGTGAAAACATTGGTTTGTCATGGTAATGCATAGCTAAGCATGATTATTTGCAGTGCTGAGAATTGTAAAACCCACCATACATAGCCTGATTTGCATTGTCCAAAAGCACATGGTATTACACAAAGAACAGTACATACAGTCTCATCCCAAAATTCACACTTTCCGAAGAAGTCACTAATTTAATGGATATTGTCATAGTTAAGATCGTTAGAACAGAAGCATCTCACAGAGACAGTAGACACTGATTGCTATTAACAGGAACAGGGCTGAAACTGTCCCCACAGAAACATCCCAGGTCTGCCCATTTAATTCAGGAAGCAATTCCATGCTTGTTATTAAAGGTATTATTGCTACTGAAATCACGAGTTAGTGGATGTATTGGGTGTAAACAGAAAGGTTTTGGTAGTGGGGGGGCTGCAGGGGTGGTCTCTGTGAGAAGAGGCCAGGGGTTGCCCTGTGCTGGACACAGCTGAGCCCATCAGAGGAGTCTGTGATACCTTTGAACCAATCAGCAAAATTGGTGGTGCCTCTGTGAAAACTTAAAAAAGGGCAGAAAATGCCACACAGGCAGAAAAAGAAAAGTGAAAACAGCAGTGTGAGCACCAAGTCAAGAGAAAGAGGAGGGGAAGAGGTGCTCCAGCACCAGAGCAGGTATTTTCCCTGCAGCCCTCGGGAGATGACTCACACTGGAGCAGGGGAAAAGTGTGAGGAAGGATGAGTGACAGAGAGGAACTGCTATGGACTGACCACAACCCCCCATTTCCCATCCCTGCTGGGGTGGGGAGGAGGTACAGGAATCAGCAATGAAGGAGAGAAGTTGAGCCTGAGAACAGGGGCAGGGTAGGAAAGTGTTGTTTTAATTTGTCTTTGTTTCTTACTACCCAAACCTATTTTAATTGGCAATAAATTAATTTTACTCAAGTCAAGTCTGTTACCAGTTACTGTCACAAGCAAAACAATCTCTCTGTTTTTATCTCAACCCATTTTTCATCCAATTTTCTCCCCCTGTCCTGTTGAGGAGGGGGAGTGAGAGAGTGGCTAGGTGGGCATCTGGTTGCTGGCCAAAGCTAACCCACCACAGTGCACAACTGTTCTGCCATACGTTCAGCCAGTGAGAGGATTTTGCCTGTTAATATTAAAATTAAACTCTTTCTTCATGCAGCATGTAGTTTCTCACAATACCTGAGTATCTTTTCTGCCCTTGCGATTTTGAAATAGGGAGCCTTGGAGAACAGATCTCTTGAGAAGTATCCATTTTTACAGGTTGCTTCCCAGGGTAATGATCCAGGATCAAATCTAGGTCATCTTCATCAGCAAGCAAGGAAGCTTTCATAATCTAAAAAAGTGATAAGTCAAGCCTGCAAATTAGTAATGACTCTCACAGCAGCAGCTAGCTGATCCTCATCAGCTCCTTTCCCAAACAAGATAACTTCTAAGTGTTGCACGTGACCAAATAATACATTCATGCCACAAATATTTCAAGTATCAATGAAGGCACATAGTTCAGGAGAACCAAAAACAGGCTCATCAGTTGATAAAACTTTTCCAAACTACCAGTTAAATCAGTGTTACAGTACTTGTTAGGATGGGTGTGGCGTCCTAAAATCGTATTTTCTTAGATCTCAGCTCTATCTTCTTGTTTTTCAGCTTAAGTAATAACTCCAGGACTATTTTGTCCTTACAAATTAAAAACACAGGCAGAAGTCCACAAATGTTCAAGGTACTATCCTTTCACCAAACAAATAAAAACATCAACACCAAAACCCAAATTAAGACCAGTTACCCTATTACCTTGTTTTCCACAAACTGGACCCAAGGCAGTCCTGTCTAGTTTAGTTTATCACATTGCGCACATTTCAAAATTTGGAAATCTGAATTCTAGCCTTAAGACAATTTTCATTTCCGCATTAAGCTTTTCGTGTCTATAAAGATTTACCAAAGGAGCACGTAAGTAACATATAAGTTTTAATCATACAATAGGTGTGATGTATAGTTTATTACAAGTTGATCTGTAAGTACCCTTGGGGAGGCAAACTAAGAAATTAGTGAGTTATTACAAAGTCCTCTCTTTCAGAGAGAGGAAATGGCAAGACACTCACCTGCAAGACATGGGGGTTAATACCAAGGGTTGACACGATGTGAGTCGAAGCAGGCACTGCCTCCTGCTCTTCTGTCATGTTATCTTCTACAATGGAATCCTGGGGAGGCTCCTGGGTGATGTCTGCCATATCACTGTCCAGTTCCACAACCCTGCCCAGCTGCTCCACTTCTGGGGTCTGTGGACACATGCAGAGCCCATGTCAGACAACAACAGACTGCAACAGTTTGCCGAGAAAGAGTATTTAATAGTTTCAACAATCACCTGCAAATGAAGCGGAGTACTCCCTTGCTTGTCAAGACTCCACACTAAGTTTAGGGATGAAGATATATATAACCTATTCCCATTTTCTTCAGAGTTGTAAGATAACAGTGCAAGTTACAGTGAAGGAGAAGCCACGATTTAGTGATGCCCTCCTGAAGTTCACCAAGTTCTGCCATTCAGTTTAAGAAACTATTCTTCAGCTTTCCATTTTTCATGTGACCAACAAAAAGGAAGAGAGTTTTGTGCATCCTGCCTTCCTCCCCTTCTCCCTCAAAATGGTATCACACAAAGAAAAGTTTCCTGTGCCTAAGTTCAACCTGCGACATTTTAGATGACTGAGCAACCAGTTTAAAAGCAGTGATTCTCCAGTATTAATGTGGTTGATGAGCAGATGAGTCACTTAATATCTGCTTTGTTTCCCCAGCTGTGACGTAGTACAAATTAAAAACACTGAATTTATATTCCACAAAGAACTTAACAGAAGTTTGAAGTGGACACGAGCCCCTTCAAGATCATGTAAGACTGGGTCACAGCCTCTGTGTGGGTGCACACGCATGTGTAAAAAAAATTTTTTTTTTTTTTTTTAAATTACATTTTTATCCAGGACACAACTGTCATTGGACCAGAAAGTTGTGGGGTTTTTCCAATTATATTCAACTTATCACTAGCACAGCAGCAGTTAGAAAGTTAAATATAGTAGTTCTCTTCCAATCTGCAGCTCAATTTCTCATCTCTACTACTAGTCCAAGGCAGCAGGAAGAATTAACTTTGTGATTTTTCTGAAGGCAATCACATGGCATCATCTTTGTGATGAGCCTGAGGTGACTTCTACACACCTTCAACTACTTAAGACAACTTGTACTCACACTCCAAGCAGGGCCAGAAAACATTCAGCCAGTAGAAAAAATGAGCAGACGTCAGAAATTAACTCTGACCACTGTCATCGCCTCTAGTTCTGCCCAGCTTGCTGACTGTGGTGACAGCAGCGAGCCCCCCGAGCCAGTACAAACTGCAGAGCGTGACAAAAGCACAGCAAGCCATTCAACTATTTGTCAGCTCTGCTACCAGCAACTGTTTGAAAGGACAAAAAACCCTGGAGAATGCCATTCGTTGCTGGTATTGCACAGCTAACAGGCCAAGCCAAAAGAAGCACCTGGCCCACGAATAATTAGCCTGTGCCACATTAGCTGAATGGCCTTCAGGTGGTTCCTGGTGCGCTCTAACCCCAAACCTCGTGCACTGGTTTTCCTCCAGTCTAACCACCCCCTGTTGCTTAGATGTAAGTGTCCTGTGAAAGATTCACGTTTACAGCTTACTTGGTTTCCAGAAGCAATAATGTACAGATTGCTGAAGCAATGCTCTGGAGCAATGCATATATATGGGCAAGGAAACTGTGGCAGATAG
Organism: Pelecanoides urinatrix; assembly: GCA_013400755.1. Classification (NCBI taxonomy): domain Eukaryota; kingdom Metazoa; phylum Chordata; class Aves; order Procellariiformes; family Procellariidae; genus Pelecanoides; species Pelecanoides urinatrix. The sequence continues at coordinate 25,640 of VZTQ01007999.1, forward strand.
TGCACTGGAAATCGTGCTAAGGAATTTAAAAGCACATTCAATTGGCTGCTTCTTAGCTCATTAGAATCAGCCAAGAAATGTGATGAAGGTTATCAGACGAGGCAGATAAAATTAGACTGGGGATAGAGCTTAATTGCAGACAGGGAAAGAGCCTTAGCTAGTGGTATCTGAGTATGCCTACAGTATGCGGAACAGATTTACAAGTCAAAATATGGTTACAAACAGAAAAGTTTCACTACTCCCTTCATTGTGCTTTAATGTAGCCAGGTCCCTGGTGTAACTATTTCCTGTGGACCCTGAAACATTAATAAGTTCATTAATATTCAAGTTAGTAAGGGAAGAAAAAAAAAAGAACACCACCCCAAGTCTAGATCCTAAATGCTTCCTACAGAGTAAAGAGTATTATTTTCAGATGCTCTACACACCAAGAGTTTGGCAAGTTTTTAAGCCATGCTATGCTGTTTCTAGAGGTTTGGAAATGAAGCTAGATGTTCTTCCTATTTTCAGAAGTGAAAACCTTAGTTAATGGTATGCAAGTCAAAGAGGTTCATTAATCTGGACAAGTTTTTGCTAAGTATATTTGAATCTATAAGAGAGGTCTGAATAAATCACACATATTCCCAATACTTTTGACTGCTTAAAACATCAGCTCTGGTCCCCAAGAACCAGAAGCAAGAAGGGAAACTGAAAGGTGGTACATGCAGGCAAGTCTGTTAGACAGCCACGTGTTCATCTCAAAATACATATTCTTAAGGAATCTACCTTACGACAGTGGGATGAACTAGCAGGTTTTAATGGGCCAGTGAGCCAGGAGGAGTGATAAAGCAGCAGCTGTACACCACTTTGGGATTCTCTGAAGCCAGAATTCATAGAAGAGGTGGCAGCTCACCTAATTTGTCACTACAGCAGTACGTTCTGCTCAAAGAGCAGACTGCACTGTTACAAACTTCCTGTTTGTACAGCAATTAGGACTCCTACCACCGGGATCACGAAATGCACCAGTGTTGGCTGTACTGAAAGGTATTTAGGTGAACTGCTGCCACCAAACGTTTTGTTCTGGGCTCCTCTAACCTGTGTGGAGACCTAAAGCAGCAGAGACAGAACGGCTCATGTGTTTCTATAGAGGTTATAACTAGATCACAGACTATTAAAAGCAATTTCCAGTTGACTTAATGTCTTCCTACCACAAAAGTAAATAAATTGTTCTTTTGCACAAGCAATGATAAGTGCAATTTGTTTTATCTCCTGACACTACGAACAGACCGTTGTCCAGAAGGGCTCTGAGTTACCCAGAGTAAAGAGAAATGCTGCTAGAATGTCTCCTTGTTTCAAGAGGACTAGACCCAGTACAAAAAAAACCCAAAAAACAAAAAACAAGAAAAACCAAACCAAAACAAACAAACAACCCAAACAAAAAACCCCAACCCAACACGCAAAAGAAAAGTGTTCAACCTATTTGACAGTACTGCCTCTTTAAGCTGTTTTTCATGCTTTGACTTCAGAGATGCAGAAATAAAACTCTCCCCCCTCTGCTTCCCCGTGATATGACACATCATGAACACTGGCCACATGCCAAGCAGCACCTTGGCACATGACCCACACCTCAGCAACCTGCAATCTTAGAGATTGTCTTTCACCGCAGCCACAGATTACTGAAGGGTAAAACAGAAAGCCTCCTTATGCACAGCAACAAAAACCTCTCAGCAAGTCCTGTGCAGCTGCTAAATACCCTCTGCTCAGCCCTCCTGCACACCCTAACTGCTGAAGGCTTACTTTCACAACTAGCCAATGGAGAACCCAGTTTTGGAAAAAAATCTGCTCTCTGCACTTGCTTTCTGTTTTATGACAAGTTACTTCAAAAAGCTGTAGGTAGTTCACAAATGTTTACCATTAACACCTGGCATAAAGAGTATATTCTATCCCATCAATGGCAGGATGCCTTCCAAATAGGCTGTTTTTTCTCCCACAATGAAGCAGCTCCTAATTTAGCTTGACAATATCCATACTGATTACATTTGGAAAATGCAAGTATATCAATTGCAATTAGACTAACCTTTAAACCTACGCAAAAGGATTTTTTTTTTAAATTAAATTAACATTAGACCTTAAGGGGTTACCAATGAACTGGACAAAATGCTACCATCCCTGTGTAAGACAGAGGCATACCACTGAGGATGTTTTACAAAGCTTTAGAAGCAGTCACATCCAACCCAAATACACTTAAAAATCCAGCATATAACCAGCCTTAAAAAAGTAATTTTTAATAAAAATAGAGCACATTCTTAGAATATAAAGCATACAGTCTTGCATGCTAAATGACGGTCAAGTCAAATTAATGCACAGTATCATTCTCAAGGCAGGCAGCACGAGGCATTATAATTATATAGTATATATTCAATATTCACAAAGACAAGTTTTCCTCTGTAAGTGGTGCAAATATGCCAAACTCAGTCTAGATCAGAATTTAAACAACAAACAAACAAGAAACAAGGATTTAAAGCCTTCCCATCCCCACACATTCTCAGTATGAAATGTCAAGTATCTTAATGAAAAAGAACATGCTAAAACTTATCAAGAGGTCAGAAGAGCTACTGGGTCGGTGCAAGTTTGTGTAAGGTTTTGCTCTTCGTTTTCCAGGCTACTTGTTATTTCAACAACCCCTCCCTAGGCACCAGCTATTCTTCAAATTTTGTTTTATGAATTTCCTTTAGTCACTGTCCTCCTTCTACCTGAGATGGAGGTGCTGGCTTGCCGTTTAGGGTCATTTGCTGGGGCGGCAGATGCCCAGGGGGCAGCACAGGTGTAGTTTTTAACTTCTTTGTGTCCACTTTTGAAGGATGCTCTTCCTCTTCCTCATCTGAATCTTGCAAGCCATACTTGGAAAAGTGTGCCACCTGTGTAATGAGAACAGCAAATACGTCACACCTTGGAAGAAACATTTCAGGCATCGATTTCCAAAAGGCCTGAACAATGAGCTGGCATAACTGTCCACCTTACACAGCAGTTATGACACCTGGAACAAACTGAGCTTTTGTATAGACCAAAAACATCTGCCATATGCAGGTCTTAGCCATTCAAAAAAGTTTCAATCAGTTTCATGAGGACAGTTTGCACTATGAATGAAGGACTTGAGACAGTTTACCGAAGTTTAGCAAAGTTTTTGAATGATAAGTTCTCAGAAGATTCCAACTTCAGACTACTTCTGATATTGTTGGAAGTCACTTTCTAGTGTTCAACTAGAACAAAAACATTACCTTAAACACCCAGGATCCAGTCTCTGGGCGGTATTCCTTGAATCGAGCACCCTGCTTCCGAGATACAGACTCCAGTCTACCTTCGTAATTCATCTCTGCCAGTCGTTCAGGGCTTTTTATCAGGCAACGAGATGTTTTATCTGTAGGCCAGACTCCATCTAAGGTAACTTCAGCTCGTCTGTTGAAGACAGACAGAAGTGTAAGAGACAACAAGGTTTTGAGGCAGAGCTATTAAGGTACACATAGAGGAGCTGAGAATTGAACATGTGGGCTCAAACCAGCTTTTAAACCAAATTTCCGGTTCAGAATCTTGCAAATATCTAGTAATTGTATAATGCTGCAATCTGAATGCACCCCTAAGATTTAGATTTCTTGGTAGCCGCCTGCAAACCCAGTATATTGTCAATATTATAAAAAAAATCCTTACTAGCCACTGTCCCCACACAGTACATATTTTAAAATTACCTATTTAAACCTTCACCAATAGGTGGCTTTCTTTCATCATCAGGGTAAACAATAACTTCTTTTCTACGGATATGTACAATGTCATCCAGATTTAAGTTAGTTAGATTTACTTCTCCTTCAAAGTAAATTGATCCATAACCTGCAGAACAAACCAAAACATCACAATTTATCCACGAAAAATTGCATGCCAGAGAACCTACGTTCCTGCTATACTCCTCCTTTCCCCACCTTACCACCTAGATTTGTCATGTCTCCAGAACAACATACAGGTGACTCCTTCCCAGTGTGAAAATACGGAAGATGTGTTATCAACTTTTTAATAGCCAATTCTTTTGCATAGAAAGCTTCTTGTTACCAAAGCTTTTTGTTATCACTTGGCTATTCATATTGCCAACACAAATACTAAGTGTACCCTGAGCTTTATAGCACATTTAGAAAAAGTGTTTTAAAAATAGCATACACCATATGATTTCCCCCCCCCCCCCACAAAATAAAAGCAGTGAAGAATACAGTTCGGGCTGAAGGCTCTCCACTAGAGCTCAGTCAGCTCCAGCACAGGTAGCAACTAAGATGGAAGCAATGACAATCGGTTTTGCATCAATGTTCCAGCAAGTTTGGATTTTCATAGAATCATAGAATAGTTTGGGTTGGAAGGGACCTTTAAAGGTCATCTAGTCCAATACCCCTGCCATGGGCAGGGACATCTTCAACTAGATCAGGTCGCTCGGAGCCCCATCCAACCTGACCTTGAATGTTTCCAGGGATGGGGCATCTGCCACCTCTCTGGGCAACCTGTGTCAGTGTCTCGTCACTCTCATTGTAAAAAACGTCTTCCTTCTATCTAGTCTAAATCTACCCTCTTTTAGTTTAAAACCATTCCCCCTTGTCTTGTCGCAACAGGTCCTGCTAAGAAGTTTGCTGCCATCTTTCTTATAAGCCCCCTTTAAGTACTGAAAGACTGCTCTAAGGTCTTCTAAGCCTTCTCTTCTCCAGGCTGAACAACCCCCAACTCTCTCAGGTTTCCTTCTTAGGAGAGGTGTTCCATCCCCCTGATCATTTTTGTGGCCTCCTCTGGACCCTCTCCAACAGGTCCATGTCTTTCCTGTGCTGAGAGCTCCAGAGCTGGACAGAGTGCTCCAGGTGGGGTCTCACCAGAGCAGAGTAGAGGGGCAGAATCACCTCCTTTGACCCGCTGGCCACACTTCTTTTGATGCAGCCCAGGATACAGTTGACCTCTTGGGCTGCGAGCACACATTTTTAGTGTGCATTTAAAGATTTTACAGGCTTTACATTTAAGGACAGCAAGTGTCTAAAAAGCTACAGGTGCTTTTGTTCTTTTCATGTTCAAGCTTCTCAAGTCATTCCGTAACACAGGTTGTGAGAGATTACAAGTCTTTGATGCAAGTTGTTCACAGTGCAAGAGCACTGTTTATAATCATACTGAAGGCATGGAACTCAGACTCGGGTTCCATAGTTTAAAATCACTGGTTCAATTTTAAGCAACTAAAAAAGCTGTATGTGCTTACCTTTACGGCCTATGGTGAAGTCTGTCACAATACATTCGTTTCTGTCATTGGTAAATCTAGCTAGCTCCTCCATGGACGGGATGGTGTAATAGCCAGCTCTTGTTAGAACAATCCCTACAACAAAAAATTCATTGAGAACTGGGCTGACAGCAAGTTCCCAACTTCAGCATTTCAAAAGTTTCATTCCATTTCTTTTGCAAGCCTGAACAACTGAAGATGCCCAAACGAACTGAGAATCAGTGCAACAAAAGCAAATAGAGAAATCAAACTCCCTTATTTCCACAGCCTTTATAGCAAATTTAAGACAATTGCTATGCCAGGCTCTTCCAGCATAGCAACCTGTCATCATCAGAGATCAGTAGCAGATGTGTAGATAAAAAGAAAAATCAAACAAATACAGCAACACTTGACAGAAACACTCTCCCAGCTTTAATAATTTGGGAGGTCAGGCATCTGCTGACCAAAATGCAGCATCTTTTGCATTTAACAGCCTCCAATGCGTTTTCATCTATTAATTTGTCTAATGATCTTTAAAATCCACAAAAGCTTTTTGCATCTACAATTTCTTGCCATTAGGGCTTCTGAAGACATTTCTTTTGAACACATCACCCGCTAACTTCATTAGACACCACATATTACCTGAAAGGATGAACAAATCTTTTCCTCTTCACCTTCTCCAGATCACTCATGAGTTTAAAAAAACCTAACACGCCCCCTCTCTTCACCAGCTACAAAATCTTAGTTAAGGGAAAGGTACTTGAGACCTTTCATCATGTTTTCACACTTCTATCTTTTCCAGTTTTACTAAACCCCAAGAGCAGAATTGAGAATGCTGAAAACACACTCAGGATGGTTCTATAGAGACACAACCATGTTCTGTGGTCATCCCTTTCCTGCCAAACTCTACAATGCAATTTGCATGTTGGTAACTACCAAGCATTTAAATAGCTTTCTAACTGTAAGATCTCTAAGACAACTCAGTCTACAACTGTAGAATTACAGACTGGGTCCTCCTCTTTCTCTCTCTCTCTCTCTCTCTCACATCTCACTACCTCAATGTAATATAAACTTGGGTGATGAAATTCAACTGCTCAGTGACTCAGCCCAAAAAATTTCTGCACTAGGGAAGAGAATGAAGAGCAAGATTTGTATTCTGAAGAGAATAGAAGAGAAAGGAGGGAAAGGAAAAGACAAAAAGCTGAGGGTCTAGAACAGCAATAGAGAACTTTAATGAAGCATGCACGAAGCGCTGTCAGGAACTATACATCTACTGCCCCCACACACAGTCTAACCTGCAGGATGCAGATGATGCACAGTTTCAGGCTCCTCTTCACGCTCATCCTGAAGGGAATCATCATGAAATGAGGCATCTTCACTGCTGCCTTCCAGACCATTTCGCAAGGCCACCCGCATGTTCAGAGCCACAATGGTATCATCCACACTGTTCTGGTGCTTGTGCACAGTGTTCTCAGGGGTCTGTGGGATGGGCTTGGCAATGGGGTTAGTGTAAAACCTAGTCACTTCATGATGATCCTCCTCCTCCTCTCGCTCGCCATCTTGTCTGTGGTTTTCATCAGGAGGTACCGACAAGAAGAACCTGAAGAAATGAAGAATAAAGTTGAATTATTTAGTCCTAAGGGACTTATGTCAACATTAAAACTCTGGTGTCTTTTCATATAAAAAGCAAACAGGACTATCACATGAACTGCAGAGTCAGCAGACTGAGGGAAGCCATTATTCCCCTTCACTCTGCCCTTGTTAGACCACCTCAGCCATTTTGCATCTAATCTGGGGCTCCCACTACAAGAGAGAGAGTGGTAAGACCAGGAGAGAGGTACCACCATGGTCAGGGGACTAAAGCACATGCCCTGTGAGGAGAGCTTGAGTCGTGGAAATGGGTTGCTCAGTCTGGAGAAAAGGCTTGCAAGGTGGGGTGTTAATAGCAGCCTTCCAACACCAAAGACAAAACTCAGGCTCTCCACAGATATGCATGTCAGGATACGAAACAATGGTCAAATTAAAACACGGAAATCAACGAGGACAGTCAAGCATTGGAACAGGCTGCAGAATCTCTATCCATGGAGGTCTGAGACACCCAACTGGACAAAGTCCACAACAACCAGGTCTGAATTCAGTGTTGAGACTGCTTGAGGAAGAGAGACCTCCCAAGGTCACTTCCCACCTGAAAGATTCAATGGTTTGCGAATCAGGCTGTTACAGACTTTTGTGCCCAAAATACACACTGTTTTAGAAGAACAGGATGATTAAGTCTTGCAGGCACCATGGTCAAATCAAACTTGAGAACACTGTTGTGACAGTCACTCCAAAACACCACCTTCAGAGAGCTGCCTATGGTACCCGGCTGCTGGCAACACAGCTGACGAACACCCCTGCCCCACTCTGAACTGCCTAGGTCAGGACTAAGGTGATTAGAAACAAGGCTCCCCACTCCCACTATCAGTTCTTACTTCTAGTAGCTTTAAATAAAATCAAAACGTTGAACTGGTCAGAAATTTTTCCAGTCTCTAATAAAAAAAAAGTTCATCTGAAATATGGCCACAGATTTTCAGAGAAAGTATGTATTCAGCTTTTGGTGGGAAAAGAGAGCCTTAGAGATTCTTTATTTTAATACATAGAAAACACATTACTATGAGACATTTGGATCAATGGAGCTTCCTTGCAATTCCCTCACTACTGAGGACTAAGCAGAAGGAGAGGTTCTACTCTCCTCAGGGTCAGGTTTATCACCTCCCTCAAGAAATGGCCTAGTTTCTTGCTACAGGGAATGAAAAAAGACATACCCAGAAAGTAAGTCATTCCTCTCCTAACCTCTGATTTTGGATGGAATGAATTGGTATGTGACCACACAGGAAGAACACACAGCTAGTTTAAGACGAAATGAATCTCACAACAACTCGTTTTCAATGAACAGCTAAGATGACATCCCTGAAAATAACTACCTATTCTATTAATTTAGAGACAGGCATAACCAGTTAGCATTTCTCGTAAGTATAAACACCTGCATGATGAATCAACATACCGATCTCCATTCTCTGGATACTCTGATGGAGAAGCCAGGTCTTCATTTTCACGATTGACAGGCGAGAACAGATTGCTACTGTTGAGATTCTTCAAAACCAACTTTTTGATGCTCTTCCTAAAAAAAACAACAAAACAAAACAAAAACACCACCAAACAAAAAAACCCCACAACCACCCACACCGAAGAGAAATTTGGATATATCCACTGCATGAATATATATTTCATGCTTAATTCCTGTGTTCCAGGTACCAGCTGTGTAAGACCTGTTCCCACACTCAGGACATATGAAGTCTTCTGTAAGACCACTGCAGTAGCTCTAACATACTAAAACTCCCTTTGGAATTCCATTCAAGGCTTTGGTTTATGAAAAAGTGTAAAAAGCACAAGCCACTGAAAGCTTCAAAACCCACATTCAGTATTGTCTGTTTTACAAAACAGAGCTTTTCCAGCAGAAGCACAGAACCCTGCACAGAAAGTCTGACCCACAGATGCAGGTTCTTCTTTACTACAGGGTCAGTTTAGGAGCAAATCAATGGCCAGGCTAGGGTTCACTGCCTGCAATCTGAAGATCACTGAACATCTGTGCCTATGACACTCAAAGAAGTCTAAGTACCCCTTTGTTCTGATATTTGGTGTTTTTCAATAAACCACTGAGTAATTCCATACTCTGCTCTCTTCCTGGAAAATGAACAGATGGTTCAGGCTAAATTTAAGACAAACCAAGTTCAAAAAAATTACAAAATGTTTTTAAAAGCCCTGTGCTTAGAGGTACTTTCAATGCCTGACGCATCCTTCTCTGAAGTTTTTTGTTGTTTTTTTTTTTTTAACTAAACTCCAAAGCTTTCCAAACCCCTTTTCAATTTGATTGCCACTGATGCTCTTGAAGACTGAAAAAGCTTCAGTAGGGTAGATTCACAGCATCATTAATTTCTCACATAAACATCTGTGTATTTGGAACAGAAACAGTGCTAGGCTAAGAAAATGTCAGAAAACTGTCTTCATACTGACTGCATTAACAAACCTAGTAACGCTTGTATTTCAGGAGCAGGAAGTATTACACTGTACAAGCTTTCTCTGTAATATTCCTGATTAACTTTATAGGAGCTTTGCTCCAATCGTGGGATGACCTCTTTTTACATCTTATTTGGCCTTAACAGGTTAAGCTGAACATTTTTATCTTCTCTACAGAAAACAGTTCTATTCAATTTTTACAGAAAATTTGTTATTGCTATTCATATTTGAACCAGGTCACAAAACAGTCATGGAATTTAGGACACTATACAGGAGTTTACTAAATCTGATCAGAAGATTCTTGCATCACCTCCCTCCTCCAACATACACAAAGGGAAAACTAACTTTGGCATGAATGCACCATTGGATAGGGATGGCTCGTCATCATCAAGACCATCGAAGAGATGAGATTTAGCAGAACCAGCTGACTGCAAAGCTTTTGGTCGCACTCTAGTCGCTGGACGTGGAGTCAGTTTGTAGTGGGTGGGTGTTGTTAAGGCCTTCTGAGCTGCTGGGTTAGTTGGTTTCAGCCTCTGAAACAGAGAGATGTAGAATTGGAATTTTCATACCACCTACCGTAAGGGTTTGTGGACAGTGAGTGTGCCTGCTGCTGCTAAGGCTATCCACTCAAGGACCTTGAGCAAAGTAAAAAGTAAAGGGGGAAGTAATAAACAAAAACAGAGACACAAAGCTGGTTGACAACAGGTAATGGAAACAATGCCAAAGACCAGAAGTCTCCAGTCTCCACTGACGGGCCATTAAGAAACTACAGGCATAGCTTTGGAGAGGGCCAACCTGGACCTGCTGTCCAGGCTGAGTGAATTTGGGGACAGCGACTGGAGTCAGACCAGGCATGTGGGCACCCCATGCCTGTGGTGCCAGCAGCTGGAGCAAGGAGAAGCCTCAGTGCCTGGAGCAGATGAGGGCCACTGCTCCAGCCCCTGGGATGGGACCAGTGTGTGTCCCAGGTGTAGCTACTTGGGGGGGACTAAGATGAGTGAAGGTCTCAGCAATATCCACTGGAACAAGACCACAGCTTCTGCTGGACTAGCCTGCAGTTAGGAGGCCCTGGCCAGGGAGAGGCAGAGGGCTCATGCTGATATTAAGGGATCTCTGAGTACAGGGTGCCCATGAAATCAGTGTGTGAGTGTGTGCATCTTTTTGCAGCAAGCACCAAACTGTACTAGCCTAGTAAGAGAGCTCAAGATCTGGACAGGGCTATCGGATGGACAGAGGTGCCATGCTGATGCTCCAGGGATTCACCAATGTGTGGGCAAGTCTAGAGACTGTGAGCATGTGTGCATTCACTAGGGAACTTCAATCCCTATTAGCCAAAGAAGGAGAAAGGGGACTTGTTTGTATATGCTTATGTTTTATGGGAGTCCTGGTAGTATTATATGTGGGTGCTGTTGAAGGCAGCGTCTTGTCTTGGCTCTGCAGACAGCTGTGTCAGCGTACTCTGTGCATGTGCATCTGGAATACATGCTCAGCTTCACAACTGATTGCGCCTTCAAATGGGAAATCAACAGCCACGTCCATCAGCCTGGGAAGGGGACCCCCTGGGTCTCCGGGTATACCGTGCTGGAGGAATCCCCAGCTCCTGGAATTTGCTGGGGTCAGCAGCTGTTTATAACGTCCCTTAACACTTATGAAGTCTGAAAAGTATTTGTTTTGTTGTCTTTTAAAACAAATCAACAGGGCAAGAGACTGTCATAAGCAAAGCTCAAGGTAAACACTAAAAATATTCCAAGCATAGACAACTACCCATCTTTATTCTCAACTAGCAGCCGTGAGCACAACAAGAACTCCAAAGCCAAGGCTCTGATGCAGTCAAAAGCAGTAAACAAAGGTGCAGTATATGCAGTTCGTGTTCTGGAGAGCATAAAAAGCCACTGCACCAGTGTGAGTATTCAGACAACAACTTATTTTGCTGTTCGCTGTGTACTTAAGTGAAGATAGTGAGCACAAAGCAATTTCAAATCTTACCCAGAAAGTGAGTTTAATGTTTACGTGCACTTACCTCTTCTTTCTTCTTTGGGTCTGACATGGGGTTTCTGAAGAGTGGAGAATCTCCAAAGGGTGAGTAAGTCAAGCTATTGAGATGCTGCTGAAGGACTGCTTGCTGGGCAGCTGATGCATTCGGGTCTGTCAGTGCTACAAAAAGAACATAATTTTTTAGTTTTAACAGTTTTACTAAGAGAACCAAGGCAGGTAGAAAAGACAGGTCCTGTTCAATATCTTTATCAATGATCTGGATGAGGGGATCGAGTGCTCCCTCAGTAAGTTTGCAGACGACACCAAGTTGGGCAGGAGTGTTGATCTGCTCGAGGGTAGGAAGGCTCTGCAGAGGGATCTGGACAGGCTGGATCGATGGGCTGAGGCCAATTGTATGAGGTTCAACAAGGCCAAGTGCCGGGTCCTGCACTTCGGCCACAACAACCCCAGGCAACGCTNCATGGTGGTGTTGGGTTGACGGTTGGACTCGATCTTAGAGGTCTTTTCCAACCTTAATGATTCTATGATTCTATGACATCCTTCCAATCAGAGGATCTCCTCATAGGAATTCAAATTTCTATACAAACTTCAGCATTCCTTTCCCCTGCTCTTCAGTCACCATTTCTGCAGCAGTCTGAAGGAAGAAATCAGATTCTATTCCTTCATTAGAGTTTGCAACCACATTCAGTAAGTTTTTATCTGTGAAACGCTGAGGGCATGGAGAGCTACACATCAGTAGAATGAGCCTGGCTTGCCAAAACCTTTAACTAATACACTTGACTTTTGAAACATCTTCTAAGAAGGGGGGAGGGGAAATCTGTGATGCAAAGTTTTGATATTCTTGCTACAGCAATCAAACTTACAGCTCTGGAGTTCTGTCTACAACAAAGGCCTCTTAATTTTGTCTCTCCATCTTCTAGCATTTAATTTTAATTCCCATTAAAATACTCTAAGTGTTCACACTATGAAGTGTTTCGAGCAACCTAAACCAGCTTAATTCTAATTCCAAGAAAACCAGATTGAATCTGTGCATTCCCAAAGAACAAAACCACTCTGAGAAACAACAGCTTGCTGTCAGACAAAGTCTGCAAGGAAGTCAAGAGTAGCGTTTGAGACAACTGGTTCTTCCCAGATCAAAAGCTGGTTTAACCAAGCAGATGTTAATAGTGAAACTCTTCCCCAGACTGCCCCACTGCAGGCGTTGTCTACAAAAGAGAATACTTGGATCATCTGTAGAGTTACATCAAAGCAGGTCCAAGCATAAGAAATACAGAAATATGATGGAAGCAAGACAGAAATATATAAAGTCTGACTGCAATGCACTAATGAGAGAGTATTTCATCATGACAAGAATGTAGCTCCCCTCAACTAGTAATAACTAGTATATGAAGTTACTTTGAGGGGTGTTCACAGGATCACAGAACAGTGAGGCTGGAGGCACCTCTGAAGGTCACCTTATTCTTAACCCCTTGCTCAAGCAGAGCCACCTGTGCCAGTGGTTCTTCACCCTCACAGTGAAAAAGTGTTTCCTGATGTTCAGAGGGATCCTCTTGCGTGTCAGCTTGTGCCCATGGCCTCTGGTCCTGGCACTGGGCACCACTGGGAAGAGCCTGGCTCCATCCTCTTGCCACCCTCCCTGCAGGTATTGATCTACATGGATGAGATCCCCCTGAGCCACCTCTTCTCCAGGCTGAACAGCCCCAGCCCTATCAGCCTTTCCTCATGCAGAAAGAGATGCATATAGCAGAGATGCTCCAGCTTCTTCATGGCCCTTCACTGGACTCTCTCCAGTATGCCTGTGTGTCTCATACTGGAAAGCCCAGCACTAGACACAGCACTCCAGGTGGAGCCTCACCAGTGCTGAGCAGAGAGGAAGGATCACCTTCTCCTAATGCAGCCCAGGACACCATTGGCTGCCTTTGCCACAAGAGCACATCATTGGCTCGTGGTCAACTTGGTGTTCACCAGGACCCCGCCAGCCTTCTCTGCAAAACTTCTTTCCAGCTGGGTGGCCCTAGCCTGTGCTGGTGCCTGGGCTTGTTCCTCTCCAGGGCCAGGACTTCGCAATTGTCCTTGTTGAAGTTCATGAGGCTCCTGCCAGCCCGTCTCTCCGGCCCACCCAGGTCCATGTGGATGGCAGCAAGACCCTCAGGCAAATCAGCCACCCCTACTCTTCCTTTTGTCACCTATACACTTATAGGTGACAGTTATACACTTATACACTTATACACTTATAGAGAAGCCCTCCTTGTTGCCTTTGACATCCCTGGCCAGATTCAGTTCCAGTTGGGCTTTGGCTTTCCTAAACCCATCCCTGCATACTCGTACAATGTTTCTGTATTCTTCCCAGGCTATCTGTCTCTGCTTCCACCTCCTGTATGCCTCCTTTTTGTGTTTGAGCTTTGTGTTTGAGCTCCTCATTCATCCACACAGGCCTTCCATCATTTTGTCTGACTTCAAGCTCAGGAGATGTCCATCCCAACGAGCAGGGACGAGGTGATCGCTGAATATCAACAAGCTTGCTTATGCCATGTCGTGTGCTGTGCGTGTGCTGCTGTCCCCCTGCCCCAAGTTTAAAATCATTTTCCTGAAATCAGAGCCTCAGGGGCTAGAGCATTAGGTATGTATGCTGTTCATTTAAAGTGCTCACATCTGCCAAACAGGGTGACCACTGCTGGAAGTGGTAGACATTTGAACTTACAAAATGGCAGTACTAGTGCCTGAAGCTAAAGACCATTCATTTCACCCATGGCACAGCATACCTGCTAATTAAGTCCCTCTAGGTCTCCTACCTGAAATTACTGAAGAAGCTGATGCTACATTTCCCTTATGTTTTTTTGTAAGCACCTACTGTTGCTGCCCCAAATTCAATGATGGGAAATATATTAGTAAGCTTGAAGACAAAGCTCTAAAATAGCTGCAATTATTAGTAATGTTAAATAACATTGAATTACTTTGAAAAATACATATACAATTAGCACAAAAAAGTCATTAGCAAGGTCTCCACTACTATCAAGAGCAAGAGTGGCCTCAAACAGACGCTCATTTTTCCCCCTCCAAAGCATTTGGGGGATGTGCTCCTATGTTTTGGCACATCTGAAACAAGGAAGGAAGCAGCAATTAAACTTGGGTTAATGTACACTTACCTACAGCAGGCTGAGGGGCTCCAAAGCCCAGAGTAGCTGTTGATGTATTGAATCCTGGTGCTCCAAATGCTCCTGTTCCTAATGTTCCACCAAGTTTAGGCTGGGTGTTTCCAAATAAAGAAGTCTGTCCTGCTCCAAGAGCTGTAGCAGGAGAGATGACCATCATTTACTACAAGACTGTGACAAAGTTGTAAGCCAATTTATCCCACAACAAAGAATCAATAATTTATTAAATTGCAAGAAACATTCAAGATGTCAATGAATGCTACTGGCACTCAAGACTCACGTGATCAGACCAGAGACTTCGAACACAGAGGACGCCACCAGTCTTCTGAGCCATTAGCCACCACTGTAAGCAATGCTGCCTACAATTTCTAAGTTACTTAACACCGCATTAGCAAGCTATACTTTGTTCTGATTTCAGACGGAGATTCATGGTTTCAAGCTAAAACATCTACAGCCTTTACTACGTTAGAGTTAGCAAGTAATACCAAGGCTATATTATCACTGAAGTTTGAGGACAATGCTTAGGCTGACATGAAATAAGCTGGTAAACTGTATACCCGTTCCAAATCCTGTTCCAAGTCCAGTTCCCAGAGTCCCAGTTGCAGGCTTATTTCCAAACAAACTATTTCCAGCAGTGTTGGCACCAAAACCTTCAAGAACAGAAGCAGTAGCTCATTAATCTAACACTATTAGAGATGAAATTAAAAAAAATGTATTTAATCAAGTAAGCATCACCAGCTCAAAGACAGCCCTGTCACAGTTAAGGTCAAATTTCACGAACTGTTTCCAACAATGCAAGTTAAACTGACAAGCAGCAAGAAGGGACTTCAATGGTAAAAACCAGATTTGAGTTATGAACATAATACTGAAAATATCAGTACAGAAAAATACTGTTTTGCCTTCTTAAGTTTTTCAATTTGTAACAAACTTCAAAGTTTGCCAGAATGGACATGATGCTGTATCTGGCAACAGAATAAAATGTATTAAGTTTCTTCAACTGCCTGGAAGGAACAAATCCCATTTTATACTGTTTATACCACACACACACTCCTCTGATTCTTACCGACAAAGCACGTAACAACTCAGATTCATACAAGCACACAGTTCAAAGACACATCTCTAATTTTAACTAAGTACAATCCAAATCTAACATTAGACAGATTAGTTCTTAGACTGAAGATTGTGAAACTATCCGATGGTTCGTTAGTATGCAAAGACAGAATTAAACTAGAAAACTGCAGTCATGGACCAACATCAGAAACACCTTAGAATCAAACTCCATTTTTCCTGTAAACTGTACCACTGCAAGTAATGCAGGCAAACTAAAAGCACATACTACTATCAGTATTGTTCACCAAACAGTGTCAGCACACTAATTAACATGGCTATGAAGATCTCAGAGAACAGCAGAACAAGGGACTTGGAAGCAACTTTTGCAAATACCATGACAATAGTTTGCCCAAGGCTGGTCACCACAATGAAACTGTGCTTGCTAAGGTGCTGTCCTGGCAGTCCAAGAGCTTGACAATTTCTTCCCTCCCTCTTATTCTGGCAGGCTGGTATGGCAGGCTAATTGCATTTAGACTTTATTGCCAATATTAAAATAAAATAGCATAATAATAAAAAAAAAAAGAGGACAGATGTCAGGATCTAAACCCACTCCTGCTCACTTCCAGGAATACAGTTTCATTGCTCTCGGAACCAAGGAAAAAAAAAAGAAAAAAAAAACCAACAAAAAACAGAACAGACTTCAGTGGAAGACTTGTGAAGATTGTCATTTACTTGAACTACCACTACAAATTTCTCCTGCTTGACATGCTCATTCAACACCAATTCTCTAACATTTGTGTCAGAAGCCAACATTAACATAAGACACAGTTCTTCAGGACTTTGATCCTTCACACCATGAAAGACAACAACAGCTACCAGTTAAAGTGGAACTGACTGTTTCATTTTACCTTCACTCCAGCGCAAGATCTCCTTATCCCTGCCATCAAGCTACAGATACCACTGTTTTTACCCTATTTTCTTCACTATTCCTTTCCAACCACAGTATATTTACAGCCTCTTAACAAACCTCTATCTTGTATGAATGATTTCAAGACTTTTCAATTACAGGTTACATCTTCTCTTAAGCACTCATTGAAAGAGTGGTACTTTTACTTAACTGTCTACCTTCTTGAGTCAGGGAGTACCACCAAAAGAAAGGTATAAAACAGCAGCCAAGGTGTTTCCCTGCAGCAACATGCATCAGAAGCAAGGCTTACCTGAGAATTTTAACATTCATCATCATTTAGCATGTGATATTCAGCAGCCAGGTGTGTGGTATATGCAGTATAGTTTTAAGTGACTGAAATCCCATTTTTTTTCATATGTACCAAAATTGGAAGTGTTTGTATTGGTTCTAAAAGTCAGGGTTGGTTTGTTACCAAAGAGCCCGCTGCCAGTGGTTGTACCAAATGAGGGAGCACTGGTCGTGGTGGTTCCAAATCCAGCAGGCTTGTTACCAAACAGGGTCTGAAAGGAAGAAAACATGAATTTGGAAACCTAACAGGCTGATATTAAAAGAACTGGATTAGTGTTTCACTGTAGGCAAGAAAGCAGAACTAACACCAAGCACAACTTACACCACACAACCCAGACTCCCAATAATGATGTATTATTTGCAAGCCACATGCACTAGTACATGGCAAGCACCTTATGGAAACAAGTATTTTCACTCCATTAAACCCAAAATGACTAAATATCAAGAATCAAGGTCATTTTTGGTTAAGTCATCATCTCAATTTAAACACCTGTATTTTCAACACTACGCTGAGGCACCCCTAGCAATATATAGGCAGTGAGATGTTCAGTCTCTCCTGCCGTCTTTTATCATTCAAGATATTACTTCTTAAAAAAATTGTTTGTGCAACACTAGTTCTATTACACATGCTTATATTGTATCCTTCAGTTAACACAAAACCACACTATTTTTGCACCTGAGGCATCTTAACTCTTAAGACAACGCTAGGAGGACAACACCCAGGAACAGGACTCTGAGCCATTTGTTTTTATTCTCATTTTTTAAAATTCTTTTTTGATTATTATTAACATACAGACATACCGAACCGCCAACACCAAATCCTGTGTTAGTTTGTCCAAAAAGACCAGTTCCAGTTCCAAATCCAGTACCAGCATTTGTATTGGCAGCTGTCCCAAAAAGGCCTCCAGGCTGTGAGGGCTGGGTTACCCCAAAGAGACCCTACAAACAGGAACCAGGTTAAGATAATGCTGCAATGCTTTTCGAAGTCTAGCACTGATGATAACAGAATCCACACACAAAGGCAGTTAATAAAATGATGCTAAAACACTAGCCCTTTTGCTGGTGGAAGAAGATGGGTGAAAAGCATTTCAGAAGCTTTAGTCATTCTCCAAGAAATTAGTTACAAAAAGGAAATTAAAAAAACCCCAAAGAATTTATGCTCCAAGCTTAAAAGTATATTGGAATTTCCTCATCACTTTGAGTGAGGGAGATGGAAAAGAAACATTTCAGTGTTTTCTGGGAGAAGTCACAACATATTCAGAAAGAATATAGTATATTTGGAGCCAAAGCCCCTAGCTGTGCAGTAAGTTACAGCTAGGTAGCATCTTTCTATCCAAAGACCCCATGAATGCTGCTCATTAGTCACCAGAAAGTACAGAATTATTAATGAATTCCCACAGAATGTTAATAATGGAATTATATTATCTGTGTGAACATGATTGGAAATACTTGAATTGATAGAGCAGACTGCTTAAAGAAAAGAAAGGGAAAGTTATTTGTTAAAAGCTGTATTGTTGTCCAACTATCATGAATGAAAAATCTTGATCGGCAGGAAGTTGCTAGCTCAGACAGCAGCGTTCAAAGCTCTGCATCCTAGTTTTACGAAGCTGTACTACAATTTGAGGAAGATCTGAAGCACTGTATCGCAGCCTCCTCTGTCTAGCTGAAGTAGCTATACCACAACTTAAACCTTTAAGAGTTCAAACAATTTATCTTACCATTGTGTTTGTGTTTGGCTGCCCTAGAGTGCTGGTATTGACAAAAGAAAAGCCAGTGTTCTGCGTTGTTGTAGCCTGACCAAATGGTTTGTTAAACAGACTTGTAGTTTGAGATTGCTGACCAAAAAGACCCCCTGTTGTTCCTGTTCCAAAGCCAGTCGTACCTACAACATATAAATACACTGGTTAAAAAACCCTCAAGTATTTATCCAAACCCACTATGTTTCCACACTCAGCACATTCAAACAGGAAAAAAGATGCTTCAATTCAATGGAACAGCAGAACAACCAGTGTCATCAATACAGCACGGCATCTGCATTCAGATGGAAGTAGTTCGTATTAGGTATTTCCTCAGATTCTCCTCGTCCTAAAGTCAGCGTGAGCATAACACCCAAGAATTACCACCAAGTTTACCTCACAGATAGATCTGACCAAAAAGATATCAGCTTTGATATGGTCAGTTTGTTCTTCACTGTACAAAGAAAACCGTACCATGAGTGCCTAAAAAGAGCTCACTGGGCAAGACGTGGGCAGGCAGCCACTGCCCTACGCACCAGTTCTGTTTTATAACCCACACAACTACTACTACAGAAACTTCTACCTGAACTTCAAACACCTTCTCCCTTTTTCTCCCCAAAGGAAAAGGGCTGTTTACATGTGATATGGTAAAAACGGTATACGCATAGACAAGAGCTTTTGCTCCTTCTCACAACTGCCATTGCTATCTCTGCAGAACTAGGTATTTTCTTTGGAGTTGACAGCACGAGAAATGCACGACGCCCAGGAGGCTGTCAGGCTGAGCAGTCCCTAT
Source organism: Pelecanoides urinatrix (assembly GCA_013400755.1). Lineage (NCBI taxonomy): Eukaryota > Metazoa > Chordata > Aves > Procellariiformes > Procellariidae > Pelecanoides > Pelecanoides urinatrix. The sequence continues at coordinate 44,919 of VZTQ01007999.1, forward strand.
ATTTTAATGAACCATACCTTTGCAGGGTGCAGAGGAATATAGCCACCTGTATGCTGATCCATCTCAAGGACAGCAGTTCAGCTCAACCCACACAGACCTCAAGCAAGCCCAGAGATTAAACCCAGCAGTGCCTGTCATTAAGGACAGACACAAATCTAACCCAAGACAGGCTTTTAGTTTTTGACCAAGAATGCCAAAATGGACAGCATGAAACCAGGGTGGCACAACATATGTGTGGCACGTCCACATCCTAACCCTGCTCTTCGGTGGAGAAAAGCTCCTGGCAAAGTCTAGTTAGGCTACTATAAATCAACTTGTCCATTTCCAGGGAATTTATGTTCGCTCATTAGCAGAAGTAGAATCTTGACTTCACCATTAACCAACTGATGCCATAACCCCACTGATCATTAGCAGTATCCTGGTGGTTTTACTGCAAATTGTTTTACTTGCCCAGGTGAACTAGCTGACTTTCTTGTAAAGCCAGATGCTCTAATGAATTATTTTCCAGCAAAACCTGGGGCATGCAGAGGAAGTTTGCAAACCCTGAAGAGTAAGTAAACAGAGCTTTCTATGGCAAAGAACTGACTATGGAATGTTGATAATACAACTAGTAAAATTCTGAGCTCACACCAGTGTTTCCTCATCTTTTTTCATTACAGAATTTTAAATAGCTTAACAGAATATCTGCACATCCGTTCACAGTAATGACAGTGGGCAGGCAGTACTTACTGGTTCCAAAAGCAGTTTTATTCTGTCCATATGAAAAGCCTGTGTTAGTAGTAGAAGAGCCAAAAAGTCCCGTAGCTGTACTTGATGTAGCAGTAGAAGACCCAAACAAGCCTGCAGCTGCTCCTGCTCCTACAGGATTTGAAGGCCCTTTCCTATTTGCCTGGTAGTCTTCTAAACGGAGTTCCTAATAAAGGAAAATCCAGTTCTCTTTACAGCTTCTTTTTACACAGGATAAGGTTAGAACAGTGTCATTAGCATGTTTACACAGCATTCAAGCCCACTCCAGGATGAAGGTATCAAGAAAAGCTGTCACACCTGTGTTTTATAAAAGGATACCATAAACAGGACCTAAACTTAGATGTACCTCTGCAGTTCATGTTTGGGCTTCAGTTTTACTTCCCAGAGTTTTTTCAGATCTTTTGAGTAGAAGACCTGGTTTTACATATCAAATAAGTCAACTTGAATGGAAAGGCTTCGGGGTTAAATTGTTGGGAACACTAATTTATATTAAACAACTGTGAGTTTTGTCCCAGATTCTGCCATTATCTCAGCAGTGTAGGATTGCTCCCAACAGGATCTCTCACCCTTCTGGTGTACGGTGAGACGGAATTTCAGCTCTTCAGAAATTGCAGCATTACGCATTTAAAAACAAACACAATTAATGTGGCAATGCATTAAGTGTTTTACTTCATCTTACCTCTCTTCCGTGAGTGATGCAGATATTGAAGGTTGTACTCATTAATAGAGGATACTTATTACAGTCGTAAAAACCTCTACTAAACCAACGCTAACAAACAGCCAAACAAGATAAGCATGTTTGAATACTCATTGACTGACCTCGAGAGATTTGCTTTCATATTCTTTCATAGCAGTAATACACTGGTGCTTGGTATTGATGTTAGTGCTAACTCCACCTTTTACCATAGTATCTGTACCAGTTGGTGGCTGCAAGAGAAGAGGTTAAGAGATCAAGTTTAAAATCCAGATAGACTTCCGTTAATACAGTTAGTACCCTTGTGGCAGATGCTCTTAAAACGTAAATTTAGCACAGAACCTGTATTACTGTTATCTGTACAGCTGTGGACTCACCCAGTGAACAAGGCATGTTCAGTAGCAATCAGTAGTGGAATTTACCCTACTAACAACCAGAACAACGCAGTGCAATTCATTTTTCAGTTTCACTTTAAAAGTAGTTTACCTGAACTTGTGATACAAATCCTCTAGCTATTCACGGATTTCATTATCCCCCATTTTTTTAACTGTACTACAAAAGTACACATCAATGCCACTCAAACTGCTCAAGCTCATCACCACCATTCTGTCTATGGCCTGAAGCAACAAAGTCTCAGTCTGTTAAATCAGCTCAGTCTAGAAATGAAGAAGGCCAAGATTTGCATGAACAAGTACCTGGGAAAAAGAATGCTTCTTTCCAGCTGGTATCAGTTACCCCATTTCCATGATGGCTTCCTTTCTAAGCCACCCTCCATTTTCAACTGACACAGAACTTTCAAGACGCTATTCAACCCTTTCTTAAAAGGAACTCATCCAGAAAACACAGGGGATCAATCTTCACATTTCAGTTTACATTTCCAATGCCATGCTAACTTATAAGAGAACTGCATCTATTTTGACCCATTCCAAGATGTCTTTAATCCTTATTGCTGTTAGCATTTGGCGTTGATCACCCTGAATTCTGTGGCACTTCCTACCTTCCCGAGAAGGCTCGATTTTAAGCACTGGTTTACGTTTTCAGCTTTAACACAGCTGTAAACCTAGCAAGTCTAGATAGGCATTATTCCATGGTGTTTGAGAAGTTTGTCAAATTCAGAATAAAAAAAAAAGTCTAGTTCCTTGGAGTTAGTTATACATCCTATTTTCACTGCAAGAGTTCCACTGAAGAGGATGTTTTTACATCATTTCAGAACACTGCATACTTGCATACGAATGACTCACTTTTAAATTTCAGCTCAGTGACCAACACAAGCAACTGCAAAATTTAATGCTTCCTACAGTAAACAGCCTTGATTAAGAGGGAAAAACAGAACTTACATTAAACTTAATAGTCGTGCCAGTTGGAGCAGCGGTGAAACTAGTTGGGCCAAAAAGAGAGCCAGATGTACTTCCAAAAGGATTGGAAGTAGTGTTAGTGGTTCCAAAGAGACCTCCACTGCTGGTACTAGTTCCAAAGTCTTAAAAAAAAAAAAAAATCAGTACTAAAACAAACCTGAATTTTAAAACTTCAACCCAAATATTTTATTCAAATTACAAAATAGTTTGGAAATGGAAGAAGCCGCTAGAAAAAAAGATTTTTACAGCAGACCTGGAAACCGATAATGCAATATTCTGCTGTACAAGACTGTCCCTAACGCATCACCCCAGGAAATACTAGAATAACCACAGCAGCCAGTTTCATTCTACAGCTGACAACGCTAAGAAAATTACATGTATAAAGGGAATCAGTGAGGTTTCTTTTCTCTTCTCAGAAGTGTCTGCAAGCAGTTGCTTTTGCTTCAGGGAATTACAGTAGTGCTTAAGAGGCATTTCAAGCATTCTAGTGCCAAAAGCAAAGCCAACTGTAACTGCTCTACAACAGCAGAATAAAAAGTTAAAATCAAGCAGTGTCAAAAGATATTTAAGAATAGAAAATGCCAGCCGACCACCTTTTTTGATTTATTTTAACACTTATGGCTAGAATCACAGCTATTGATTTCTGTAGCATATCAGCCTCACTCCTGGCTACTGTGGACCACAATAATGTCACTATATCCTTCAGGAAAAAAAAAAAAAAACAAACAACCCACATTAACACTTGTACCAGATCCACATGTACTTCCAGCGTTCTGTGCTCTTCAATCAAAGAAAATAAGCAACACTCAAGAGAGACGCAGCAGTTTTACTCACTTCCAAACCCAGCTGGCTTATTCTGTGCAAAGGCATTATTCTGGGATGAGAAGAGGCCTCCACCAGTGCTGGTAGTTCCAAACAGGCTATTTGATGTCCCAGTTGACGTTCCAAACCCAAAACCAGTGCTTGTGGAGGAAGTGGCTGGCTGATTAAATGTAGTCGAACCAAATAATCCTCCTGAAGTCAGAAACAGACTATTAATCATTTGCAATCATCAATTACTTAGGGTTTTTTGGTTCTTTTGGGGTTTTCATTGGTTGGTTGGTTTTTGTTGGTGCTTTTTTGATGGTTGCTTCATTTTGGTTTGTTTGGGTTTTTTAATTTTTCTTCCCCCACACCTTTTTTTAATAACATCCTTCTTTCAGGATTGCGTTCTGCGCTACAACCATAACACAACAATACCTGGTTTTGTCTGTGTACTCCCAAAGAGGCCTCCAGTATTACTGTTCGACCCAAAGGCTGATGTTCCAAATGCTCCTCCACTTGTAGTACCAAAGCCAGCATCTGAAAATCAGCGTTGCAATTTAGATGAAACCACATTCTAAACATGTATACTAGAAACTAAATGCTGTCACTGCCTTTTTAACTTTCCAAAAGAAGTTTGTGCGCAACTACCTATACATTAGTGTCTAGGATATGTGAAGTGGTACAATTAATACTTCTACAGAGCTCTTGAAGCAAAAGGCTACAAATATTTGAGTCAGCCACTTCTACAGACTGTAAAGACACTCCTCTGCAAGGCCTCTACCACTTTTTACGGCACCTGGAAGTTGTTCTTCTCATACCTTGGTTTAGGAGCAATATAAACAGAATTATTGTTTCCTTCCTAACAAATAGGGCACATGCACCACTTTATAGTCTGCTTTAATGGCTAAAAACTCACTCATTGTGGTGTTTACTATGTGTATCTCCAGAAGACACTCCTCAGATTACATGCTTTTTCCTTCCAAGTCTCCCCAACGTATTCCAGTCCTGATTGAAAGAATCTTTCCCGCCACACTGGCAAGACAGCCTTTATCTAAGCATTTGAGTTTCCGCTATTTTATAAAAGGAAGTTTCAACGACTGTATGTGGAATCCTGTTATCTACCCAAATTAAAAGCTTGGTTAGTGGAGAAGCCTAGAGCTCCTGAACCTGATTCACTGCAAAGCGAGCGAGCTGGACAGCCTAGCAGCACTCCAATTCCAGCACACACAAAGAATCACCACCTCCATCTGATCCTCTAGCTGCATCTCCAGGAAAAAATACCTTAGGTACTGAAAAGTCAGTTTAGATGTATTACTTACTTTGCCCAAAAGTTGAAGTTGTCCCAAAGCCAGTGCTGCCTCCAAATGGAGTTCCAAAGGATTTGTTAAACATTTTCAGGATGTATCAGGTTTTTGCCCTAAACCTGGAAAGAAAAATTCAGCTTTTATTTAAAGCTTACCTTGAAAACTTATTTTTCATCTAATTAGAGTACTTACACCATAAAAATGCATGACAGCATGTTTAAGTCACACTAAGCAATTTAAAACACAGTCAGAACCCTAAAAGGGGCAAGAACGCTAATACTTTACTAACATCACAAGTAAGCTGCCTTCCACCCTTACTTATGTCTAGATTCTCTGTATGTCTTACAGACTGAAAAAACTAATAAATGAAACTACTCTCCTGATCCATGTGTTCTCAACAAAATCCTCTAGAACATCTAACTCTAACAGCATTTCCCACATCTGTTTCTACTACATTTCATCCACATCAGGCCACACAAACTTATTTTTGCTCAGCCATCTCAATGCCTGAAAGACCACCCCACTGGAATGCTTCTCTAAGAACACGCGCAGGGATTTGCATTGCGCTACAGCTGTTTCTGCGACACTCCCGGGATTTTCCATGATGGATTTTCTGTTAAACCCTATTTGCCAACTACTTCAAACAAGACAAGTGGAAATACAGGAATACACCTTCCATCTGCTTCCCATTTATTGCTTACAGGGATGCACCAGGATTTTAACTTTCTAAAAGTTTTTGTTTGTAAATACTTGTTCGGGGGAGTTTTAGCCCATTTAGGCAGAGGCCCAATTTACCTTTAAAAGACCCATTATTTTATTTACAGGTACATTTAGTAATGCTACCTCACTCCAATCCCTTCTCCAAGCACAAACACAATGTTACAGCTTTTTTCACCAAAACCAATGAAGCTAAAATAAAATCATGACAGATCTGTAGCCATACTCCAGAGAAATGTGTAGTCTTTTTCTGTATTAGGACTAACAGCTGTTAGCTCCACCATTGAAAATGCCAATATTATCCAGAAAAAAATTCATTCTTGGTAACATGAGCTATCGCAGCAGTGCAGAACTAATAAGTTTTGAAAACTGTAAGACATGGCCCATAGCAAGAATATTTACAAAGCACTACTTGCTATCAAGTTAGGGTAACAGTGTTTTACGTAACGACACACTAACTTTTAGCATTTAGGCATTTTTAAAACTCTGTTTAGGTTTTCCAGGAGGATCAACATCCAGGATAGCAATAAACTCCTATCAAGTATTCTCCATTTGGTCACCAACAATTTAAGTAAAACTCAAAACCTTTACCTCTGCCCAGGTTTTACAGCTTCTTTACAGCTCCCTAATTCCAACTCCTTTCACATCCTTCTCACCAAAAGGAAGCAGGCACCCCACAGCACTCAGCATACGGCCCAGCACAGCCAGTCCAGAATGAAGTCACTAAATCTATCTGCCTATCCATGAAATCCTAAGTATTTTTTTTCCCAAAAACCCTACCACCTTTTGGGAGCAGCCAAGTGCAGATTTTGAGCAGCCGTAGCTACCCACCATACTTCGGCAGCCATCCCAGTGCTACTGAAGACTAAAACAGTCAAGAGCAAATCAGTATCTGACAATTACATTAAAGAGTATCTAAAAAGACGTTTTATGTACTCTTCAACTACTCAGAACAGCAGTACATCACAATTTTGTGGCATTAAGAGTCTTCCCACTCAGACACACAAGTCCTTACGGACTTCCTTATGCACATTAAGAGCACTCTAAATAAAATGATTCTGGTATAAGAAAAAGCTGATCTGACAAACCATCCGAGCACCCTAAGCCTAGAGCTGCCTCCTGGATGAGAGCGTTGCCTGCCACTCAACAAAACCCTTCCGTGGGACACAAGGTAAGACACTGCATATCCTGTAACACATCGCAGCTCCTCCTAAGCTCACTCTCTCTCTCTGAGGGCCTGCTCCCAAACACCCCTGCCACATACAGTCCCCCACTGCACCTCCAACTCCTCCATAAGCACCTTGCCTCTGCGGTGCCAAGGCCACTTTTTGTTTTCCAGCAGAACCTGGTTTTGGATCACAGGACAAAACGCAGAGCCACCTCATGTTCACTCCTTCAAAATCCAACCTTTGCGTTCCAGTTTGACTGTACGCGGCTTCCAAGAACATCCATCGCTCCCACCCACCTCCCAATACCCCAGACTTCATGATTTGCCCTCCCTTACACTATACCACCTACTAGGATGCCTTAAAACAAATCCTATTTTTTTTTATACTTGTAAGATAAATTTTATCCTGACGCCCGATGTGAGTGTACTCCTTGAACTCTACACACCCACCTCAGCTACGTTCTTCTGTACTTCTGCAGGTTATTTTTGGTCATCTCACTTTGCCCCTAAGCAAATCTCACTGAATGCCAGATAAAAAGGGTCCACACAGTTTTCAGTTGTTGTTCAATCTTTTACTCTCAACCTTATCTGCAATTCATAAAACCCCTCTTCTTTCACTGTTCCCCTTATTTATGCCACTGCTTTTCCAAAGTCAGTTAACTGAGGATTGTTAAATGCCAAATCCTATTTCAGAAGAAATCTGAAGCATAATTTTCTAAAACGCAAAGAAATTATTAAAAGATTTCACCCCCCCACAGGGTTTGAAGCTTCGTTTTCCTTTGACACTCAGCCTTCCTTACCTCCCAACCCTCAGTAGTTCAGACAAAACAGAACTCAGGGTTTGTGGGGTCACTGATGCCGTAGATGCACTGGAGCCCCTTTTAACCCAGGTCAGTAGTGGGGGGGACAGCGCACACAGACAACGGGCTCACAACTGCACATGTAAAATGTTGTGTTAACCAAACATGCTCTGAGCTATCCCATGAAAACACACTCAGAGCCCCTGACTGCAGAACACCAGCAGTGGCCAAAAACTGAAGAAGACCTGGAGCAGAATTAATAAGAGGGGTTTTTTTTGTTTTTGGGGTTTTGTTTGTTTGTTTGTTTTTTTACAACGGTCCTCTCCCACCTGCTGGACGCCATCCCCAGCTGAAGAGGAGCCATCCCCTCACAGTTTTACATTACATAAACCTCCAGCCACATCCAAAGAAACTGAATTAATTAACATAGCTTCAAACAACTCTCCCGACCGCAGACTAGCGCTGACATCCCCCGACACCCACCGCACTTGAGACCCTGCAGACAGGCCCACCGTTACCCCCGCATTCCACCACACACACCACGCCGCTTCCCCCCTCGCTGCACCCCCACAAAGCCCGCCACCGCTACTGCCTCTCCAGCCCAGCCCAGCCGGTCCCCCCCTCGCTCCCCTCCCTATCCCTTCCCCGTAAACAACGCCAGCACCTCCGCCAGAAACCCCAACAGCCAAAAGCCCCCAAACGGGGGAGGGGGGCGGCAGGAGCCAGCTCCCCACGCACCCGCGGAGAACCCCCGCAAGAAAGGCAGACGGAGCGGGGCCCGGCCGCGGGTTCCCACCCACCCCAGCCCCCACGCCCCCTCCTCCCCCGGCTCNCCTCCTCCCCCGGCTCACCCCTCGCTCAATGTTTACCCGCGGCCCTCCCTCCCGCTCCGCGCGTCTCAGAGCGGGCCGCCCCCCGCCCAGCCAGCCACACGAGGCCCGCGGCCGCAGGCCGACCCGGTTTACCGGACCAGCGCCTCGGAACAAAGGCCGCGAGGCGCCCCCGCGGCCATTGCACCGGCCCGGCGGGCAGGGAGGGAAGCCCCGGGGCCCCTGCCGGTGCTCACCGCCGGCGCCCAGGGAAGGCTGGGGGTCGGGGACGCGGGCCTGGCCGGGCCTGGCCTCACCGCGCTGCTCCCGTGGTGATAGCGCCGCCGCCGCCTCACAGGGGGAGGGAAGCTGCGTCACAGCCCGCTCCCCGCGCCTCCCAACCGCCCCCGCGCTGCTCTGCGGCCCGCCCCATTGGATAACCCCGCCCCCACGCGCCCGCCGCTCATTGGCTGCCGCCCTTTGAAAGCGAGGCAGCTTCCCCCCTCCCGTCGGGAAACAGGGAGTGTTTCTTACTGTTTGGGTGAAGTTGCACGTGACGTCCACGGCGTCCTGAGCGTCGACTGGTCAGACGCGGCAGAGGGGGTGGGGCTAATGCTGGCGGAAGGGTCCAGAACGCCGTACCGCAGCCCCGCCCAACATCCGGGTCGTTAGGGGCGGGAGTTCTCCCGACCGATCCAATCCGAGAACTCTCGGACCCTTGCGTACCGCGGCGCAGAGCGCGAGAGCCTTAAAGGGACTGTGAGGAGACGCAGGCGTTGAGGTGGCTTAGTCGGTAGGGGGCGCCCCTGAGCTCCGGCCAGCTGCAAAGCTCCGGGCGGAGGAGTGGGGGGCCTGGAAGAAGAAAAAGGAGGGAAGAGGAAGAGGAAGAGGAAGAGGAGGAGGA
>VZTQ01008000.1:0-45735 GCA_013400755.1 Pelecanoides urinatrix
CCCACGCCTGCCTGCCCCACGCCAGGCACTCTGGCAGGTATGGTTAACCCCTCCGGTGTGCTGCTGGCCAAGGTTTGAGCCCGAAACGAACGCTGCTCCCCCAGAGCTGCTGTGAACATGTATTAAATCCTGCTATTATCTGCGTTTTGCTGGAATTGCTACTTCGTCTGCTCTTGACAGCATGCAAGTGCTGTGGCCTCTGCACGCGTGGTGACCCAAACCCCACGCTGCCTGAAGTATATTCCTTTTCGGTATCTGCACAGACTTTTGGGAGGAAAGAATGTCGACTTCCCGGGTAAAAGTAAACGCATGAGTCCACAAACGTGACAGCAGCGACACCAGTCACCAACACCCGTGCAGAGGTGACGGTGGGGCTGCTGCATGCGCTGGCTTTTTGAACTATGGAAAGCAGCCGGTCAGACTCCAGCTCCTAGCAAGCTGTCCGCTCGGAGGGTGGTGTCACAAAGTTTGGGGCCCTTGTTTCAGACGAAGGCTCCTCCAAAGCTGCAGGGAAGCCCAGCACGTGTGAGAGTCTGGCGTGAGCAGGCGGGTATTGAGGTACAGGACTGCAGTTCAAAGGCCTCCTCTGTGCTGGAGCTGAATCATCTATAACCAAATCTGATGGACATAACCAGTTTAAGCACAGCTAAGCCTTGTCAAAGTTAGCCATCAATTTAAAAACCCCAATCCCCTCAGCTCTATTTCCATACCACTGCTGTTATCAGCTTTCCATTGCAATGCTCCCAAGTGACTCAACAGGCTTTTGCAGAGGCTTTAGGAGATCACTGAAAGCTACCAGTGGGCTGTGCTGAGCCAGCCCCAACCCATGCACCGAAATTTCAATGCCATCACTGAATCGAGTCAGGACGTTCTTTTCCCCTTACAGATAATTAATGACAACAGGTACCTGGGCAAGAGCTAGGCAAATTCATACAAAAGAGTACAGTTACCAGGATTGGACAGGAAGATGGGAAGTCAACTGCGGGTCTGAAATGCTTCCAACAAGCATCATTTACCCCTGCGTTGCCTGGAGCCAATGTGCGTGCTTCACATCTCTGGCTAGGAGCTCCTGCCGTCCTCCCTGCCAAAAAGCCAGCCATCCCTGGCTGCAAGGAGAACGCAGGAGGGCTCGGTGAGGGACCACCGCTCACCCCAACATGTCCCAGAGAGGAAAGTGCAGCACCCTCCTGTGAGCCACAGAGCACACCCAGCCAATTCACCCAAAGCAGCACCACAAGGTCAACGCGATGAAAAGCGGGATGTGGTCCCACAGCTGAGGTGACAGGATCCAGCTGCACCACACGCTGGTTGCTCTGCCAAACCCCACTCTCAGCTTGTCGGTCTGTCGGTGCGCTCAGCCCCTAGGACGTGCTCAGCACGCCTGCAAAAACCATGCCCCGTCCCAGCACCCAGAGTGCCTTCTGCAGTCAGTGCCATGCTCTCTCAGCTTGCAATTGCTGCCATCATATGGAAATAGTTTTCAAAATATGAAGCCTACAGAGACTGCCTCACTTGGCATGACAAGCTGTGAGGGCATTGCAGGGAATTAGGGGTATTCCTAGAGCCACGATACCCCAGAAGCGCAAAGAGCAGTGGGTTTAGACGGCTGCCATAAAGTCAGAAAGAAGTTGTGGTTTCGGATCCTGATCAAGTCTCCCAGCCACTTTATCTTAATTTTAGTGGCTAGTTGGAGACATCACCCATTACCTAAATCTACAGCTGGATGCACCTCTCCCAGCTTCCCCGGTGTCCTGCAGGACCCTGCACCCTCTCTATATGATGCTCCAGGGCTTTACAGCTTCCTGAGCCAAAAGGCCGTCCATCTTCTCCGCTCTGCCTTTGGATTGCAGGGAGAGCAGATGCTGAATGCCCTCCTCCCTGTGCTCCTGCCAGCAGGGACCAAGTCAGCAACTCTCCTCAAGGAAACATCATCATCTTCACCTCACCCCCTGGGGAGTCAAGCGGGCCTTCTACAGTAGCTTTGGGGGTACAAGGCGAAGAGGTCTAGTGACACTCAGCACCACAGCAGTCCCAGCTCTTACCTGAGCTGCCAAACTGGTGTGTGTGAGGGCAAGGGATGAGCAAACACCTGAGGGAGGAGAAAAGCTACCCTGTCAGAAGGGGACTCTCATTTGGGGAGGGGGAAAAAGCCAGCAAAGGTCTTCTCTTTTCCCATTTCTTCAGGTCCCCCCTTAATGTTTGTCAGTGCCTTCTGAGATCTCTACTTCCCCTGACTTTCTGTGAGCAGACTTTGAAGGCTATTTCAAGCATGTTGTAAATAGGGGCATAATGTTACTCCAGGGCTAAGCAGAGGTGTGAGATGACAGCTTTGTATGAGGGAGATGGTTATAAACAGAAAGCTAGGGAGAATTTGTCGTATTGCCTCCACATTACGGCTGTTTGCAAAGAACAAATCCCACGTGCTCCCCCTCAGTGCCGGCAGCACGCCAGGTAACCTCAGCCGTCCTCTCCTCCAGCAGCTCCCTTCAGCTATGAAAGGGGATGCACAAAGTTGAATTCTACTCAGTTCAGCTCAAGTAGGTTTGAAAATGCAAACTCCTTCCAATGCTGATGGGCATTTTTTGGTCAGGTTAGAATTTTCTAGGCTTGGTTTATAGGCATACTCCTGTTTTGTCCTCCTTTAGCCTCTCTATCAGGATGCTTAAAAATCTGAGACTACCATGGTATCTATCTACCACCCATCTCACTGGCCAGAATGGTTGTGGCTTCTTGTTCTCCATCCAAGTTAACCTGCTGCCTGATCTCTCCTTTGGGACAGGGACCCTCCCCCATTTGCACAGTACGCCACTGCTTGGTCTGCAACTGGAATTTTTCACTGCTCTGTAATACAAACAAATACGAGCCGCTTACACTGGGTGGCTAAACTGTACTGAGAAGAGATTTCAGACTGATCAATCCAGTCTCCCTCATGCCCCATAGCAGCATATCGGTGCTAATAAAGCTTTCTTCTCCTCCTAGCTCATCTTGACTGCAGTGCAAGCGATTTGGGACAAGAACGACATTCATTATGAATTTTATGCATTGTCAGCACTTAAAAGATGTAAAACTGCTTCTCGTTCCATTTCTTCCCCCTGCAAAGTACCTTTTGAGATGGATGGGGTACATCTGAAGCTCTGAAGTAACAAGCGATTAGTTTCTGTTTAATAGTTAGACATTAGTATTTTATGCCTCTAGAGCAGCTTTCATACTAGAGCATCAAAGCATTTAAAGAACATTCAGTAAAGCTTTGCAGCACCTGTGAAGGAAGGGGAGGCACACACCCACATGCGGAGCACTTTTACCGATGGAGAAACTAACACAAGCCCCAGCATCCTTACCAGGGGCACGCCTCACTCCATGGCGAGGCTGAGAGAGAAGCCATAAGGCTTGACATTTGATGCCACTGCCATCATCTTTCAGCAGTTTTATTAGCAGCCAAAGCATTTGGAGATCGTGCTATTTCCCTCCAAAGGATCATTTCTCCCTTTCAAAATAATCCCCTCTTCCTTCAGAGCAGATAATCTACACCATTTACCATAAGCCAGTTATGCTGGCTGAGGGGCAAGTATCGCACTGGGCCCTGAGCTGGCTTTACATGGGAGAGACAGAAATTTCAGGCTCAGCAGAACTGATGGTCTCCAGCCTGTGGTTTGCAGACCTCTTGCTGCAAGACTTCCAAGAAGCCTGCGAAGGGCAATTAAGAAAAGCAAGCTTAACACCAGTCTGCTAAAATTACTAATCAGGGGTCTGTGCCTTTACAGGAAAAGTTTTGGGGTCGCACTCTTAAAAAAACCCAAACCAAAACACCCCCACAAAGTGGTTGACCACTATTGCCCAAGCCACAAGTTCAACTCCACTAGCTGAAAATAACCTCCAAACACAACAGTATGAGAGGAAACCCCATGTGCTTGAATTGCATCCTGTTGGCCTCGCCCTCAGAAAGATATCATTTATTATCACCTAGAAAGGATTTCTCCCAGTAGTGCTGCTTGTATGGAATATTAGTTATATTCAGATCGTTAAACTACTTGTAGATTGTGCTGGTTTAAGCTTTTGCATTTTTTTGCTGGGAAGACAGGCTGAGGAAAGTGGTGAGCATACAGCTAGAGATTGGCACAAATGCTGGACTTAGCATTCCCATTTACAGGCTAAGTACTACCAGCAGCTAAAGACTAAAAAATTTAGCAACTGTTTTACATAGCACCTTAGGTGAGCACAACCGCATTGGTGGGGAACAGCATCAGCACGGCTCTACCTGTTCTTGACGTTGTTTCTGGAAACCACATCACCAGGTTAGCTATGGTCCCTCCCCAGATGATTCAGCTGCACGATAAATAAAGAGCAGCTGATCCTGCCATGTCACCATCTCCTGCGGTAAGAGGCTTCCTGGGTACCTAGTGGGAGTTCTGCTAAGCTTTTAAGCCCATTGGCAACGTGGGGAACAGTCTGTAGCTCCAAAGCCAAGAGGCTCGAAGTAATAATCCGATTTCAAAGCTCCTCCTCCTCTCCAGCCAAAGGCAGCAAGGGAGGATGAGATCAGACTGTAGATGCTCTTCATTTTAGGTCTGGCCATTGCGCTCATCTGCTCAGCATGAGCACAGGGAAGGGAAAGGATGAGCGCCAAAATCTGGAATGGATTGCTTGGCAAAAGTTTCTGCAAACACTTCAAGACTTATTGGGAAAATAAATTTTTAAAGGGGATTTTTGCCACTCTTGATATTACAGACTGGCCCATCTAAGCCAACCTCCACTTTTCTAGTTTGCGCACTGGCCAAAATTCCTGGGGGATTTACTCCCTGCCATCATGCACTGCTGATGCAACATGGCATGCAAGCTGTGCAGCTGGTTTGCACTCGCGTCACAAAACTTCTCCTGTAACAGCAACGAGTGGTGCTCCAGCATTAACGTCACTCCCCCCCTCCAGGATGTTATTAGCTGCCAGTTGATAAGCAAGCCATGAAAATACTATCTTCATGGGCGTCAGATCACCCCTTAAGGGCTCAGGCGATTGCCTTACATCCTTTCTGCCCCCCAAACGAAAACGATGACCTGGCTTTTGAATGGGGGAAGAAAGGTTCCTGCTCACCCTTGCCTGAAAAAGCAGGATGAAATGGTAAAATATATTAAGATAAAAAACGGCTGTAAAGCCTTGCTTTTTCTCTTTAATCTGATGTCCACAGCCAGCCATTCTTCTGCTTCCCCTCTGGATGCTGCGCAGAGCGCAGCCCACAGCATATCCACCACAAACAAACCCTGGCTGGCGGCTCAGTGGGGAGATCGGCCTTAAAGTGCTATCGGCATTAAAACTCTTCCTCCTCACTCTGGGTCAGACAAAAGAAAAGCCGCCGAGAAAGCCTGCAGCCACACACAGGTACCGCACGGGTTTCTACCACCACGCATGGCCAAGATGAATGGTGGGTGAACTCCAGCACGGTGCCATGCTGAAATCCAAGTTCCAGCATTTTTTCTATTAATTTAGCAAAGAAGGATTTGCAAGAGTACAAAATAGCTGCCTACCGGAATCAATCCTGATGATGCAGCCAGCCAGCTACTCAGATGCATGAACTGCCTATTTGCAACAAGCTTAGTCTCAAGCCTAAGAATAAGTTTTAAAGACACACATCTATTCCACAGCATAACAGTTTGTGAAACCATAACTAATAGGTCTCTTTCATACTCTTAGATAACTGTCTGCACTACTCTGGATAGCCAAAAGCATCACCTTGCTTATCTATCAGACTCTCTGAGCTTGTTCCAAGCTTACACAGTCCAGACATACTTCAATACAAAAATTAATGGCTTTTATACAATTTTATTTTATTATTATAAGAAACATAGATGCTACCACCCTAACAAGAGATATACGCACTAAGGGATAGGTTTGTCGTAGGAAATGGTGTTCCAAGCCTGTAGAATATTGTAATGTGAGTCACAGTTCCTTACGCAGCTCTGGCTTCATAACGCATGTCCAATATCAAAGTAAATACGAGAAGTTAGCTTTTCCAGTACTCACACTCTGCCTTCAGCCCTGTCCAAAAAATCTGTGTTTCATCGGATATGTGGAAAAGCCCCCCAGAGCTTTTAACGCGTGGTCAGGGCTCAGAGCCTCTGCCACCAGTGACAGCTACCTAGCACGCCTTTCCCGGCTGGCCTCCTGGCTCCAACGGGAATCCCACGCTTCCTCGGCTGTCCTGCTGAACATGCAGACCTGCCCTGCTCCACTGGGCTGTCATCTTCCACAGGGTGCTCGTGAAAACCCAAACAGGACCCAACAGGGTTGCCTGGTGACCGAGGAGGCTGCTCTCGGGGTTGGGAGCAGCCAGGAGACAAGCCAGGAGCCCCACGGGAATTCCCGTCCCCTCCCGGCAGCTGCGGAAATGCAGAAGGGTCTGCTCAGAAAAACAAAGCAAAAGCCGGCAATCCCAGGGTTTTTAGGCTGTTGAGTAAAGCATAAAATCTCAGGAGCTGCTTCTTGCGACATACTGCGAGTAACTTGACATTCGCACAAGTGTCACCAGTGCAACTGTCCGGACTAAGGTCCCTTGGCCAGAGGTGGCCATGAACCTCCGCCAGCGTCTGGAAGGAGCTTGGCTCACATGTGTGTGTGCCAAGGGAAATGATACAGAGCCCTTCGTGTGCTTAGGAGGCGGACGCTCTGTGTTTTATTCCACATCTGGCAATGCTGCTCCATAAAAAAGGTGATGGAGTGCTTGTAGCTCTCCTTCCAGAGCATGGGATGAATATCTTCTTCAACACATACGCCATACAGGAATTCTCCTCTAGCTTAATTTAATGTCGTCTTTATAGGCAATAAATTTGCAGGTTGCTACAAACACTTGGCTATTTATGCAACATTAGTTATACCTGCCAGAAATGGCAAATTATTATTAACGCTAATTATTATTATTATGATGTTCATAAATGTTAATGCTAACTACATTCTTAAAACACATATTATGAACAGCACCGTAATTTGAGTGAAGGGCAGTAAACTATTGCCCAGACACAGAGGAAACCAGGTCTACTGCTGTAACACTTATTCTACAGACATTATTTGGAGTACCTTTTTCTCCTAAATTCCTTCTTCCCATCCAGAATAAGGAAAAAAGAAAAAAACAGGTTTGTTTAATTGCATTTTAAAAAATGAAACAAAGGTCTGTTATATCTTGTAAACTGGGATAGCCAGCTTTGTTTCTGCAATTCAATACAGAAGTGATGACACTGGATTATCCAAAGATCCACACAAAACGTTTCGATTGGATGAAATAGCTGATTTGCCTGAAGTGGGGAAAAAAAAAACCCCCAGTAACAGATAATTATATAACCAGCTTGTAACAGTGTTATTAGTAGAGCATGGGATCAGGAAAGCCCTGGCTTTTATTCTCACTTCATGCATTCAGTGATGAGAACTAAATCTCTGTCTGCCTCTCTCTCCTCGCCCCCCTCCTCCCCCAAAGTTAGATAATCTTTAGCCAACCCTGTAAAACACTTACAATCTTTGAGTAAAAGCAAGGCTGAAGTTAATGTATTGCTACTTCTCTAACATTCAGATGCTGTGTTCTACCTTGATAACAGAAGAAAACTGGAAAAAAAATTCCTCTGCCATTCAGATAAGGTAGCTTGAGGACTCAGGGGTAAACTCTAAAGTTCAACATTTTAGTTTGAAAGGACCTTTCCAGTCACTGGCTACTGGAATTCAGATCTTCAGATCTTCACTAAGTGATAAAATGCAATAAAAAAAAAGCTTTGCCAGAAGGTATCTCTTTCTTTCAAGGAAGGAATGGGAACATTAGCCATTTTGTACATTAACTAAGCATAGCAAAAAACCACACGTGGACCTTGTTCTCAGTTATCCACAACTGGATGTCTCTGGAAATCTTTCCTGAGGAGTACAGTTTTGCTCCTCCTTTCTCAGGACTGACAGAGGCGAATCCAAGCAGGAGAAAAATTAAACTGGTGGCAATGGACCTTGAAGGTCTGACAGTGACCTGCAGCACTGAGGTCTTCGAAACCGCTTTCATTTGCCAGAACATAAATTAGATTCCTCACCAGGTACAGCACTGGGGTTAATGGGAGCTTTCAAAGCCTTCTTTGAACATACAGATTATCCTTTTCAAAAAAGACTAATCTTGTAGTTTAAAGTACAGTACTGGGAGCCAGGATACCTATTCCCAGCTCTGTCAGGGCGGGTGACTTCAGGCAGCCCACTTGACTATTCTCCGCTCTTTTTCAATACGCATAACATAGAGGCAAATACTTAAATCTCCCATGAAGCCCAATATTTGTAAGACAATGAGAACCAGCTTAACGATTCACAGATCCCTCAAAGCAGAAGAGGATGGCAGGCCCTTTTCTATGCAGGCTTGCTCAAACCTTTCCAAACAGTAAGTCCCACAGATAGCAGCAAGGACATCTGCACCGGGCACTTCACACAGGCAAGAATCCTAAATTACAACATTACCAATTACATTTTTTTCAGCAGTGAAGGAAATGTCTCATCCTGTCTGGCATTTCTGTCCAAAGGAGGTGCTCAAAAGGAGCAAAACTGAGGAGCTAAAAAAAAATTCTAGTTTAGGGAAAGCCATGCTGACTAGGCAACTCTCAAAGAGCAGCCTTCCTCTACAGGATCTGATTTCACTGCAAGAATGTTAAAAACAACTTAAAGACAACAAATTCAATTTAATTGGAAAAAAAAAAAAAAATCAAGCATTTCAAAGGTAAAATACAGAAACCTACCAAAAGTGTGAGATGACACAGAACGTTCAGTGCTGGGAACAACATTCACTACTTTCTTTCCAAGAATAAATTCATCCTAGACACCTCCACTGTGAAAACCAATACTGGCTTAGAGTCTCCTCTCAGAAGATGCATGCCATTCCTCCCAAACTGTATGTAACTCATAGTTACATACTCTTCACGTTTTAGTTTCCATATATTAGTCTCCTTTAAACTTTTAAATAAAACAAGAGAGTCTAAGTCATTCATAAACCAGCTCCAAATAAGTACTGTGATGTATCTTTGTTTTTTGCTGTGGGGTTTTTTTGGGGGGGTGGGGTGGGTGGGGTGGTGTTTTTTGTTTTTTTCCAAAAACTGAGATATACACTGAAATATGACAGAGTGCCCATCAAGCATTTGGGTACAGAACAATCGCATGATTTCCAAATCTCCTTAAAAGAGGGCAGGTATGGGCAGGTATTTTACTTGTGCTATGCACTACAACATTCCAAAGACTCACATCTTTCAAGACTGACCACAGCTGTTTTCTGCACACCTCAATATTTTGACCGATACATTTGTATGCTGCTACTGTTTGAAACACCTGCTTGCCCATGAGCGCAGGTGACTCTGACCTGGTCACTCCCAGAGGACTCAATTCCACCGTGTTGATGGGTGGTAACATTTCCTGTGACTCAGCCTCACCAATAAAGCTTTAGCAAGAGGAGCTCCAAAGACTGTTTCCCAACTCATTCCCTCTAGCACGCAGAAATCTCAGGAAGTCATTTTAACTCAATAACCTCCATGCCACTTCCACCAAGGCGAAAAAGAAGAAGCAGCAGCAAACAAAAAAAAAAATCACATCCTACTCCGCAGACTACAAAATTTGTTCCTTCCAGGGTTTCTCACACAGAAGAAAGTTATCCAACCACAACAACATAATGTCACTTCCTTTTCCTCCACAATAAATTTTGGTGTTGAAAAAATTCCACCTATGCATTTACTATGGGCAGCCTCAGTCAACACAGGAGCACATCCACAGCCAGCAATCAAGGAACAGCATTCAGGACTACCTCTGTATTGATTTCTAGCTGGGGAGCAAAGTTAGGAATTTGCTTTTTCTCCCTGCCATCTGCCCATTGATCTGAGAAGGAAGAAAAAAATCCAAAAATGTCCAGGCTCACTTTCGTATAAACTGAGGTATCGTAATTATTTTTCAAATAAAAAGCAAATGAATTATATTTTCCTAACACACTTGCGAAAGAGCTAGAGCAGTTTGATCCATTGCTATTCATTCCTTCGAACAGACATCCAACCTTTCAGTCACTCTGTGCTTATTGGCTATATGGAAGGTAAAGCAGCGAGAAGCACTAAAGGATTAATTCTCACAACAGGGGGAAGCAGGAGTCCCGGCTTTTGCAGGCGTGAGTGGGGGAGAAGGGAGGAGGATGAGCGTGTAGGCTGCATCCCTGGTCTTCGGACTTCCTTGCTGTGATTTCATCTTCTGTCTAAAGCTATGTTAAAAAGGAGCTACCATGGAAAGGGTGCCCCAATGACTTAAATGTAAAAAGTGTTATCGGAATTTTGTTTTAAACCTGCAAAGACTACGAGAAGGGGTTATATGTGAGATAAATGCGAGGCATGGCTCAGCAGGGAAGGGAATAGCTAAGGCACAAACAGTTCGTACTCTGTTGGGAGTCATGCAGTAGCTGAATAGATTTATGATTCAGATGTTTTAGTGTTGGTTATCAGCGATTAGCTCAAACTCTTAGAAAAACAGAGAGAGCGAAAGATTAAGCTTTTGTCTGCCCCAGCTCTCATCCTTCCTTTGCCTGGCAGCCAGGGTTACTGATTGTTTCTGTCCCTTTTTTAACATCAGAATGGCTCCAAGCTACACTCGCTACAGAAGCAGATCACACTGCCAATATAATCATAAACATTAGATTCAACAGCTAATCATTTAAGTGCAACATCATTTATTCAGGTACAGCCTAGGCAAGAATATTTGTAAGATTTGGTTATACGGGAACTTTTAAGTGTGGTGTTTTTCCAACCACAGAGATCATTTGGGACCAGACAAAAAGGGACTGGTTTTGTTAACTTTATCTTCAACCTCTGTATAAGCCCAGTAACATATACACAAGAGGACTTCATGCATCTTTATGGCATTTAACCTCACAACAACCATGTGGGCTTCTCACAGATAAGCTAAGTGACTTGCCCAAGATCACACAGGAAGCCAAATGCAGAGCACTAAAACCAAGCTTAACAACTCTCAGACCAGACCTTTGACCATTAATCCATTTCTAATTTAGTTTCATTGAACTCAACACTCAGCTAACAGATTTATTCCAACCTACTATTATGTGGTGTGGAGCTATACATTAGAGGAAGAGATTTGGACTTTTCTGTGAATCACATCTTTACATGTAAATGTAATGACGCAACCTTATGGACAGAGTCATCCTCAGCACCTCTACAACCAGGGGACCTGAAATGCTGCTGACCTTCAAAACCACACTACAGCTAAATTCTGGAGGACAGGGGAAGGAGGACACCGATCCTGCCTCACTGCATCCGCAGATTTATGTATATCCCCATTTCAGACCAAGGTCCAAAGTCCATTCAGGAGCACCTGAACACAACGCCCAATTTTTCAAATGCTCAGAGACCTTAACAACCCCTTTTTGTTGAAACTGTAAGGAGCTCTTACACTTTTAGGGGAAAGAGAGGGAATCAGGGTAATTTAATAATCTGTAATGGTGATATAGCAGCTATAGGTTACGCTACTATAAAAACACAGGGTTCTGCCATATTACCTTGGTTGTGGTTAAAACACACAGCAGTACTAGGACTTGCACAGGAAGGCACCCGGTGGCAGATTCCTCTCTTACAGATCCAGCCAGGACCAGTCATCCAGGACAACTCCGGACAAATGCTTACGTGCTGACCCAGCGTACAGCGTAAGCAGCAAGCACGATGCGCTTGGTACGTGTCTCCAACCTCGCGCGTGCGTGTTCACTGCTCACAGAGCCCGTCTGTACAATCCAACGCGTCTGGAAGGCAAACAGGCTGTACATCTGCACATCAGCGGTGCAGCAGGTCCAACACAGAGAAGGAACATCGGGCTTATTATGCAGAAGTTACACAGATCATCTGAGTGATTTCTATCCAAAAGCTCCCAGACAGGAACAGAGGAGGCCCCAGACTTCCCTGGACTGCTTCTTACAAACTTGCAATGCTGCTTTCCTTGAGATGCTTTACACGGTGTGAGCAGATTAAGCTCTGTTAACATAAGACACTTTTAAACAGTGCAAACTAGAACTAAACTTGGAGTTAACCGGACTGGTGTAAAATTATACCTTAATGCACACAGAAACCAGATTAGAAGACAGATGGTGAAGAGGAAAGGAGAAAAAGAAGAGTGGATTGGATATACATATGTGGATTTACATTCTGTGAGCTTGGCACAAATTTTAGAGGCAGTTTTTTATTTCCAGCATAATAGAAAGTTGCCTGAGAGTGCTGGTACGCTAGATAAGGGGAAAAAAGAGCAGATGCTTTTGAAAGGCTTTGTAGTATGAATCTTCGGCAGGAATTTAGAGATCAAGGTGGGTAGGACCACTGGAGGAAGGAAGCTCTTTCAGATACGGTAGAAGCATACAAAGGGAGAAGCAAGAGGAAAAACGAAATTCTGGTGAAATAAGAGTAACTGTCAGGGTCCAGATCATAAGCAAAAATGCAAGGGAAATGCTCAGCAGAGATGCAGCTTGGGCAGCAGCGTGCAGAACCTTGAAAGTAGAAGCAATATAGTGGAAGGTGTCAAAAATAAATTAATAATAGCAGGCATGGAGAGGAAAGGAATGTAAATCATCATTATACCTCTGTATAAATGCAGAATGTATCTTAAACCTTGTATCTTGTACCTTGAACACTACATGCAGTTCTGGTCCCCACATTTGGGGAAAAAAAAAAAGACAGAAGAACTGAAAAGCTAGAGCAGGGCAACAACAGTGATCAAAGGCATGAAACAGCTTCTGCATGAAAAACAATTATGCAAAACAATAAACGACTATAAAACTAGAAACGGCATGGAGAATGAGTGCTCATAGTCCCTTCTGAAAAAAGAATGGACAGACATCAAATGAAATTATCAGGATTAAAACCAAAAAGAGACACTTTCTTGCACAAGCAATAATTCATCTGCCTGTCTCTTTGCCATGGAATACTACAGATGTTAAAAGTGTACATGGGTTCACAGAAGAAACAGGCAAATTAACAGAAGGAGGGGAAAAAATATCTATCAAGGGCTGTTAAATACAAAAGGAAGTTTCTGAGCTGCAAATATGAGCCAGAGGCTGGGAGCACAGTCTAGGGAAGTATCATTGCTCATTTGTCCCGTTCTGACTCTCTTCCTTGGGTATCCGCTGTACAACAAGAGACAGGATGCTGGGCTAGACAGACCTTTGATCTAATGCTGTACATCCATTTTTGTGTACAAGGCAGAAAAGGGTTTGTATTCCACGCTGAATCAGGCTGAATCAGAATGTGATTTAGATGGTAAACACAGAAATGGTTGCTTAGAGTTGAATGTCATAGAGGAGGGAAAATGTGAGGGTCCTAAAAAAAAAAAAAAAAAATCTTGTTACAGCATTAAAACAGAGGACAGAGATGAAACTTTTGACGGCAAGTATGTGTATGAATACAGAAAACTGCATTTCAGTCGTAGAATGGAATAGAGACTTGATTTCACATGACTTGGGATGTAAGAAGGGAGGAAAAAAGAGGCGATAAAAGAAGAGTATTGAAGACGACTCCCAAGATAAAAGAACAGTATTGAAGAAGACTCCCAACATGTAAAAACTCCACTCTCCTCCAATGCCTCAAGCTACAAGCAGAGGCAAGAGAAAAGAGACGAAAAATGCAGTTTGACACGCTTGTTCAACTTCAAGAGCCGAATTTGAGATGAGGCAGTGGAGATGATCACGTAATTAAGGTACTGGACAGACATGGGGAGATCAGAGTTCATTTCCCAGCTGTAACACAGACTTCCTTCGTGATGTTGGGCATTTCGCTTTGTTGTTCTGTAAAACTGAGAAAATATTTTCTTAATGCACAGGAAAGCTGTGAGGCTGAATTCTTTAAACATCTGAGGTGCTCTGGGGTCTCAGAAGAAGCACAGTTAGGATAGCAAATGCCAAGCACTCTCATGCCAAGGACCAGGTTTCACAGGCTACCAGGACCAGACGCAACGTGGGATGTAATCCCAGCACAGAGCAGCAGGGACAGGGAAAATAATTCCATCACAGGAAATGACCTCAGGGAAATTAAACCTGATAAGGTGTGAGAGGAAGAGGTATTGAGGCAAGGCAAAATATAAGATGTGGAAAGCATGTTTAGGGAGCCGAAAAGTTTGCAATGCCTCTGAAAAACAACGCTGCAAACTATAGGAAAGAATCAGCATGACACTACCAGGGTGGGAGACAAGTAGGATGATTGGGTATGTGTCAACTACTGCAATATCTGAGTCTACATCCAAGATGCACTTGAGTACTTAATAAAATAAAAATAAAGAAACAATGCTTATCTTAAAGTTTTCAATGCTTTCTACTTTCTGCTTTTCAATGTAGCACCTAGCTACAACCTGGGCGCAGTCCTTGGTGCACTGGGGAGCCCTGAGCTGCAAGCTAAAAACTTACTTTCTTCTTCCAATTTCTGAATAAAAACCTTTATGTGAGATGCTGAGATGTTGACTTCATAGAGCCCCAAAGGACCTGAGGATCAGAAACTAACCGGGTCGGTTGGCTAACTGCAGTAAATCAGTTTGAGGTGCAAAGCATCTTACTTAACACAATTTAATACTGAACTGCATCATCAAACCAATTTGAAAACTTTTAGTGCATTTTTTAATTCAATTTTTTAACCAAAAGCACTTTAATATAGGTCATAAGCAAATAGTTTATTCTGTAAAAAGGAAGAAACAGTTATGATTTTTTAACATAAAACATTAAAATAAACCCAAGTAAATGAACATTAAAGCAATAAATTGCTTAAACACATACAGAAGAAAATACTGAATTGAACGTAAAGACTGAATTTGGCTGTAAATCTCCAGACCTTAGCGAGATCCAGAGATAATCCAACTTTTTTTACTAACATAAAAGGCAAACAATATTAAAATCGTATTTAAATGACGATTTATTGCTTGCTTGTTTGAATTAAAAAGGGAAAATCTCAAATTTTAACAAACCTGTTTAAGCTTCCCAAAAGTTTGAGGGGAAGGGGTTGTCAAGATGCTCGGAAGACCTTTTCGAAGCGTATCTCCAGAGCAAGAAGCGTACGAGAGAGGCTGCTCTGGCTGCACCAAGCAGATCGGTATTGGAGGGCATCGCAGTCACAGAGAGCTGAACCCTGCAGGAGCCCTTGACGGGTGCCGGTAACGAGCAGTTCAAGAGCAGGCACTGTAAAAACCCAGGGCAGCCTGCCACTGATGCCTGGAGTCACATAAAATTAATTTAAATTGGAAACAAACTGGCCCGGGTAGCACTTGCCCGAGTTTCAAACAATGTTAAGAATGAAGCGGCGTATTACGTATTTTGCTGGCAGCTCGATCATTAAAATTAAATAGGAAACGGCAAAGCTGCAGGGCAGGCGATACCATGCATTCGTTTATAAAAAGCAACAGTGAGCTTGGGAATTACAGACACTTGTAAACCTTACTTTAGTACCTGGTAAAATAGCTCAACTGGGTAGTTATGAAAGTTAAGATTAATGCCATACAGGAGGCACAGATTAGCATGGTATTTCCATAAGAAGAACGGGCATCTCCATATTTTGTATAAGGAGAGTCAAGACAGTGGTTAAAGAAAAACTGGTAGATAAAATTAATTTGAATTTTCAAACAGCCTTTGGTAATATTAATCACCACAGCCTATTAGGGAAACTAGGCATGGGGTGAGAGGTAAACATCTGTCAATAGATTAAAGCTAATTTAGAAAAAACGAACAGCATGAATAAATGGCCAGTTTTCAAGAAGGTTAATGGGGGAAGTCCCAGGGGCGGATACTATGATCAACATTTAATATATTAAATGATCTGGAAAGGGGCATATACAATGTGAAATAGGAAAAAAAAAAATCTTGATGATACTGCTCTATAGGTTGGTTAAAACCAGTGAGAATTAAAAAAATAAATCTGAAGTATCCACCCAAGTTACAGCAAATAAATGTTAGTACACATGAGTGCAAGGTTATGCAAATTGGCAAGGAGAGTTTGAACTAATTGTAGACGTGGATGGGTTCCACATTAATTGTAACCATTCGGAGAAAGATCTAAGTGCCCTCGTGGACAGCGCAGGGAAAACATCTGCTTAGTTTCCAGTCATTGTCAAAACCACAAGCCAGATGTGGAGGTTTGTATTAGAGAGAGATAAAGAATAATACAGAAAACAATTCCAGTGTCGAACATTGCATTCAACCCATTTGTCTTTGTAACAGAGCAAAATATCAGAAACTAAAAAGTCCAGAAAGAGTTGACATAAATTAGAGCTCCAGAAAGATGCTTGTCTACGAACTCCATTACAAAATACACACATTACAAAACTCAGACTAGTTGAACCCTAGTTAGCATGTCTTTGGACGGCCTACAGTCCATTAAAAAGTTTGCTGAATAAGAACTTTAATGATTTTCAAATTTCTGGGCTACGTTCAAGGGATGATAAGCAAGAGGTGAAGCGATCCAAGCATATGATACGTAAAGCAGGCATAGAAAGCCATCTGGATGCACTTATTCTCCATTCCCACCCTCTTTTTCTCCCAATAAGACAGGAGCAAGGAGTTGTCCAACTAAATAAAAGACAATAGATTTAGAAGTGATGAAAGAAAATACTGCTGCACCCATAGAGACAGAACTAACCCATAGAACTCTTCTCTGCAAGGTATTTATTGAAGTAATAATCCTAATAAGATTAAAAACCACAAAACATCAACAATGTCAGCAATCGGAGTCAAGAGAATTCTGCAGTTTTCCAACTTGTCTTTACAGGATTTTACTCTTTCTTCCAAGGTATCTAATATTAGGCATGACTCAGGACAAGAAACGAGAACAAGCCGGGCCAGTGGCCTCATCCAGAACCTGCTCAGAAGGTTCAATGCAAGGAGGCAGACAAACCCCGGACATGAAAGTAGCTTAAAATGAAAGAGGAAGGAAACAGGGAAGACATGATTTTAACTTCATTGTGTGATTTGCATTCAAGGAAAAGATGGTTCAAGTCACCACAATAGCTGAAAAAAATGCTGAGAAACAGAGCTTTTAATCTTTAAAACCTTCAGTCTTCTCTGAAAAGTGGTAGGAGGCAATATCAACTCTACAGTACTGTTGCTGACTCTTTCATCCAAAACAAATAGGAGGCTTTTTTTGCCTAGGTTTTGCCCACACCTGCATACCCATTCAGATTAGAGAGAAGACTTAAAAAGTAAAAAGCTGTTGTTGAATTGTAACATGCACAGACAAAACTTGGAGTGGACGTTGTTGTGATGCTGAAGGGGAGAGGGGCTGCACATCTCCCCAGTATTTGAGGAGATATCAATCTTTTCTGCCTATCAGTGAGGGAAAACATCTCCATCAAAAACTGACCACTGAGCACAATCAGCTAGCCTACGGAGCACTGACTTGCATAGCAAGATCATTGTATATTTGCCACCTAATTCCTTCTCATACCTTCCAGTAAATCCTGAGTCACTTGTTTAGTACTAAGCCCAAGTCCACCAAATGAATGTATATCTGAAGTGTTCCCACTCTCCTTGTCAAATAATCCCAATATTGGTTACTGAGATGAATCCAATACTCATTCATGATACTAACCATCCCCTTTTCAATTAACTTTCCAATTCACTTCATTGAGCATAAAATTCAGAGACACAAACGGCATGTGAGATGCTCTTTCAAAACCTGGACTAATTGGGGGATATTCTCTGCTACCTCTGTCTCTCCAATGTATTTTCTAGTATAAGTGTTTCAAGAGCAGAGCTTCCTATTTCTGCTCAGAAGCCTTTCCTTGTGTTCAGAATCAATTTTCTCCTCCTCCAGTTCAGTCTATTATTTCTATCACCCAATTTCCTTGGCTCTCTTGGTGCCTGTGTCCTTTAGATACAAGTAAGCATCCAATATATTGAGGCCTTTCAATCCCTCTTTACAATAGGATCATTCTCCCACTGTTATTCTGGTTGATACTCTATGACTTCCACGCAATTTTTAAATTTTTGGTATTAAGGTGTTCAGAAATAAGCACACCACAAGTGTGGTTACACAAAAGGGTAGGGGTTACCACCAGTCTTAATACATTTTCTGGTATATCATTCCTTTATATGCAGTCAGTAGCTTTCCTTTGTATTAACACACATTTAAGAAGAAAACATCATGCAACATTATGCTCTCACAGCCTCTCTTGAACTAGTGGTCTGCTTTACTGCTCTAAAACATTCAGAACAAGGTGTCAGGTCCACAACAAACATGACCTATTGGATTCACAAGATTTTTTTAAATGATAGTAAACACTGGCCTCAATTTAGTTCTCTAAACTGAGGATATACTTGGATCATATTTTCAAAGCATCTTCAAGAACTGAAGGTTCAAGTAAAATATGAAATACCGATTTTGACCAAAAGTCACAAGAGATGGCACACTTGCTCTCACATCACAAGTCTTCCCACCAACTAGCTCTCATTTAGATTATTTATGTCCAGATATGATAGCAAATGCTTTCCAACTTGACTTTCTTTATCTAGACTTTCAATCTCTCTCTAGGCTTTTGCACTTTTGGGTAGTACTCCTCTAGCATTTTTAACATCCATTAATTTAATTAATACACTGCCTATTTCCTTCTCTGAATCATCAGTGAATTTGAGACACAAACTACTTCTGATCCCTGTGGCACCCTGATACATATCCTCTAGCAGCGCAGCATGGTTTGCAGTTACAGGCTTGCCCACAGCAGGGAGGGAGGACCTGAGGTTTTTTCGTTATTGCTTTTACAGTTCTCCATATAAATTAAGCAGCGTTATTGAGATAAATCAAGTGTTTTTCAATAACAGTTGTTTTCCAATAATAAAGTACCATGTGTTATCTACCTTGAATGACAGTGCTTAATACAATGTCATATTAGCAGTGCTTCACTTAAATTTCTGAACCACAGGAAACTGCAGGAAGCATAAAACTGAAGAAAAGGCTAAAAGTCAAATTATTTTCCATCTGAAGAATTACTTTATGTACCTACATGCTATTAATCAGCATTAAGTCTCATTTTAAGTTCACTTTAAAGGCACTGTGTTTTGAATGTACCAGAGAAAGCAGTTGGCACATGAGGGCAGGTTACTGGAATATGGGACTCACGCAGACACAAATTTTCTGGAAGCGCATGAAGCGTCTGGAGGCCATCCACGATCACCATGCCACACACTCTGCAGAGCACCTCACGTGCCAGCAGGTCAGTGGCCGAACAGCCTGGTTTTCTTCCCTTCCCCACTGCCCCTCTCCCTCCCTGTGAGCCCCGCTCTGCCCTCTGCCACCAGAAGACCTAGTCTGGATTCTGTTTTTTGCTTGCAAAAAAGGGACACAGCAAAGGGACTCCAAAGGGTCATGCACATCTCTACGTGCTGTTAGCATTTCCTTAAGAAAACTGGGGCATCGTACATTTTGTCTAAAGCCCAACAGATGAATATACCTGTCAGACTAGGTCAGACCAAAGGTCCGTGGAGTCCAATATCCTGCCAGAGACAGTGACTAGCAGCAAATACTTGGCGGGTGCGTAAGAATGGCGCAAGCATACCATAAGGCTTCCCCCCTACCAGCTTCCAGCAAGCTGTGGCTTAAGACTTCCTGTGCCAGAGATTGTATCTTTGTGCTTAATTGCCCTCGATGAACTTCTCTTCCATGAATTTGTTTAATTGCTTTTTGAACCTATCTCGACTTCTGGCATCCACAACATCCTGTGGCAATGAATTCCAGTTTAATTATGTCTTGCATGAAAAAATACTTCCCTTTTGTGTAGGAAATTACTTCCTTTAAAAAAAAAAAAAAAAAAACAAAAAAAACCCCCCCAAAAACCCACCACCACCCCCCAAACCACAAAAAAAACCAAAAAACAACCAACAACTACCACTCTGTAAGACTACAGGTTGTGGTAAAATATTGCAGGGGCTTTAAAAGAAATCACTGCACTCAGTTGTCCTCTCTGGACTTCTGCAGAAGGTTACTGCCCAGAGTATTAGGCAAGGTTACTGGTGAAAAAGGTGAAATGCTACATGATGGTGGTGGAGTCCTATATGAGTTGGGAACTTGCAATAAATGAAAAACAAATGGGTTGCCTACATTCCTGACTGTTGTGTGCACTTGCAAAAACCCAGTATTACAAGACAAGATTTGCTCCCTGCTAGATTGCAAGAAAATGTCTACTTTTTAGAGAAGTTTCCAGTGTCACGCTTTTATAACTTAGGTGCTGCAATCCAGTCCAAATGATCACAAAGAACATCATTCTTTGCCTTGCTCATACTAGTATTAATTTTTGTGGGTTTAGTGGTTATTTATTACCACTGTTTCAGGTCCACAAGAAATAAATTGAAGTATAGAGAAAGAATGTAAAGATAATACTATATGAAACCTCTTTCTACTTTCCTCCTCTTTCCCAATAATCCAAACCAAATAGCACACAGTCTTTCTATACATTGGGTTTTTCTAATACAGGGCAAATTGGCAAACTGCACCCTCTTTCCAAAAGTGAAGTGAAGTTATCAGAGCTGAGAGCCATCTCCATAACAAACCAAAGCGATGATGGTCTTTGCAGTTCCAAGAGGAGAGCAAGCATGGCCACCAGCAGATCCTCCTTACTGCTAGGTAGAGCATTAAAAGGGTTGACTAATTCCCTATCTCCTGTCCTCCTAGTCTGCAACAGTGCTTGAACCAGGCCACTCTACATTATAAACAGGTCTACTTAACTCAGCTGAACATCATTTCACCTAGCCCAAAACGAGTGCAAGTGGCTACCCTGCAGAGTTACACACCAACTGCTGGATTCTTGCAGGGGCTGCTCACACCACACTTCCAGGGGCATCTCTCAGCTCTCACACCCTATGTATAGCTGTTCCCAAATTATTTCCCTATAAACTGTGCGAGAATTTGTTAATGTTCAGGAGACACAAGATGAATTCAGGGAGGTGATAGAGGGCTTTGAACACTCAGGTGCTTTAGCCTCTATCTTTACAGCAAAGTCAGAGGGTTAGCAATCTGAATGACCACAATGCTTTCACTGCAGGTGAGTCTTCTTGCCCTGTGCCAAAGCACTTGCTAAGCTCATCACAGACCTTGGGGCAGGGGCATAGAGGAGAAGGGGAAGGGCAACACCCAGGGGAGATCAAATTCTCCAGTGAAGATGTGCCCAGAGCTCACAGCTGGCAAACACTTCCTTCCACATGTTTCAGAGCACTCCTCCTCATGGGTAGCCTCCACATTTAACCTATTTTTTACCTGTTTATTGTCAGTGTGCCACAAGAGCAAGGCTTGGGGCCAGCTTCTGTTTGGATGGGTAACAGCAACCAGATAACTAAAACAACAACAAAACTCAGCATTTAGTTCTCCTAAGCCAGGCCCTTGCTCTTCATCAGCTGAACATAGAAGTGCACTCAAACCCCATTTTATTTATTTATACATGTTGCCGCGCTCTCTATTCCTGGCAACTGGTGCTCATGACATAGTGGCCTGGGACACGCTGGAACGGGGCTCCGGGTCACCTTGTAAGTGGTGGCAGCAGCTGCCTCCTGGATCAAGCGTTTATTAACCAGCAGCTCGGGAGGGCTCTAAATTAAGTTCTCTGCTCCGTTCCCACAGGGGGGGAGGGAGAAAAATATGCCACCACTGAATCCCTATTTGCTTCCAGCCCAAATCACTGAAGTTTCCCCACTGCTCCCTCCTATCCTTGCCAAGATAAGCCGCCCAAGCCCGGGTTTCTGTCAGCAGCCCTCCGGACAACAAGGGCTCGCTATTCCAGCTGCCACAGCTTTCCAGAAACTACATAGCCTTTTTCTGGTTGGTGGCGGTGGCACGCGGCTTCTCTGCCGGTGCAGTCCTTGGACCACCTCTGCCTCCGAGATGCCTGCGCAACGCCGTCCCTATAAATCCCAGTGGCGGAGGGTCGGGCTCTGAGGGTGCTTCGGGCCCAGTATCAGTCATTTGGGAGGGGAGACTGTATAAGTAGCTGGCATTGCACATACTCTGGAGGAGCAGCAGGGGAGGGAGGGAGGGAGGGGGATCTGAAGTGTTGGGCCCCAGCTGTGAACTCCTCTTGTTTTTGTTTTAGGGTAATTAATGTTCCCTTGAATAGAGCCAGGGCATGGGCTCCTGTTTCTGCAGCTTTCAATGCTATCAGCAGCCCTTATTGGACTGGGCTGGGAGCGGCGGGGGGAGGTTTGTATTTCCTGCCATCCCCATTAAATGAGGTAATGCGAGCGCGGGGCCGGGCGGCTCGGGGGGCTGGAGGCAGGGCGCAGGCAGGAGGAACCCACCCGAGCCCCGAGCCCCACTGGCCGGGGGGAGCATGCCAGCCTGCTCCCGAGAAACCCCTCCAGGGAGCCGCCTGCCCCTTCCTGATTCTCCATACTTATTAATTTTGCTGCCAAGGCAGGGGACGACCGTACCCCCATCCCACCGCCCCTCTGCCTGCTCCCCTCTCCCACCCCAAGCTCCCCTCGTGCCTGAATTAGATATATTCCCCCTGTGCTCCCAGACGTCTCCATCCCCTCGTCCCCTGACAGAGCAATCATTTATCAAGTTGTTTCACGCGTTGTCGGGGAGGGGGGCCCCGGGGGACGGGGGTTTGTTTCGTCCCTTTGTTGGAGCTCCACAGGACCGTCCAGCTTAGTCTCCAGCCAACTGCTGAGAGTTGCCGGAGTTCGGGAGCAAATGTTAAAGGGGGATGCCTTTCATCTGCGGGCTGATCCTGCTGCCTTTTCATTTTATTCTTCCAGCTTCTGGGATGTTACTTGCTTACACGCCCCCACACCCACCCCGCTATCATTCTGCATGCATGTTTTTGAAGGAGCAGAAGCTTATTTTCTGTGTGCTTGTCTCTTCTCCCCCCTCAGCAGCTTCTCCTGTCACCAGCCCACTCAGCCTCTGGGAGTTTTTTTTACCACTGGCCTTTTTCTCATCCTTGAATGTAAGACATCATAAACCAAATTTGGTTACAGGCAAGTCCTGCTCGTGCAGCCCGTCTCTTCCTTGCACGCGCTTTGGTGTACTGCAAGTTTTTATCCCCTCACTCTGTGTGCCTGGGAGATGAGTAACTACCTAGAGCATACCACCATCAAAATACAGTGTTTTAAAAAAAAGGAAAAAAGGAGACTTTTTGGCAAAAGAACTAAGTAACACTAAAGAAAAAAGAAACATTTCAAGCACTCTCATGCTTTAAGCGCTCTTGTGTTTTCCACATGTAGGACTGGAAGACAGATGATCTGGTTTGTATTGCAGACTGTCTACGCTCACGCAGGGAGCTTGTGGCAGGTCACCTAACCCCTCGGCACCGCACCGTGCCTCACCTGCGAGACCAGGATGCTGCCCGGCTCCTGGGGATCCTGCCTGCCTGCCCGCTCTTGTTAACCAGCCGCTAACACCCTTAGGATTCCTGGGTGGAAGGAAAGGTGGAAATACAGAGTGCATGAAAGCAGGGATGTCTACTTGCACCCCAAAGCAAAGCTGTTAGTTACCTGCTTGGGAACGGCTGAATAATGAGAGGGTAGCCCAAGGAGCTGTGAATCCAAACACACCATTTCCTTCGTTTACCAAGGCACATATGAAGTGCTTGCAAATCTTATGGCTGCATTTATTTTTGGACAGCTATAGTTAGTTACAGTTTGTTTTCTTGTAAGCTGCCAAGACTGTCCTCTGTGCTTAGGCATAAGCATTTTCCAGCTATAGCTTGTTGTAGTCCTTAATTTAAAGGATGGACAGAACTTAAAGGCCAAAAAAAAAAAAAAAAAAAAATCCTACTTGCTTAGCAGCTAAGTAGCCATTGTAAATTCCACACATTTCACAGCAGAGAAGGCAAGAGCTGCCTGAGATCTGATGTATTCCTCTCACCACCTTGCCTCCATAACTCTTCTTTGTGGAGGAGAGCTGGATTCATTTGCTTCCCAAGTCAATCAACAGAGTTCATGAGTCAGCCAAGGGAATGCTGAAAAGCAAGAGGGTACGCTCCTGCCCCCAGGAACTGATTACACTGCCTCTTAATTGTTCCCAGATTCTATTATCCCTGAAGAGAAGGAGCAGCACCAGAACCAGTCAGCTTGTTGACAACATCCACTCCATATAGCCTACCTCATCAGACATACAGAAATTTGCATTTTTGCAAACCATGGATCTGCTGAGACTACAATAGTTAGGTTATTAAAAAGTCAGGTCTTACAGATGTCTATCAGAAAAATCATTTGTCTTCTGAGTCAGATCTGCATACCCTACAATTTTGAGTAATCACACAGTCAGAAAGCCATCCGATACGAGGACGGTTCAAACCTATAACCAATATAATACTCTGTATATCTCTGATCCAGACAATTCCCTCTATTCACATTCTTTACCATTGCTCATTTTTCTCCCCTGTTCCCTCCTGTCCCCACCCAAACAAGGACACCCAAATCTTCATTTCACTCTTCACTCATTGTTAACTGGAGTATTTTGGTTTTCACACTGCCACACGGCCTCACTTATTACTACTTCTTTTGTATCACCTGTACAGACTGTTGACCCTCCCTAACAGTTCAGGTGACAGTGTATGAAGAAGAAAATGCTACATTTAGGACTGTAAAAACAACCTGAGATCTGTCCCATTATTCAAACCCTTTATCATAGTTATTAAATGAGTAATCACATACATCTCCATTACACTTCATTCAGTACATGGGAGTGTGAGACTAGGAAGTAAAGACAGCTGTTCAATATTGATTTTTATCCCTCTTTATGTATCCCTATGCCTAATTTGCTTCATTGCTTCCAAGCCCAGCCACCAAGCAAGCTATTAATCGCTTCATAGACCTTTTTCTGTCGTGGCCTCCATGTAGCATCTCAATCCAATAAGCATTAATTCTTTTCTCAACCTATTTACAAGTTAATGGTTTTTAACCTGATTTGACAGAGAAATTGGGGAAAAAATAACAACCAATGCTAGCAAAATTCACCACTCCATTTAGGAATCCAGTGGCTGCACCTCTATTTGAGATTTCTCCCCAGCCCCAAAAAGAACCCCACAAACCCCATGCTTGGCATTCTTATAGCAGCATTTAAAACACAACAGAGTTTTAATTGTCATTTTTCGCATGACTATGAGAAGGTGGGTAGGTAGCAATACACCCCAGCAGCAGGGAAAGCAAGGGAGAGAAAGGTGCCTTGACCAAAGCTGCTCAGAGAACCTGTGGCAGAGGCAGGCTCTTCCCGCAGCACTGTTACCAAATTCAACGTCAGCACCGAGCTCTCGGCACTCTCTACAGCCATAGTCTGGCAATACAGTTAAGATAGCTTCAGGGGGTTCAGTACTGAACCAGGAGTGCCACAGAGCACTACCAAGCATAAACTCCCTCTGCCATTTTTAACACATCTCCCCAGTTTAGCTCTGTACCGGCTGGCACCCATGGCCGTTCCTCAGCTGGCTAATTCAGCAAACAAAAACACGCCCTTATCTGGATCACCTGGATCACCAGCAGCCAGGGATGGAGGTACGTGGAAGGAACCAAGGCCCCAAGCTGGAGCTCTGCGGGGGGGTGAAGGAGCCTTTGCCCTCTGTGCTTCAGCCAACGCAATAACTTGTGGGGCCTGTCTGTGACCTGTGGGTCCCTGATCTGGGACCTCATGCCAGTCTTCCTTGGCTTCACATATGCTCTTTCCCAGCTCCTACAGTAGCTCGCGAACAGTTGTGTTGCCACAGCTGGGGGAAAGCCCATGTCGCAAGCTGCAGAGCAGTGCCACCAAGCCGGGTAAATGAAGATTTCTAGTGAGAAATGGGGCACAAGCAGCTCACCCAGAGCCATAAGTCAGTCTGGGTCTCTGCAACAGATGAGTTGCATGCTGACACTGAACATGTAACTCTACATCAGTATATTTCTGTTGGGAAAACCTGTCCTTATGCCTCTATTCCTACACCTCTTCCAGTCATTTGAGGGCTTCATTGTAAGCCAAACAACCAAAATAATTTCAGTTAAAAAAAAAACCAACTGCCAAATTTAGCTTCCGAAACCTGGATAATTTTTTTCTCTCCCTTCCGTTCATGAGCATGTCCCCACAAAGTTGAACTGGTGGATGAAAAGGGGCTTAGCATAGTAGAGTAGAAGAGGGGAGAGCCAAAGTCCTCACACCTGCCTTGCCACTGGCTAGACGGACAGGGCACTACACCCTCACTTAGCCAAAAGACAGCTTTTCTTTTTCCCACTGCAGCCCCCATCTCTCATGTCCTGCCCACCTTCAAACTTCTTCAGCAAACGAGGTGAGAACCACATAGCTAACAGCTTCGTTCATGCATAGCCTTGATTTATACTCTCAGCACCATCTGCCCTACAGAGCGAGCACTGCCATTCTCCCATGGAAAAAGCATGTGACCCTGTAATTAAAAACAATCATCATCTGCAGGTACAAGGCGATGTATTAAAGGTTGCGCAGACAACTGTAAATCTATAGTTTCCTGTCAAGTAATTGACTTTGTAATCATTTAGCATCAGTTTCAACACAGAAAACAATAATGTACAATAAACCCCTCACTGTCATGTCACGGCAGTGGTTTGAAGCAGACACCTTCTCTACCACTGCTACCACTCGAGCTCCTTCCAGAATTACATTAGCAGGCAAGCAGAGAATATTGCTCTTTGAAGCCCTCACTGCAGGACAGAAACACTGAAAAGCATGCAGGAACAGTCCTGGTTTATGGGCAGCCTACCCAAAGGCAAGCAGTTAAAAGTGGCTTCCCGCCCCCAGCTAATAGTTAGCTCTTCAACCAGTTACATTATGGTTAGCAGTTGGATTTTCATGGTATCGCTATTGCTCACACCTGCCCTGATAGAAGTTTGGGATTCTGCTTCTAGCTGGTGACATTTTCTATATTTACAACAGCACTGAAGGTGAAGCATTATGAACATTAATTGGTTGATGCTGACATTTTCATTATTGAAATATTAGAGTAAAAAATGAGATTTAAATTTGATGTCTTGTCTGAGCTGGTGCACTCAGTTCCTTCAGCATGATTCACTCCAGTCTAAAATAGACTCCTCTCATCTCTCAAAGATCGATTTCTTTCCACTGACAGTGATGAACCCCTGCATGATCAGTCTGACATGACAGTCCACTTTGAACACTAGATCATTCTTGCCCCTTTTCCCATCCCCACCATTTATTCCAACTCCTACACCACGGTATGGCTGGCACAACTGTTTGCTGGGCCACTCTATGAACCACCTCATAAAACTAATCCATGCAAAAAACAACTGCAGGGAAGGGGAGTTGATGTGGTTGGCTTTTTTTTTACCCACCAGCCAGATCAGCTCCCTGACCTATTTCAGTGTGGCCCCACAAAGAGTTGTGCTAGCACACCTGAGAAAGTGCTGCTAGGGATGCAGGGACTAGATGGTCACCTAGCTTTTGGGCACGTAGAAGTAGATGAAATGAGCTAGGTCTTAAAAAACCAAAGACCAGAACTCTTGGGCTATCTGTTCTTAGTAATAATAATAATAATAATAATAATAATAATAATAATAATAATAATAATAATAATAATAAATCTTCCTGTCTGGGCTAAGGCATTTCTGGCAAGGCAACAGCTGCTATTTTGTGTGTTCCTTACCCACAGGTCCCATTTGGAGTGCTTGCATAATGACTCCTGAAGTAAGGTATCAGTGCACAGGCAACAACCATCCCTCAAAGGCAAACTATTCCCTGCAGAATGAGAAAAAGAACTGGCAGTTTCCAACCCTGTCTTATTACCAGTCAGTCTGAGTGGAGTTTCAAAAAAACACCAGCAAAAGGTTTATTCCTTCCCAGCTCCCCTTCTGCCCAAGCTGAATTTCAGCAAACAGTTTTCATAGAATCATAGAATCACTAAGGTTGGAAAAGNTAGATGTTCTCTTAAAACAACTCTCCGGGCAATTCTGCTCTCTTTTTTGGGGAGTGGAAAAAGGGAAAAGAAGTGAGAAAAGTATTACGCATTCTTCAGACCATGGTTAACCTAAACTACTGTTGGCAACAACCTCAATCCAAGCAAGAGGTTGGACTAGAGACTTCCAGAGGTTCCTTCTGACTATATATTTTTGTGATTCTATATTGGGGTTTCCTTATCAGTTTTTTCTGAAATCAAGTCTTGACTGGCTTTCCCTTCATAATGGCCTTCACAGATCATTTACACCTTCAAGGTCTCAGCCTCCATTTAGCATCACCTCTCTCTGTTCAGATGCCTTCTTTATTCTGTTCTCCATGTACAACATAGCACAAAACCAGGTGCACACCATGAACTGTCAGGAAAAGCAACAAGCAAAGCCATTACACCCAGGGTAGGACACCAGTGCGGCAATACTCCACCCACCATGACCAAAGGAATGTGATGAACAAGCATTTGGGGCTGGATGCATGTGTCTGTGTGAATGCTAAGAGGTCCACACAAAGGTATAATTGAGTAATGTTCAACACACCTTAGACCTTTTGATGGAAAAAGGAGGCATGAATGTACCCAAGCTAAAATGAACGTGCCTCCAAGCTGCAGCAGGTGCCACTCCCCATCCTGCTTCTTATTGCATCTGGGAAGAAGTAGAAAAATAAATCGGGGAAATCAGGATGGTTCCTTACTTCTCAGCTACAGGAGAAAGGGCAGCAGAGGAGAGGATTCCTCCTGTTTGGTTGCAGAGGAGCAAGCCATTCTTTTGGTGCCACAGGTCAGACCTCGTGGAGCCCTCCTACAGGGGGAGGAATGGAGACCCTCACTTGCCCTCTCTGGGCAGGAGTCGCAGACTACAAATAAGAGGTTTTACTTGGCAGCTGGGTATTTGTCCTACAAGAGGGCTCTGCCCTAGATAAAGTCAAGCTTCTGCCTGTTAACCAGGAAACATCACACAAGAAAACATCTCTCAAGTACATCTGTTCCTCTGCTTCTAAGGAACCCAGAAACATCCCCACACTGTTCAGCATCTCCTACACATCCCCTGTGCCTCACCCCGCCTCTGCCAAGCCACCAGGCTAGGCCAGGGCTCACACGCAATGTGATAACTTTTGTGCAGTACGCCCAGCTAACTCCTCAACATCCAGGCACATCCTCTTGGCTCAATTGTATATAGCCCTGCTAATTTTTGTGGGTGGCAGTGGGAAAATAAGCACTCAAAAAAAGAGAAGATGGGGAACTTGCAGAGTCCTTGCCATTTGTTTAGCTCAGACACAACTTCAAGCACTGCTGTAATTGTCTAGAAATCAAACAAGTGGTTGATAGCACCAATTAACACCTTCCAGCATAACAATACCTTCATCTCACCTCTCCCCATTCTCTCAACAGCTTAACATATTGGCACCCTTGAATGACTTCTCTCCCAGACAGCAGACAAACAGTAATGCAGAGGGGAGCAAGGAATTAAGGTGTACACAGTGCCCTAGCATGAGCAGAGAGGCAGCACAACGTACTAGCAGTTATAAAACTTCATATTAGAATAAAAAATTAGGAGTTGACCTGAG
Source organism: Pelecanoides urinatrix (assembly GCA_013400755.1). Classification (NCBI taxonomy): domain Eukaryota; kingdom Metazoa; phylum Chordata; class Aves; order Procellariiformes; family Procellariidae; genus Pelecanoides; species Pelecanoides urinatrix. The sequence continues at coordinate 29,449 of VZTQ01008000.1, forward strand.
ACAACCAAGAACGTGAAATTAGTCTACAGAAATACTTTTTACTTAGACTCAAAACATTTTTTGTTAATAGCTACCAGCTGAGAAGATTTTTTAGATGGACCTTCCACCAAAGAATACAGTACCCTTTTCACACAGTGGGGGAAAAGCCATATGAGCAAGTCGATCAAACCAGGGAAAGATTTTTTTAAAAAATCTTCAAATTTTCTTTAGTATAAAGAAGCAATAAGCATAAGAACTTATTTGTCTTTAAGTCACCTCTTTAAGCTTCTTGTGTAAACTTAAGTTTGCAAGCTTAACCACATGCAACAGTCTTGCATTACAGGAGCACATAAGACTGTTTCTATAGCACTCAGTATTCAGCATACAGATTGGGTACCACACGGCGCAACAGCCATCTCTAGTTAACAGACAGGGGCTACCTCAAAGATAGAACTTTGGATTCAGATTGAGACACTGCTTTCTGCGATTACAGCATTAGAGCACATCAACTTGAACCTGCTGGACTTGCTCCAAATTTACTCCGCTGTGACTGAACACAGCATTATGCCCGACAGGGAGAGGAAAGGGGCAAAGGCTTGTTTTATTCAATACACTGTTTTATGAAAGTACTAGGACGGTGGATATGAGATTCCCAGGATTTAAAGCAAAACCAGGTTTGTGGAGAGGCAACATCTATTAGATCAGCAGCTACAAACGGAAAAAGTAAACAGCTGCTAGATTCAGAGCTAGGTTCCCCCCCCCACCCCAAAGTTGTGCTACCATTTAAAACAATTAAAAAATTATCCTTGTCTGAAAAGAAGGCTAATTACCCTTCACGGTGACTCTGCCCATCCACCTTAAGATTCAGCGGGAGGGATAGCTGCAGCTTGGGCGCATTCCTAACAGGGAGAAGCCTCAGGCTTTGCTCCTCACCAGAGCCAGGGAAGGACGGCTGCTGGGAAAGGACCAGTAATCCCAAACCAGCTAAACCAGGCCACCTTCCACCACAGCCCAAGGGCCTTCACCACCAACATTGAAATGCTAATCTGACTTTGTAAACCCACAAACAAAAACAAAGAGGAGGACACAAGAGGTAAAAAGCCTCCCTGAACTCCATCCCCAAACTGAATCTCTGGCATTCAGGCTCTGTCCTACCGAGCATGATTTTACCAGCAGGATTAGGTCCCACTAGCTTCGATATCAAAATTGCTGGCAGGCAGCATCTTTATGGTCAGATGCATTTAAATGGCCATTTCTACCACACACTAGAATATCCTTTGTTTCAGAAATCTCCTCAGAAAATATCTTTTTACTGCAACAACAGGCCAAGCACAGACCTTCTAGCCTTACTTATTGCCCTTTTACAACGGGCCACCATCAAATATTAATAATTGTAAAACCTAACTAGCTTCTGCAGCTGGGCTCAAGCTTGGCCCTGCATGTGCTGAACACACTTTCCCCACCTCCCCCAAACCCACACATTTAAGACCTATGCCTGCCCACTCGCTCACAAAGTGGGGGCAGCACCGTTCTGGAGACCCCGGCTAGGAGTTCGAGGTGGGTACCATAGCTCCAGGTCTGCCACAGGCTGGCGTGGGGCATGTTGGTCAGCTGGTGGGGAGAACACGTCCGATGGCTTCCCTTGGAAGCGGAGACACTAAATCTCAGGGATCAATAGGGACACGCGATCCCAAGGCTCGCTGGCCCTTCTCTCTGCTTACTCTGCTCTTCTTTCAAACCCTGTCAGCACACACGCATCTGTAGAGAGTCAACACGGGAGATCATTTCTCACCAGCGAATGCTCCCTACCAGAGGGAGCACTGCAACCATCTAATTACCCTGAAAGCTGCCCTTTTGTTTCCCATCCTCCCTGTTTTCTTCTGTCTCCTGACCTGTTTTCGCAGGCATTTCAGGCTGCCTGTCATGTGGAAGCCAGACTTTAAAGACAAAGCAGCGACTCAGATATTTATCCCTCCGCTGAGGATCGGCTGACTCTGAGGGCACTGCTGCTACCATGGACCTTCAGGGGAGAGGAAGAGGACGGATCCAGCAACGCGGACCACGGGTAAGGGGGAAGCCGTTCTGCACACCGTGAACAGAGGAGCAGCAATTCCTTACTCGGGTAGCTGAAGCCATTCGTGGTTAACTTAGGCCAGAAGGTCCAAGGGCTCTTCTCTGCCAAGTTTAGTCTTGGATGACAGTGAAATGTGCTTAATTTGACAGTTTCATTTTAACATGTATGGGCAAAGTCTAGAAGGAGACAGCAGCAAGGGACCAGAGTTGGATCGTTATAAGGTAGCTTTCCTGTTGCTTCAACTCAGTGCTCAGTACTAAAAATGGATACAAAAAATTATAGATGCTGACTCTTCACCCTAGCAATGAAATAATTGAACACAGAGTGTCTTCAACACTATAATAATATTCTCACAAGTTACAAAAATTAGCCTTTCACTATAAATGTCAAACTCCATGCCACATCTCTGGCATTACAGAAGCTGAAAGCTTGGGCGCAGCATTGGGGCTGGAAAATACGAGGCTGGAAAACAGGAGAACTTTCTCCTTATTACTCTTTTTTTTTTTTTTTTAAATCTATAATAAAGGAAAGTTAAGGCATTGATATGAGTTCTGTGTCCTCCTCAAACTATAGGAAGTATGCTTGTATTTCTGTGAGCATGTGGAAAATGCAGTTCCTCAAGCAGCCACTGAAGCAGTAGAGAGAAATAGGTGTTCAACACCAAGTTTAATCAGTGGAATCCTGTCAAATGCATGGAGACAACCTGACTTGTTTGGGGCTGTGTGCCAGTGAGGACGGGGAAGAACAACGCTTTGAAAGTACATGAGAACATCTTCTGATCTCCGCTTGACTGTTTCTCCTAAGAACGGTGAAGTGCATCTTTCTTCGCTGGTACTTTGCTCTTCATCAGGTGATACAAAGCCACCATCTGGTTTACAACACATACCTGGACACGAATTTCCATAAGCCCAGTGCATTCTACAGGCTGTATGGGGACAAGATTTTTTGGTAGAGCGCTGCCAGACATACTCATTGCCTATCAGGCAGGCCAAACACCAACTACACTGGAGGGTATAACAGTGTGTTGCCTTCTCCTCTCCAGGCTCTTCATAAGAAAGGACCACCTTGGCGGTTCAGCCCTGGCCACTTTGCAACCATCACCCCCTTTTGCTCACAGTCCCAACATTGGAGAAACTGCCCTCTCCATTTCACACAAGCGCACCCCAGGCACGCAGGGCAGTGAAGGGTTAATTTAATTAGTTCTGTGTGTGCTCAAAGAATTACAGGCAACTTCATTTAATTATTAAGTAACCAATCAGGTAATCTCTGTATCTGATTAGCACGCTAATGAAATAATGTCTTCAGTTCAAAGCTGTCATTCCAATCAGGAGACAGCCCTTCAGCTAGAAGGAAAAGCTGGCCAGGTTTCCATGGGCTCAAGGCTTTGGATTTTGGAGAGGGGATGGGAGCAAGGAGTGGAAACCTTTCCGCCTTCCCTCTCATCATCTCTATTCCTCCGCACAGAACAGCATGGCTCCCCCTTCCAGATGGTTGGGCACGTTGACTCCAGAGAGGCTCCCGAGTGCTCCAGGCAAGCGTCCTGCGTCACCACCACCACGCATCCCTTCTCTTGCACTCCCAGATGTCCAACAAGACTCCAGTCGTCCAGAGCCCGCAGAGCGCCAGGCTGTTAGCGTATCTCCTAGGCACTGCCAACTGAGAAATCTGCTAAATATGTGGGGCATGGCTCTGCTATGGTCCACATGGGAGAAGAGTCACACAGCAAAGCCATTATAGCCCTAAGAGGAAGCCAGAAACCTTCCTCCCTCCCCCACGCCACACGCTCTGCTCCTGTGTCATATGCAGTTATTTCCAGCCTGGGGAAAAGTGCAAGGCGGCAGCTGTCACACGAGGCAAGGACTTGCCCCTTTTAAACAGGGATTTCAGGACTAAATGACCCATTACAATTAACACAGCTGCAAGAACTGGGACACTTCCACACAGCCCGAGAGGGGCTTCGGGAGTGGGGGAGGAAAGGAGGAGACAAGCAGAGGGTTAGGATCATACTTCCAAGACCTAGCATGAAGTCTCCCACCCCTCTACTTTTTAAGTATTCGCTCAGCTGTCTTCTTCAACTGCTACTGCTCAGCCTAAGCTCAGCGAGGCAGCCGGGCTGGGGTGTGCAGCCCAGCCCAAGCCTGCCACACTGCCTCCTCCATCGGCCCCTTACTTGCACAACCGCTCCTGCTCAAACCCAGCTCAGAAACTCCCTTTCCCAAAGGGCAGCACCAGCTACTTTACTGTGCGACAGCAGCATGGCTGCTTTTTGCCTAGTCGTGCATATGCTAACTTTTAATTAGCTAGCCCAGGTTTATCAGAGGAGCTGCAGCAGGATGTGGTTCAGCACGACAAACCATCCCAGCATTTATCCGAGGAACCTGAAAGATGTTGCTGTCCACGCTCAAGCCTGTGCTGCTGCATCTGTACTTCTGTACGTCCTCTACTGCCAGTTTAAATGCTAACTCAGCTCCAGTTGCCACAGCTGCCAGCATGCCTTTGCACTACAGGGCAGGCATTCCCATTTCTGAGCGCTAGATCACCTTCCCAAGAAAAGAGTGGAGCCTCCAGGATGCTCATACCAAACAGCACTAGTTTTGTTTAAGTCATTGCGCTGAAAACAAATACAGAGAGAATCCCAAGAGGAAGCAGAAAAATCGCGAGCAGTCCCCAGCCGGCCAGCCAGCCAGCTGGCTTTCTATGAGAACACTGAAGTGTTGACACTTTTTGTTGACCCTTTTTTTTCCTGAGCATATCCCATGAACAAGAAACAGCACTGCCAAGAGGGAAGATGTAGCTCCCTCTCTTCTCTCTGCTGACTACAGCCATTCCAAATGAAGGAAACCGGTTAGATCAAGAAATTCAGGCTTGGACAGCACAACGAAGCATCCACTAATAATCAATCCCTTCACAGCAGCCTTCCTGCCAACTGGTTATGGACTAGGCAATGATTACAAATTGTAGTTACTCCTGCAAGAAAAAACAACACAACATCATATGGCGGTCCATGCTCAACCTTTAATTCCGAAACCAGTCCCACTTACAAAAAAAGACAAGTCTTTTAACTGCCCGTCCTGAAAAAAAACCCAGCCCTGAAATCCAAAGCTGGGGTCCTCCCAGCTTGTGCTTCCCTATTCACAAAAGGAAACCAAAAGTGATAAAACTTGTGTCATTAAAGTTAGCAGAAATTTCTAAAAATGTCAAGGGGGCGAGTTTATTGGCTACCAAGATACTACTGTCACCCCCATATTTCTGGCATCCCGCTACCTCAGGAAGTGCACACAGGAGAACCTGCCGAGGCAGAGCTGCCCCACCACTTATTAACCAGCAGGCAGATGCAATCCGAGCCTGACTTAAGCGCAAGCGACTGAAGCGGCCACCTGGGGACCCGCATTCCTTGACAGCTCTGCCCTGCACATTCCAGCCCCCTCATCCCCCAGCCCTGAAACCAGGTCAGGGAGGCACAGCATGACCTGATCTCCACCTCTGATAGCACCAAGCCCTGTCCTGTCCCTTCTTGCCACCCTTGCCACCATCGGGCCACACGCGCCGCTTCTCCCTCTGCCAAGAAGCGCAGAGCAAGGATACAGATACCCATCCACGCATGTGAAGGGACTCCCTCTCAATGCCACGGCTATTTGTGGATCAGCCATCATCCAAAACTTCACAAAATGAAAAAGTCCGGGCGTTTGGCAGGTCAGACACTTACTACAGTGAGTAGTTTGTTCTGCCGAGGGACTCGTAACACCCTCCCAAATTACACTTTGCCCTTTATGGGATGCCGCAGCAGCTGGAATCGGCTCCCTTCTCACATTCCTTAATAAGCACTTCCATTGGAGAGCAGGGTGGATGCAGGGCATCAGCTGCAGTTAATCATAACCGAGAGCCAGGCTCCCTTTCCCCATGCTCTGCAGCACTATCTGCAGTCTAAGAATATCCAGCACCACCCACTCTGCTGGGGCAGTGGGAGTCAAGTGGTGGGAGCTCCCAACCATTACAGGTCTCCCTGTTACAGGAGACTTTCACTCTGCCTCCCCCAAGCAGCAGCCTTCAGCAGGGCCCCTCGATAGCTGGTTGAGATCCTACAGATCACGGAAAGATAATCCATTGCACTACTAATGCACTACTGCAGCTGTCCATGGAGAAAATCCCCTTTCAACCAAAAAAAACCCCTCAAGCCCTTTGATCCTCTCCAACACACAATTATCTTAAGGGCAAAATAGTCTTCTGTGCCTCGGCACCTTGTTTTGGGCTGAAAGAAAGGAAATCGAGACTGCTATTCCCTATTTATTCTACATGGCTGCCCTGTCCGACAAGGCAAGCTGCTCAGGCTTCTTCAGCACAGGCAAGCAAATCCTGATGGATAGATACCTGCGTTGCTGGGTGACCAGAGCCTAAGGAAAACTTTGGGGGAAAATGATTTGTTTTTAAAAAAGAAAAGCCTGAATTTCTAAGAAAGATAATAAAAGTTTGCACTATTTTGTTTTTGTGCAAGACTGTCAGCCACAGTGAAGTTTAATTGATTTCAACTGCATGTTCAGGTCTGACTTTGGAAGGAACAATTTAAAGGATCACCATCAACTTCAATTTAAACTTTTCCTAACCAGAATGTTAACTTAAAAAAGAAAAAAAAAATATAGCGAGCCTTGATAAGTACCAAAAAACAACCCCAAAACCATTTTACAGAGGCTGATAAGGGTTCTTCCCCAGGTGCCCCCCTTGCTGCATGACCTCCTGTTACCTGTGCAGTCTCACTCCACCTGCTACCCAGGGCTGCAGTGCGATAAGCATTGCTTTCAGCAGAAGGGTCAGCTATAAAAAGCCTTTCCCCTCCCCAGTGCCTGTTTCCATTCCCGTGCCACCGCTTCAGTCATGCTGGTACAACCCTTTCGAGGGGCTGCAGAGGGAGCAGCCCTGGTTAGACGCAGCTCTCTTAAAGAAAAAAGTGTTGCGGTTTTTAATCTGGGTGAGCAGTTTTACTGCCGTCTGTGATGGGTGGCAGGAGCTGCCATGGGAAGGCAGCTTGAGAATTGATGTCCTCTGGTTCCACCAGACATCGCTCGTGAGTCTGCGCTAACACCACAGGGAAAATGGCCACATGATGTCAAAGCCTCTGGTGAAGAATACAAAAATAGGAAAGAAAAAAAGTCACTTCTCTAACACCCTGAAATCCTACTAATTTCAGAGGTACTCACAACTGTGCTTTATACAAGGATTTTTAGAAAACTCATCTAAAAATCCCAACAAAGTATTACTCCTTGTGCACATTGCTCCATCAATCAGCCATTAATAAGTTTTGAATTCTTGGCTGATTCAACCAAAAGCAACAGGAATGCTGGAGCCTTGGAGACACAGTTTCTATAGAGAGTGCTCACCATACTTGGCCCCTGCAATCCTTCCAAACATGTTTACATGCCAGCGCACACACGTGGCCTGGGACAAGACACGATTTTTGCGAGAAGAGGATGCATAAAAGAGGAGAAGTAAAGAGAAGCACTGAGAAGTGTCAGACGTGGGGATGGAAGGGCTGCCATCCTCTGTGTTCAGACTGCGAACCCTTCTGAAACCAGGACTCACTTTGACTTGCAAGAGCAATGTAGTTTCCATTTGAAAATGCATTTCATTTTTACAGAGCGCCCTTAACATTACTTATTCAGGTGCCATGAAGCATCCTATGTGTTGGGGCAGTAAGGGTTAGGCCTCAGTGAGGTCTTAAAATACCACAGGAAAGCACAGAAGGGGTCTTGCTTGCTGGGCTTTTTTTCCTTGCTTATTTTCAGCGTTTGAACCTTCCCAGCACACCAGAAGAGGGAGCCTTTGACTCCTCTCCCATGCTCATCATTTGTTTTATATTAGCAACAATGACAAGCTCTATTAAGAGTCAAGCTCTTTAAGTGAACTCTCACCCTTTGCCTCCTAAAACAAACAAAAACCCAAGCAAGAAAAAAAAAAAACTACAACCCTCTTTGCCTTGTGTTATGGATATATAAATATTTTTGCTGCCACACAACTCCCTGAGTACAGGGCTCCCCACAAATAAGGAAACTAGCTCTGCCTTCCAACCTTTTGGCCATGCGAAGCTCCAGCCCCTTTACGGCAGGCTTAGCTGGAGAGAAAGAGCCAGAGAACTAATGGCTTTACCAATGAAGAGGAAAAAGACCCTCCAGAGCTCCTTTTACATCACCAACCCCAGCAGCCAGAACTAAACTAAGGTTAGAATTTCAAGAGCCACGGCGGATCGACCCGGCAGCTCGCAACCGCCAAAAGCACGAGGTCCTGCTCCCACCACAGCTCTGCAGGACTGCAACCCCCCAAAAGCCCAGCCAGGACCCAGCAAGCAGCTGGGCTGGTGCCAGGGAAAGGGCAGACCACAAAGTCAGAAGCGCAGCCAGGGCAAGAAGCTTGAAAGGGACAGAGATCCTCCTCCTGGCAGCCGGCAGCCCCCAAAACCAAAGCTTCAGGTTTCACTGCTCCCTCAGCAGTGCGTGTGCCCACCTTCCCACCGGGCTGAACACGCCAGCTCGACCACACTGATGTAAAAACCAACAGAGACACCACCACCACCCCCACCGTTGCTGAACTAAGCTATGTTAACATAGGGAAGAGCTGAACCAGTGTAAGTACATCTAGGGTGAAGAGCTTGCACCATTTAAATCAGATCAGCCCCAAAACTGCGTTAATCTGGTGGCCTGAGGACCATTACACACCCCATGTTTCAAATTGTTCAGTATTAACTTTACATACTGCCTTCTCCAGCCAGCGCTCAGCAGCCCTGCTCAGGATGATACCAGCAGCTTTGCTTTTTCAGTGGAGAGCTGGTGTTTTAGCTAGGCATTTACAGGATATAAAGAGCTCATCAAGAAGTTGTGCCAACTCTGAAAGCAATTGCCACGTTGGGCTGTGACGCCATCTCAAAGCAAAGTAAAAACCTTGACTGCCATCAGCCCGTAGTGTCGTTATTCGCCCATCCCCGGTAAAGGCAGACTTAAAAGCACCCCAAAAAAGCAGAAAAACGTGTATTCCGGCAGTAAGTAAACCACGCTTTTCCCCATCAGCTGTTTTCCATTCCTCACACAAAAGGCCGCAAACCCCTCCTAATTGCAGGAGCCCTCCACCTAACAGACCCTGCTCTCGGTGCCCTCCTCCCCAGGAACTGGGGGAGAACTGGGGCACAATAGGAAGGAGACCGGCTAAAGGGAATAGATCTGTTAAATTAACACATTTTCTGTCAACCAAATCAGCTGCCCCTAGTGCTATTGTTGGTGAAACAATGGAGACCCCAGGAATGGGCACCCATTAAAAGGAACAAGCCTGCTGAAAGGATACACTCTGAGGCACAGCCTTGTGTGTTTAACAGGATTCTCTACTGTAAGGAAGGAGGAATCACTAGGCTGCATTGTTCCCACCACCACAGCAGATGCTGTTGCTTCTGGTAACGAGGGGGGGGTGGGAAATAATAATTTTCATACCTACCTACAATAAGGTTTACATGATAAACTTTTAATTTGGGAACTTTTAACTGCTTGGCTGTTGTCATTTCTGCCTATAGCCCTTTTCTTGAGGAGATTTTTGCCTGAAAGAAGTCTATGAAAGCATCCATTGCCATTACAAAAGTTAATTCTTCACCCTTCATGCAGGCACTTAACAGATGCCAGGGGCAGAATGGCACAGCTCTGCCGGCATTATTCGCTGGGAGAGAAAGACCGCAGTTAAGCAGGTCTACATATAAAGCTGCAACACTTTAAAGGTGTTACTTTTAGCTGGTTTGGTTAGAGCAAATTCCAAAAGGAACAAACTTTTGAGACCTAATTTAGATGCGGCATGCAGAAGTTTACATCAGCTGCATTGAATTGGTACAGGTTTGTGGTAGCGAGTCTTTGTAAACAAAACAAACTGCGAAGTCATATTTAAGCTCCTACACAAAACATCTTTTTTCTCCCTAGCAGGGAAAGACTTGCACCTCAGAGCATCTTAAATTGGTTTTAAAACAAGTTCAGTTTAAAGCGTTAAACTTGTGGGTGCACAAACACGTCAGCTAACACCAGACATGATTTTCAGAGTCAGCTGCACTAGCAGAAGAGGCTATTGCCTCCAACTACTAACACCACAGAAAGTCTGCAATAGCAGCCTCCATGTACTCCATCCAAATCTCCGAAATTCTTATCGCGTTCCTCTTTCTCTTCTGCCTTCGACTGCTATAGTCATTCCCCAACTCCCCTGTCACCTAACTCAGATCCACTCAAAATGTTGCTGTCAAAATAACCTTCCTCATCCATTGTTCAGACACCCTTTGGCTGCACGCAGTCACTTCTTGTTTCTTTTCATAGGCTTAAGGTAATGTTTTAACTCACATATCAGCCTCCTGAACTACCTATTCCTTCTTTTTGTATCCAATTACACTAGTCTCATATAAAATGTAAACACTTGTTAAAAAGTTTAAGATCTACAGTTGGGAAAGATGTGACTTGCATTTGAAATGGAAACTGATATAATGCTTTCCAATTTGCAAACCACTTGAAACAACAGCCCTGAGAAGTATCTCTCTGCCTCCCCCTCCATTAATCTCAATGAACTCTAGAGCCCAATACTGACATGTAGAGTGTTAATGATTCTGTTATGAACAGAATAACTAAGGCAGCAACGGTGAAGACCAGCAAAGTAAGAACTGCTGCTGGAACAGACACAGGGAGAGGGATGAGGCACTGTCAAAGCAACTACACCAAACAGTGGATGGGACAGGTAGGAAGAACAGGAAAAACAATACTAACCCTCTGTTTTGTTTTTTTAAACTTGACTTTCAAACAACAAATTCCCAGCTCCCACCTCTATTCCGATGAAGCCAATGCTGCCCGGGGGAAGCAGAGCCACCGTGGATTGTGGTATATAACCCAAATTCATACATTGGTCCATAAATGGATCTCTCCACACAATGGGGTTGATGCTTTTTCTTTTCAGCATGTTTGAAGTTCATAATTTCTTCCAACCCTGTCTACTCACCATACAGCACCTCTCCAGGCACTGCCAATTACTCTGATTTTCCTCAGATAATTTGCTTTTGCTTAAGCCAGGTGCTTTGTGGGAGAGTGAAGTTTTACTGAGCAGATCTATTGTTTGCTCTCATTTCAGTCAGTGCCCACTCCCTTCCATCCACTTTAACGTTGCCTATGGCCAACAGGCAAATGGCAAGAGGGACGGACATCGTAATGATGGAACTATTCTACTGAAAAGGCGTTTAAACTAACTCAGACTTACCCTCTATGAGTAGAGTTGACCTACATGAATTCACTGACAGTTTGGTCAGCTTGCTGCACCTATTTGTTGCATTTACCTTAATTAGATTTTTAATTCTTCCGATCAGAAACTATCTGGCCATCTCTGATATCATACAACACAATGAGGCATCAGCAGATGCTGTATATGCTACTGTAATACAAATAACAATGCAGTACCAGACCAGAATAGCTATAGAGGGGTGAAGGCTTAGCATTCAGGTACTATGCCACACTACCTGTGCAATTAACCCCACACAAACCAGTGACAGAACAGGAAGGTTGTGCTGTTTTGGTGTCACAGATCACAAGGGATCCACCCAGAGGGCAAGAGCAATGGGCTCCACAAAGAAATTTTAGCAGGACCTAACATGGCAGGACAGTGGAGGTCAAAGCATATTCAGGCATCCTGTCCTCACTAGGAAAAATAATTTTTTCGAAGTATTAAAATCCTAACAAATTTAGAGTTTAACACCTTAAAAAGTATTTTTTGCTTTTAAAGCTGTATCTGGTTTGCACAGATAGAAGCAGCCCTGTTCTTTGCTCTCTCCTTCACACGGCCGCAGCACAGCTCTCCCTCTCTCCACACTCTTCCTCCTCCTGGGGGACCCACGGGAGCAGTAGCAGCCTCTGGCTTGAAACAGCCACATAATATTCCTGACAGAAAGAGCCTGTTCAAGAACCGACATGGTATATACCACACTACAGGAGGGAAAAGGTGGGCAAGAGCAGCAGTGCCCTGTCTGTGGGTGGGAGGAGTGTAGCTAAAGGTAGAGCCAGAGCTCGAAGTGCTATGAAGGGGCAAGAGGCGAGGAAAAGCATCTTAAAGCTGTAGTGAAGTTAACAGCAGAGGCAATTTGCCCAAAGGTGCTTTTAAAAACCACAGGAAAAGATTTATGTTTTCCCTGTGTAATGTGGCTTTTCCCCCTTTTCCAAATAAACTAAGTTAACAACAATGTTTTGACTATTTTCAAGCATGTTCTGGAAAGTCACCTCCCCTCGACCTACCCGGGCAGAAGTTCTTAAATGTTTTAGCCCACAGCTCCTGGGAGCACATGCCAAAGAGCTGGGTGGCCGAGCCATGCTGGCTTCTGTCCAGTGTTTTCAAGTTGTGCTGAAATACGGTTGAAAACGTTAAATATTCTCCTAATATTTTCAACGCAAACAATCCCTGCAGCTGCCAGGAGGACATTTCAGTCACAGAGGGGAGGGCACATGGCCAGGAGAGTCTTTGTCACGAGAGGTGTCCCACATTACAGTCCAGTCTTCAGGAGGGAAACAAATCATTCCCTATCATTGCCTGCACTAACATGACTGTGGAAAGCATCCTTTCTGTCCATCAAGGCAATGCCTACCAAAAAAGTGATGTACCCTGTACAGCCAGACCTCCTCCTGCCGGAGTACTGTTAGAGTAGGTAAGGACAAACCCACTTGATGCAGATTTTACACACCACCGAGAAAGAAACCGCAACAACCAAACCAACACAACTAAAAGCCCACTTTTCAAATGGCATGGAAGTTTTGTACAGCAGATGGCCGACAAGGCAGCCATTTAAAAGGGGGGTGGGGGGGAGGGAAGGGAAAGCCCCACCCCAGAAGGCAGAAGTGCTCTCTGCCATCTTCAGAGATCCACGTAAAAACACGGCATGAAGCCGAACGCGTCCTGGAGCACCCGCTCCTGGCCCACTGAACTTTTGACCCGCTGGCGGTAGCTGAACCCCTCCTGAGTCCATTGCCGGGCGATGCTGCAGTGGAGATTTGAAAAGAGGAGCCCTGCGCCTTGTCAGGCGCCTGCATCTGCCGGAGCCAGCATGGGGGCTGGCTGCGCCCACCCCCTCCCCGAACAATGCCCAGGGCCTGGCCTGATGGATGCACTTCTTTCTTTCAGTTTTGGACACCCCTTCCCCGTAGTCTTTGGCTACACACTGGTCCAGCAAAACGAAAAACAAAACATCTGCTTCCCAGGTTTCTGACATCCAGCTGCTGACGGCAGCCCCGCATCTAGAAGCTTCACTTTCTTTTGGGCCAATAAGTAGAGGGTGAAAGGTTTGCATTTAAAAAGGGGGAGGGGGGAAGGAAAAAAAAAAAAAAAAAGAGCTCCGTGCTGCCTCTCTGTACTAAAGCCCCCAAACTTCTCAAATACCATCAACAAATCTGCTCGGCATGAGAGGGATGGGTCCAGATGGCCTATCATTACAGAGCCTTCCAGCTAGCTATGGGCAGACCCACCAGAAGAAAAAAAAAAATCAGCGACGAGGGGGTAGAAAAAACAAAACAAAAGATAACTACAGCTTTTTTTTTTTTTTTCACTAAAACATATTGAAAGATCAGGTTTTGTCTGGTTTGGGGACTGCAGAGACTGTAGCAGTGAAACTCTAACCTCACCCTCCCCTAAAATCGGAGGGAGGGAGAGAGCAGAGTTTATTTGTCACAAGCAGAATTAAGGTTTGTTGAAAACTTTCGCTTTTTGTAACAATGTTGTAAGAGTTTAGCACCGAACTCCCCGCGGGAGATACACTAGTATCACAAAAAGGAAAAAAAAAGCCACCAACCGGGTTTTAACTTGAGAGGAGCTCAGCCCTCCTAGGAAGAGGAGAACATCCTCCAAAGCTGACTGCATCCAGGGTAAGGCCGTCCCTTAGAGACTCGGGACACGGTCGGACAGACGTTTGCCATGAAGCTCAAGGAGTTTGAGCGTGACCACCCTCCAGCTGAAACCCTCCGAGGTGAGCCGCCCCAGCTCTCCACTTCTGCTTCCACACGGAAGAAAACAGGTTCACTCAAGCTACCTGTTTTACTTTGCATCCAAATGGACCGGGGCACTCCCCCCTCGGTTACCCACGAGGGACAGTAACTTTTGAGGCAAGGGGCAGTAACTTCTCAAACCGCTGGCATTCGGCCACAAGCAGACCTCCCCACAATAACCAAAGCTAAAGCAAGAAAATGTCATTTGCAGATGAGCACAATTTCCATTTTTGATGGCTGGCTAGAGTTTTATTTCCTTCTAATATTTGCCTCAAGTCCTAGCATTTCCCCAAAACCCTAGACGAACAGCCATCTCTGTTTTATTCAGACACCCCTGAAGCTCAAAGCCCATCTCAGAGGCAACAGTGAGACACCCAGAATGGGCACCAGCATTATTAGGTCCAAAACCAAGGGGGGAGCCTTCTTTATGCAGCCAAATAAAGTACAAACCAAAAATCACACAGAGCAATACTCTTAGAATAAACAAAAGTGTAAGTATCTTGGCTGGCCATCGGCTTCACACCATGAGCTGTTTGGGCAATCTCTTTGTGCACAGCACAATTCCCAGATATCCCTGAAAACAGTGATGAGACTGGAACAACCACCCCAGGCAAGGGGTAACAAGATAGAGAGCTTCAAGGAACAGCAAGTTTTGAAGCCGCCTGCGCTGGGCTGCTCACACCGTGCCAGGGAAGGAGATTTACTCTGCGTGCCTGAAGACGCAGAGTTCTGACAGCTGCATCTGTCCTCTCGCAGCATCCCGATTTTAACTGCGATTTCCACCATCCCTTGGATAAATGCCATCCTTTAAATCCCATTTCTGCAAAACGCTGCAGGCCATCCACACGCACAGAGGTTTTTGGTGATATTTTCGGTGGGCTGCCTCTGCTCTGCAACACCCCGAGCAGCAACCCGCACGCCCTCCTCATCCCGGGCAACCCCCCCAAAAAAAAAGCAAGTTAATTTGTTCCAAGTGATGTTAACTCCCCCACCCTAAGCGTGCTCCGGGAACCAAAGGGGAGCCCACATTTACTTCATTTGTGAAGCAAGCCAGATGCTAATTGCCTCCAAAGGTGAAAGGCTAGTGCCTTGGCCCTTTTATCATTGTAAATTCAGGTTCCTTCAAGACTTTGCTGGGCCCGGAGAGCCTCCCCCTTTAATGGTTTGGCATCAATAGGAGGGGGAGGGGAGTTCCCTTTCGCAAGAAGTTGCATCATTGAGAGACCTTATCCCCTTTCAAGATTTCGCACCGCATAAGGGATTCCCCCTCTTCAGAAATTCACATCCTGCTCGAGGAGTTTTGCTCTTTAGGGCTTCGCGCATCCCATTGAACTTTTAAGCATCTTTGGAATTCGCATTCACGGGGCAATTACTGTCTTTAAAAAACACACGCCACCACGTTATTCACCCGGTTTATTGCCAACGCGCTGGCAAGAATAGCTTTTCACAGCAAGCACAAAAGATTTCCTACCAGGTCACACTTTGTTTGTAACATTTGTAGTCGGAGCCCAAAATATTTAGGGAACATTAGCCACGCACACGAAAATAAGAATTAAAAAAACAAAACACAAACAAACAAAAAAACCCACAAAAAAACAACAAACCCCACACAAGAAAGTTACAGAGGAAAATGGGTGAAAAGGTTCGAAAGCCGAGAGTTTTCCCTGCGCGGGGGAAAGCGGCGGCGGTGAAGGCACCGTCGCTCCCCCGGAGCCTCCGCGGAGCCGCACAATGAGCGGCGCGGTGCCCCCCGGAGCGGCCCGGCCTCGCCGGGGCTGGCTGGGATGCGGGAGAAAGGCTGCACCTCCCGCCGCCCGCCTCGGCGGCGACCCTCCGCGCCGCCCCACCCGGCAGCGGCACCGGCCAGGTGGGGACCTCCTTCCTCCCCCCAACAAAAGGGACCAACTTGGGCACAGGCAGAGCGGTCTGGGGACCCCCCCAACAACAGCCGCGGGTACCCCCGGGGGAGGTGGGGGGTTACCGGGCCGGGCCCGCCTCTCGCCGCCACCATTTTGGGCACGGGGGACCCACCGCCGGCTCCGTGCCGCGTCCCCCCCCACCACCTTTGTGTGCGGACACCGGCCCGGCGGAACAATGCGGCCCGGCGGCGGCCGGCCCCGCTCCGCCCGTGGCTGTCCCCGCCGTGCGCCCCGCCGGCTGCGGAGCCGGGGGGGGTCCTGCCGGCCGCCGCCCACCGGCTCCCCGGGACGGGCGCGCCGAAAG
>VZTQ01008000.1:46118-62261 GCA_013400755.1 Pelecanoides urinatrix
GCTGCGCGGCCGTGCACGAGGAGGGGGTGGAGCCGGCGCTCATATCACAACAACAGGCCCCCCCCGCGCCCGCCCGGCCACGCCTACCGGGGCGGAGCCACCACGGGGTGGGCGGGGCCGGGCGCTGCCGGGCAGTGGGCGGGGGTGACTGCGGCGGCCGTTGTCCCCTGACACGCGGCGGTTGCCTTGTCCCCTCCCTGCGCGGGGGAGGGAAGGGGCGCCCCGGCCTCGCCTGGGCGGTGCCCGCCCGCTCCCCGCCGGAGCGAGGCGACGGGACGAAGCGCCGCTCGGGGCTGAGCCCCTTGGGGACATCTCGGGGCGCGTCCCCGCGGACCGGGGAGCCTCCACCCCCCGCCTGCGGCCTGACCCCTGCCTCAGGGGTCACCCGCCTCTGCCCCTCGCCTCAGCCCTCCACCCCGCCTCTGCCCCTCGCCTCGGGGTGTCCGGCCTCAGCCCCTTCCCTCAGCCCGGGTGGATCGCCTGCTCCGGTCCCCAGGGCACTGGGGCTGGCCGTCGGGCTGCCCGGGACAGTGCCTCAGCCCCGGTGCCAGGCCTGCGTCCCCCAGCCCGGGCCCTCTGGCAGGTCACCGTGGCTGGCTGCGGCTGCTTGGTGTGGCGGGGAGCTGCTGGGGCTGGCTCCTGGGTGCAGCGGAGGGGGAACCTGCCAGGATTTCTGTTCTCACTTTGTATTTTTGAGCGAGGGAGCCCAAGGGGCACTTCTTGTTCTCCACGTGCTGCTGCTGCTGCCCCGAGGAGCCAGACACCCTCTCTGCCCTGAGGCACTTTAGCCTCTCACCCGAACACCCTGTACCTCCACTTCTCCTGGCGGTTAACACTGCCCTATTTTGAAATCTATTACGGAAAAACATCAGCAACAGTGAGGATGTTTTTTTGTTTGTAGGACTGCCCTAATGAGACATGGAGTTTCAGTGAAACACCAAGCTGCTACAACTTCGCATGCTGTCACTGCATTGCTTTACAACCTCTCGGTTTGCCTCCCTAGTCCAGCTTCAAAACAGTTGCAAAGCATCACTGTGCACAGCTGCACCAGCTTAGGGTCTTACCTCCAGTGAGACCATTGCAAAGCCGGTGTTTAACCACAGTTTAGGACTTCCTTCCTTCCACTCCTTCCTACCTTCATCTGTCTGGGGCCATTTTTATACCAGTGCCACTTTTCCTAGCCTTTCCTTTCCTTTGTTTGGTTAACTTTCTCATCTTTAGCCTCTCCCCTTCACATCTTACATTCCTTTGCTATTTCCAGTGCATATATCTCTGACTGGCTGAGGGTGATGGGGTGCTGCTCGTGAATGTGGGGGCTCAGTGCAGGACAGCAGGGCGGAGAGGTGCAGAGCTTAGGCTGGGACTGAGGGCGATTAATCCAGAACTGACTGGACAAATCCCATGGCCTGGTGATCACCAGCGTGGATGCAAGGAAGCAGTGAAATGCCTGAGATGGAATGGGAGGGGGAGCGGTACCTCCTCTTTTAGGAGCAGCCTGAAGAGCAGCCGGATCAGGCTAAGGAGAAACCACATTGCAGATGTCCTGCTCTGTCTCTGACTTGGAGGCATCAGAGAGCTAAAGGCCAGTGGCATCAGTCAGCACCATCGTATTGCTGCTAAGCTAATACCAGCTGACACGGAGCAGTCTGATTTCAGAGTCTGCAACCTCAAGCATGTACTTTTGAGACTTTCAGGGTTTCCTCTCCCTGTTTCCCTTCAAAATGAACTTGGCAACAGAGAATAAGGTGAAGGCATAAGCTCTGTGCTGTGCCCTAGGCCACAACCTCACACCCTGACCCAGGAAAACTTTAGCCGAGGCGGGGGGGAACAGCTAGTTTAGAGAAGAAACAAATCAAGAGACAGCAGTGTGGCTTGGCAAGAATGAACAAGCTCTGATTTCATTGCCCTTTTTCATATTGCAGGATCAAGGGATACCCAGTGAAATTGGAAGGAAGCAAATTTAAAATGGTGCAAGGAAATATTTGTACCATGTGTAATTAACACATGGCATTTGTTACCATGAGATTTAATTGAGGCCAGGAGATTAGCAGGATTCAGAAAAGGATTAGACATTTATATGGGTACTGAGAACATTCATGGTCACATTAGTCAGGATATAAATAAATTTTAGAAGGGATATAAACCATCAGGCTTCAAGGCACAACATAACCACTAACTGATGGCGAGGGATTAGGGAGAAACTTCCCTTGTGGGCAAGTTATCCTTTAATTGTCCACTACGGGGCTTCTCGCACCTTTCTTGAAATATCAGAGAGTGGCAACTGTTGAAGTGAGAAGACTGGATTAGGAGGGCTACTGGGCTGATCTGGTATGGCAACTGCTGTGCTCTTCGGAGCGTAGAGGCTGTGAGGGTTGCTTGAGAAATGGAGCAGCAAGGAGGATAAACAGTATTATGTGCATACAACATAAGAGGTAGCATCAGGCCTCTTATATCATTCCTCAGATGCAGACCTCACTCTCTTTTGCTGTAAATTTCATGCCCGCAGCATTGATTTCCCAGGCCTTCCTCACCAAGGTGTATGCCAAAATGTGGCTGTTTAATCAGTTTATGAGTTACCTTTCTAAATACAGTCTTTGCATCTGTTTTCCTCAAAAACCTTTTGACTTAGTTAATTTATTATTTGCAGGAGACCAATATGTTATACTGAAACGCTGACTCTGTTTCAAGGCACAATGACTCCAAGACTTGATCTTGAGCAAGGCAGTATCTGATCTGTCATGTATTGTATCTGTCAGCACTAGATTAAACCAGCTCCAGTTACAATATGGTAATGGCCGAAGAGGATCGTGCAGACTAACCGATAGTGCTTTGTCAACATGCAGGATCACTATAAAATACCAATAGCTCCACATGAGAAATCTTGGGGTGACAAATCCTCAGACACATTTTCCTTTGGGACAGTTACAGAACTCTATACAGTATTACTTAATGCCCGATTCTTCCATGGAGCAATCTTTTTGTCCTCAGGCCATGTAAGGGGACTTTATGTGGTGTTTCTGTCTTGCTCTATCCCGACATTCCTCCCTGAATTCCTAAAATGTCAAGCCATGGCTTCTCTTACTGCTGCATCTTTGCTTGTTCTTGACACTAGGTCAAACAGCTTTGTAGTATCCCCACTCTCTATCCCACTAAGAATTTTGTGAACCTTAATGAAGACTCCTAATCTCTCTTTTTGTCATAAGAGCTACAGTCCCAATTTTGCCTAACATTTTTTTGAATTAATTTGGCTCCCTCTATCGTCCCCCTTATTTCTGTTGGACTGTGTTTTCTGTTATGTTGTTCTTTTTAGGCAAGGATGCTGGGGGCTGCGCACAATCACCTAAGGTTGCTTCACTTTGCCAGATTCTTGCACTGTTCTCAAATAACTTCTTCAGATTTATTATTCAAGCACAAAAATCTCTGCTCTCCCACTGCTGTTCAACAGTAGGCAAAGGCTTGGTGAGTACAATACAGCATTTCCTCTTCTTTGATAAATATCTCCGTTCACAAAACCGTGTGCTTCTCCCCTTCCAAGCCACCTTTGGTTATGAGTTTCCTGTTTATGACTAACAAAACCAAAGCCTGCTCTGACCAGTGTCTTTTCCCAGTATGCTATATTCTTCCTCTCAATATTTTTTTTTTCCTAGGCTATTGGTAAGACTTCACCTACCTACTGATTTTTCAGCTCAATATCCAATCCTGGCTGCTCACTTCCCTCCATACTTACACTTCTCCCCTATCTTCTGTGCTTTTTCTCTTCCTATCTTCCCAGTCTGGCTATAAATTGAGTGCTTGTACCATGTAGAGCCACACTGAGAAAGAACTCTGAGGCTGATGGACCAAATCAAAGCCTCATGTTTTTGTTGTTTGAGGTCATCTCTGGATTTCTGAGCTCATTTCCTTGAGAAAAAATGCCAAATTCAAAGTGCCAAAAAGAAATAAGAAGTTTGTAGGAGATGCAGGGACTGAATGTCCCCATTCCTGTATGACAAAACCTTTCACCTGGAAGCAAAAAGAAGGGAGGAATGATTTCCACTTTCTCCAGAAAGACTTGCAACATGTGCCCAATTTAGCAAAGCTTAAATTCAGTATTAGGTTAATGACAGGGAGATCTCTTGTAGCCCACCTCTGGAAGAGAAGGGATTACTGCAGGTACAGGTCAGTTCCTCACCAGCTGAAATGATAGTATCATTAATAAGGATCTATTTCTAAAAACTCTTAATGTACTTGCATTTCCACTTCATGGCTTTAAGCTAAAGCCCCACTGACTAGGTTTCTATGAACTAGGTACAGGAGGACCTGCAGTCTTCCCTTGTAAGGACTCAAAAGCAGTTGCAGAAGGATCAGCCAAACCTCAGACTCTGTTGTCACTGGCAGAACATTCTCAGAAGCACAGGGCTTTGGGAGGTTCAGGTTTCCTAATTCAGGGGAAACAATTTAAGCATAGATTAAACCCAACATTTCTTCAAAACAGAACTTTTGCATTTCACTGTGTGAATTGCTTCAGCTCCCTTCTCTAGCACGTCTGAATTTTCTTGCTCCCTTGTTTGTGTTGACCTCTCTCAATAGTCTAACACCAGCAAATCTCACTGCCTTTGCTTCTTTTTGCTCTCTGAGCTATGAAGAAGACAGCTGTGATTTAGCCTTCTACTTTCACTCCAAGCCACTTCTACCTTCTAGGACTCCTTGTATTTTGATCCATCTTCAAGTTCCTTGTTCCCTTTTCAAGGCCTCCTGAGTGAAGAGATTTTGTGGTTCACATAGCATGGTTGAAAAACCTTCCTGAACAGAGCTAAGTCTGGAGTACTTAGCATCGGAAGGTCTGACTTTAATCCCTTGATCTGCCTTTCTGACTCAGACAACAAGTCAAGGAAACTGAGGCATGTACGGTGAAAATGAGGGTGCAGGTTCTTCTGGATGGTGGTGGGGCTGGGGTCATGGAGGCAGCTGGAGGGATCACAGAAGAGGTGCGAAAGCAGGTGAGAAACTTCGCTTCCTGTAAACCAGGTGAGTCAACAGAAGAAAGCCATGTTGCATTTTGACAATTACTTATTTTGAGCCACTAGCTGTGATTTTATAAGTAAGGATGGCAGTAGCACACAAGGGGCTGAAATAAGATGCACGAAAGCCAACAGGAGTGGAACAACAGGAAAAATCCTGTTTCTTTAACCAGAAAGTGCAGAAGGAGAGGAAAACAGATTTGGAATAGAGGACATTGGTGCAGTCAAGAGACTGTGTAGGACGAGAGAGACACAAGGGAAGCAGGGGATGAGAGAAACTGATAAATACTGTGAGAGGAGGGAAGTGGAGGAGTCTATACATCTGCTTCCTAATTAGGAGGGAGTATGGAAAAGTCTGTAGTCAGAAACACTCAGGGAATGGAAGGAGTGGAAATGTTGTGAGGAAGAAAGGGAAAGAGCAGGAAGTGGCTGAAAGAGATGGTAAAGTCAGGGAGGGAGAAGCTGAATAGGGAAAAAGGAAGAAATGCATAGTGAAGGCAAGGTCAAGCAGGAGGCTGGGCTGGTGAGTGGGATGCTGCAGGGTTGAATAAGAAGGTGAGATGAGGAAGGTACAAAATGTGAGGTCTGAGCAGCCTAACAATGTGAAAATTTAAGTTATCAAGTAAAAGATGAGGGAGTTAATAAAAAGGAGAGCCAGATGTTAAGGCAGAGAATGAATGAGGAAGAGATGGATGGGCGCAGACAACAGCTGCTGAGTGGAGGCACAAGAGAGGACAGGGTCTGCCTGGACAATGCTCGAAAGCATGGGAGACAGGACTTAGAAACAGGAGTAGCACAAGAAAAAACTGTCATTCTCATTTATTTGGCACTGTGCTGCAGTGAACCAGCTTGCGGTTGTGGTCTGTTGCAGAAGTCAGGTATATGGTATCGATACAGCCACACTTAAACTTCAGCTAACATAAACAGGGCTGCAGATTTAGCTGGGACACAAACATTTCTCTTTAGCTTTGAGTAACCAGGAGGTTTTCCATGATTCCTGCAGCCTGCATCATGGGCAACGTGGATTTGAGGCTCATCTGCTCAAGAACCTGTTGCTTGGTCAGAACATATCCTTCAAGTTCTCACACGCAGACCCGAGATGTTACGCTTGCAGAGGGAGCAATTGCAAAAGTGCGGTGCACTATTTATTTCGTCTCCTGGACATACACATTCAATTTATTCAATGTACAAGTTAATGTGAAAGCAATCACTCCTGCGAACCTGACCTAGCATCTGAAAAAATGATCGATGCTCTTTATAATACCCAGATATTTGCTTCACAACACTATTTTCAGCTGAGCAAAACACTGGAAAGTAGGAGTAATTTCATATTACTGAAGTGTATCCACTCTTTCCATGAAGCACAACAGCAGTCACACATATCACCATCAGTTTAGGCAGAAAATGAGCAACATTGTGCCATTTTCAGCTTGCATCGACTGTCCTAGTTGAAAAGCATCTACCTATTGGGAATTTGGCTAGTACTGATGTGGCAAAGCATCCTCCATCATGGCTCCTCTCCTGTGTGCTTCACTGAACTACATATCAAACCAAGAGATCTGAGCCTTAGGTCTCAACAGATTTTCTGCTCTTAATCCATTGGGGCTGAAAACCACAGGTTGTAACTTGATGTTTTGTCCCGTAGAGAGCAATCAACAGGCGAACGATAATTTGTGGCAATGGATTTAAAGCCAGGGAATCTGGATCTTTCCAAATCTTCCCCAAAGAGTAGCACTGAGAGGGCCCCACTGCGTACGCGTTCATTTGTGGTCAGCCATGCTCACAGCTGCTGCTGAGCACTGGTCCGTACATCTGGCAGAGAGACGAGTCAGACGTGGCTGGCTTGGATGGCCGCAAAACAAGATGGGGAGCTAGTGATCTGCCCTGGAAACCTTGGCAGGAATCAGAGCAGAGAGACACGCAAACCCAAACGCTTTCATGTCTCTCCAGGTCTGTTGTCTCTACTTCTGCCGTCTGCAGCTATTCCACAGGCAGCAGTGCTACGGCGTAAACAAAGAGATATTTTAATTGTTTCCAGACCAGCGGTTACCAATGGTGCTGATACGCATACTGTGCGCTCCAGTACTGGTTCCTATAGACCGCCTCCGAACACCCAGTGGGAGGCTCATTGGGATTCACCGCCACAGCCTCAGCTTGTTCGGCTCAGGTGCAGCGCGCTGTGGAGGCAAGGCACTCACAGGCACGGAGAACAGCCCCAGATGAAATGCAGAGGATGCTTCACAGCAGGGCGGTGCTCCATGCATAGAGGAGCTCCCCATCAGTCACTCCAGGAGAGAAAAACCACGTTCCTTTAGGGGAATTAAAAGACCATTTTGCTTACAACCCATAAAGATTTGGTTCTCTGCTTCAACACCTTCTTAGAGGGGGATTAGAGGTATCAAAGTAGCTCTGGCAGTGCGGCTGAAATTTCCTTTGTTGTAACCAGCCTTCCGTAGTCTGGACCTAAAGATGCAATGTGAGGGAAAGCTTGATTTCTTGTCTAAAGCCGCTGATCTCATACAGCTACGAGAGGTTTTGCTGGGTACCTACCTGTGTGGAGGAAGAAGGTTCCCGTTCAGAACTGGTGCCAAAACTGTGCTCCCCACGAATATTTCTGGGCCAGATTCAGTGTTGATGTAAACCACTAAGTCCATACAAATTAAAAAATTGTATGGTTGTGTGCATACCAATTACTGCAGCTGAGGCGGGGGTTGGAAAGGCAAGACCCGGGACAGTTTAAGCTAATACAGTCCTTTCCAACACTTCATTTGACACCCACCTGCTAGTTGCTTTTCCTGCTATGCTACTTCTGTGGTGAGTGCAACTCCTGAATGCTAACTTGTTGTGACTGCACCAGCATCCATTTTCAACCTCACCAATACCTCCGCTTGTTGCTGCTGCATTTGGCTAGGGAGATAGTCAAATCCCATTCCTTCCATAGCAGTCAACAGAAATCAAAAGTAATTTATTTCTCAATCCTGCTAGGAATGGGATACTAAGTTACACTGATGCACAGGTCTAGAAATAAGGCAGAGCCTCATGGAGGACTGAGTTGTGGTTCCAGCTCTTTCACTGAATTGCTCTGTGCCTTTGAGTAAATCAATTCATATATATCTTCCTCATCTGTAAAATGGGAACGGTCATATTTAGATACCTCAGGGAGGTTGCGAGACTTAATTAGTTAACGCTAGTGCCTTGTCAGCTCTCATTACCATGGTATCTCAGTGTTTATTGCTTTGAAATTGTAAAATGCTACTTACATGCTAAAACATTATTATTCTAGGTGAGATGGAGAGACTCAATCCAGTTTCTCTGTAAATACCAAAGGCAGGGAGTTGAAATTCCTGGTAATGGCTTCAGCATGAGGTCTGGCCTACTTGGAGAAAAGTTTCCCTGGCATATAACAAAATTGATTTATTTCCAGATCCCTAATGTAGATGATCTTGAACCAGTTCAAGCTGCACTTTTACTGGTTTACTTAATTCAGTATATATAATTAAATTCACCCAGAAAAGACACAATTTAAACTGGTTTAGACACATCTCTACTAGGATTGGGTTCAAGTGCAAGGAAAACAGTTAGGATCTGGCATAAATAATTCAGGCAAGTCTCAGTTAGGATAAGGTCCATGAAAGACTTTCAAGACCTGTTTGGATGTCAAGCCGCTCAGAGAAAAGTCATTGAAGGCAGCTGGAAGCAGGGGGGTTGGCTGGCAGATTCATGAAGTGAAAGGATTTTAAGTGCCCAGCCTCAAAGGGAAAGAGCTAGTGACTAATCCAGTTAGTCATCTCAAGACCTCTCCCAGAACAGTCCTGCTTGTAACTAGGGAGTTTTAAGATACTCAACTTTTTCTGTTGACTAGTTAAAGGAAATTCTGACTCTCCACAGGCACCCAGCCTTGACCTCAGGAACTATTTCCATTAGTGCCAAATATACGTTAGAACAGACCTGAGATGCTGGCAGCAGGGCCTGAGGAGCTGCCTTCACCCCTTCTCACCCCAGTCTCTCCAGTAGCTGTGTCTAGTGAGGCAGGGGGGGCTGGTGCATGACTAGCCAAGGGGTGACAGCCTAGAAAAGGCAGGCTGCTCTTCCTATGCATTTCCATAGGGGCTGGGAAATGCTTTTACACTTTGCATTTTGCAGGCACCAGCTTCATTCTTCCAAGGCACCAGCAGCACATTCCTGTACCTCAGCCTGGTACAGGAGGACCCAGAAATGGTCCTCCCCAGGATCTGATGCAGCCTGAGTGCCGCACTGTGAATGGGAATGGGGGGCTGCAAGGCAGCGTGGCTGTTTCCATTACGCATGCTGCAGTGCACAGGGTGAGCAGTACGGGTAGCCATGTGGGGTGGTACCACCTCCTTAGACCCCCTGGTTCAGCCTTCCTCTCAACTTACTGCTTTGTACGTGTATCTGCCAGTAATACTAAATCCAGGAAGCTTGAGCCACTGGTATGGTTTTGCATGTGCTTGTGCAAGGTTTTAGCTTCAATTGCCATGAAAATCAATGTTCTGAAGCTGCACAAAGGATTGCTTCCTGGGCATGACTTGCATGGCAGTGGTCTCCTCCCTGTCTGCTGGGAAGTAACCCTGCCTGGCTGATGGAGCCCTTGTGTCCTCCATGGCAACTCTGCTGTTCAGAGGCTTTCAGAGGTGTGGACTTAGGCCATGCGATGTATTTAAGACAGGCCACACAGTGACAGTAGCTGGTCACCTCTCTTGGTCACTAGTCCAGTTTAAACCAGCAGCGTAAAAGCAGGAAAGAAAAGACCTGCTTGCGCCATTAGTGATGCTGTCATTCATTGACTCCTCCAGCTGGTTTTTCATTTACCACTTCTCATCAAACACTTGAGGCTCAGCTCCAGGGTTTCCCATGCTAATAGGATGTCAATACAAGCTGCTAGCACTCCTTACAGTCAGACATTAAGCAGGAGGGATGCCATAGGCTCCTGAACAGAGATCTGATAAATGGATCACAGTCTTGGCCAGAGGAACCCCTAGGCTTCGGTTCCCAGCTCCCCAAACAGCTCTGCCAATGCACCTCTGCTTTCCCCTGAATTCAAGATGAGAGTCCTGCCGCAGATGATGTGGCTGTGGTGGAACTGTTGCTCCCATGGAAGCACCTGAATTGTTTTGAACCCGTGACTTGATGAAAATACAAGCACATATGTAATGGAGAAAGGTTTGCATTGTCAGGGAGAAGTGCTGGCTGATTTATTCTTTCTTCTGCACTTAATAGCTTTCAAGTTTTGGGTTTCCTGCATCCAGCCTTCCTGGTTCACCCTCATGTCTAAGCCTCATTTTCCTGCTGAGAAGAAAGGGATGTAAGCTGGCGGCTCTGTCTGTCCACCTCAACCCCCAAGATGCCATCTGCCCTGGTGGCATCAAAAAAATCAACCGCTCAAAGTTAATGCTGTATGTAATCACCTAGATTTCCAAAGTACTCGGCCCCCAACCATCTTGCTGGTTATCTGAGTGGCCATCTTTCCCTTGCCTGTTCCCAGGGGCCACTCCCAGCGATGTGCAGACAAAATGGGGTAACTTTGCTGGCAGCTGGGGGGGTGACCCCACTTTATGCTCTGGATGAGGGCAGAATCTGCCCCCAAGCCCAGAAGGCAGCAGCAAGGCTTTGATTTATACATCTAGACAAAGCCCCACAGGGAACTGCTGTATGGAAATAAAAAACATTATGCTTTACAATTAGAGAGGGAAAAAGGCTTGGGGGTTAAAATATGAAGTGGTCAAGCTATTAACCTTCTCATTTAGAAGCAATGGTCACTAAATTATTGGGGCATGTCTCCTTTCTCCTCCTCCAAAGAATGGACCTTTGAAGATGATACTGGTCCGCTATGCAAACAAGCAATAAAGCGTAATTAATCCTGCTCTGAAAATATGATCAAATACCGGTAGTGAGTCACAGCTGAGCCTGAGGGGGTTAAGGAACTTAAATCAGAGAGTCAGCGTGACAGGCAAATAGCAAATCCTCCCACTGCCTCCTGTCACCCCGAACACCCAGCTAGGGCTGTCCCCATCGGTGACGTGACGCGTGCTACCTCACATGGACTCCACGGGGGAAAGCTGGGTTTGTGCGAGCTCTCGTAAGGTGGGCTGGCTCCATATGGGACAGAAGGTTTCCGAGG
This sequence comes from Pelecanoides urinatrix, assembly GCA_013400755.1. NCBI lineage: Eukaryota > Metazoa > Chordata > Aves > Procellariiformes > Procellariidae > Pelecanoides > Pelecanoides urinatrix. The sequence continues at coordinate 57,258 of VZTQ01008000.1, forward strand.
GAGTCCCAGGAGAGCACGGGAAGTGCATCCAGAGCCAGCAATCTCCTCTCTGGGCACGGTGCTGGGGGCAGTGTGCCTTTGGGGACGGAGTTTCCAGAGACTTTGTCTTTTAAGAAGTAATATTGTATATAAATCCTAGCAAGTCCTGGTGGTTAAAAATCCCCTGGCATTGTTTGGGCACATGTGCATTGAGTACATTGCATTTTGCTGGTCTTAAAGCAATTCCAGACAGCTTCAGCTGTAGGAGAAATTAATCTTCCCTTCCCTGGTGAAATGTGCCCTGCTGTGCATGGTCTACGCTAGAGGCAGCTGGACTGCTGGGAGGAAGAGAAACAGCTTGTTAGTACATACTGCGGAGATGCTTCTGGGTGAAACGTGTTTCGTACATTTGATCGGTGGCCAGAGTGGACAGGGGAAAGTCTCCGGAGACAAGACAGATCCTGCATCCCCCATTCAGGCAAGTGGCAGCACGCAGCTTGGATATCCTGAGACGTGTAGAGGGGGCAGATCATCTTATCCTGGCCCACTTGGCTTTCAACGCCTGCTCTCCGCCAAACACACTGCTTGGGCACATGTGTTCTCTGGGAAGCAATTAGATGGGAGACAACCCTTGCCAGCACAAGGGAGACGTGGCATAGAAGCGCTCTCTTGCCCACTGCAGCTGGGAGATTTATGGCACACAGTTCACACACCACAAGATCATGCCCATCCTGCTGCTCTTCTGGGTGAGACTCCACAAAGAGCAGAGACAAAAGCCACGCTTCTTTTTGTAGAGCATCATCTGTCAAGAAACATTGCCTAGCTGCCAGCCATACTTTATGTTTAAGTCCACTGCTCTTTGATCTGGCGGTTATGAAGAGGCAGGAGCTGGGCAAAGTTTTTTTTTGGGGTGCACGTATCAAGCTGTACCCTGTTTAGGCAGCTCAGGCACCTCCCACCAAACGCCTGCGTATATTCGGAGTGAAGTGGGATGGAGAGCGTGTGTCTGAGCCAGCACATGGAGAGCCATGGTGAAGAGCCAGCAGCGTAGGCTTCAGCACGAACTGGACCAGCCCACTTGAGTATGAATTTGGTTTATCAGTGACAAGTATCCTCGCTCATGTTGTTACTCGGCTGGCAAGCTGGCAGCTAGTGTGGGTGTGCCTGCCCTTGACACCGTCACTCTCATTTGACTGTGTAGGCACACCTGACGTCAGCCGTCTCCAGTCTTCACTGGCCCAAGGGCACAAGCAGTAACGTACTGCAGGCAACGCTGTGCTTTGCTACCTTTGTTGGAAGCGGGAATGATGCCAACAGAGGATAAAACATTGCTCATTGCAAACACCTGAAAAGATGATTTCTTGTGGGATCTACGCAATGAGCTTTTTGGTTGGGATCTTTTGGGTGTTCTCTAATGCAAGCTTCTAAGCTGCCATTGCATCTCGCAGGAGTGAGCCCTCTTCCCAGCTCATCTCCTCCCTGAGTCCATCAGCTGGTCTGCTGCCACATAACATTCAAGTTTAGCTTGTGCTCTCTCATCAGCCTTGTGGCCGCAAGTATCAGGTTGCCTGTGAGCTCTAGGCTGAGGCAACCACCTAAATGATTTCTGGTTTTGTGTTCCCAGCTTTCTAAGGCCTCAGAAAGGGGCCCCACATAAGGCCACTGTTTCCTGGGGAGTCTCTTTGCTTAGAGGCAAAACTTCACTACTTTTGCTTTTCTTTCCCTCCCCTCTCTTTCTGATGTAAATAGAGTCTCTAAATACCCATCACAACTCTATCCTCACCTTTCCAAAGCAAGTGCTTTTCTCACCAGATTTTTCTTTCCCTTCGCTCTGAAGTAGCATCCTAGGAGTCAAGTTGAAAGCAAAAACAAGCGAAAATTCATTTAGCAAAACATTTGGATACCATTACAACAGTGATATTATATATAAACTAAACTGACAGTCAGAATTCCACCGCAGTCTTCCCAACCCCAACTTTGAAGACTGTGCTGGGGAAGATTAACCAACAGAAAGAAAAGTGGAGATGACTTGAAATAAAAGAGAAACCAGCCAAACTAATTCCTTTGATCCAGCTGAGAAAACATACAGGAGGGAAAGAACTAGCATAAAGAGTAACCCTTTTTTTTAAACGCTATCAGTTTTAGTAGTCCAAACTGCTGTTAGTACAAGTGATCACCATGCCTCAAGATTGCTGTCTGAGATAAGATGTTCACATAGAGTTGTAGCTATATGCAATTTTATTAACAGGTCTTTGTTAAATGCCCTTAGATGCTATAGGTAAAAGACTATAGAGGGAGGCAACAAGTGTTGTAATGAACTGCCAAATATGTCACTGTTCACTACAAGATCTGCTTGACTGTGTGTTACAGACTCCATACTGCTAATAGCCATGCTGTGGCTTTATTGCCTGTGTTGATAGCCTGTGTGGTTAGGATAGGCAAGAAATTCCTACAGTGTTATTAATGTGAGGAGGCCTGTGTGTGCATGGACACATATCTGTGTATGCACACGTGCAGCCTATATAGACCATCCCTTTTTAACCTTTCTGCCTAGGAAATTGCATGGAAACCTCAAAGCTGCTGAGCAAGGAGCTATCTAGCAGCTCAGGCCAACTGTATGGCCCTTCATCTGAAGCGGCATGGGAGAGGGCAGGGTTTGGGGAGGAAAGTTTTGTTGCTGGTTATACCCAAGAAGGCTGCGAGGTAGTTCAGGTCGATGGCTGTCAGCCACTTCCTGATATCTCCATGTCAGTGATCAATGCCTGGTGAGAAATGGTACTTAGGGAAAAAAGTCTGGGAGCAGTAGCTGGCGGGTGACTTGAAGTCACTGGTCACTTGCTGATTTAGTGGCTCGTTGCCATACTATCATTTATGTAGCCTGCCCTGGGGAACTCAGGGGGGTCTCGCTAACTGTTCTGTCCTGATTGCAAAGGATGAATGAGAGGCAGGATAGCCTATTTTTGGTATACTCAGCATAATTCCCAATCCTGGAAGGGGTATCTTTCATGCCAGGCTCCACCACTGGCCTTCTCTGCCCCAAATTTCCTCCCACCTGCGGGGTGGGGGACACAGAGGAAGGCAGAACTCCTCTGCAGCCCCAAGATTCAGTCAGAATCATGAAGTATTTTAAGCACTCCCCATCCCTTTCCCTCTGCTGGCTGCTGCAGCTGCTGTGCCCCATGCTGTTTCTTTGTACCAGAGAGAGAAGGACAGAGGCATATTTTCTTTTCAGCACTTACTGCCGCTCGGTGTTCCTCACCATCTCCCGTCTGCAGGCAGAGCAGTTGCTCCTATTCCTCTCTTATTCTTTCCCAGACAGATGCCTTCTATGGTTTAGCACCAATTTCCTAAAAATAATAATGAACTTCACTGAACAAGGAACAAAACACTTATTTCTATTCTCTGAATTACTCCGCCTGCCCAATTTGGGTGAATCTAGTGTATAAGTGCCTTTACTTAAAGGCTACAAACTGCCTGAGGCAACGATTGATTTGTCCCACATGCACGCGTTGTGCCTGGCACCCTGGGCTCTAGACTGTGGCCTGATGCACTACCACAGCTGAAAAAAATACCTGCTCTGAGCAGAGCCTTGACATAGAAGGAGAGAAATACTTGTGTGATAGCACAGGGAATAGTTTTGGTGTTCACTTACCCCTTGTGCCCTAACTTTAAAAAAAACCACAACTAAGATTTTTTTTTTTTTTTTTATTAAGCTGGCAGCTGGCTTTGCTTAGCTCTCTGAAGTTATGGCTATGAAACATCAGATCAGTGCCAAGCTGAACTCTGTCACTGCGGTCATACCCATCGTGCCAGAGCCTCTCTCTGTTCCCACGCAGATATACTCTGGGAGACGCTACCAGCAAAGCACTTATGGCACAAAACCAACTAAAATTGCAGCGCTGTGCTTTGTGGTGCTGTAACAAACCTCTCCCCCTCCCAAAGTTCCCCTCTAAATCTGCAGCTAATAGCACCTCGCAGGAAGATCAGACTCCTCAGAGGAGCGGAAGGAGCACTGTCAGCACCTCCAGCCTCCTCGCTCCAACATCCTTCCCAGCAACACCACCGCTCCCGGCACAGCCACTCACCACCCGAAGGCACCCTGCTCCAGGGCCAGGCTGCCTGGAGTCCTGCTGCTGGGACAGGCAACCACACAGAATGAATCTGCCTCTCACCTATTTATTCTGGAGCCATGTGGGGGTTAATGCTCCTCTTTCCCAGTTGCAGAGTGACCCAGGTGGGGCTAATGAGTGCTTGCCTTGCTTAGCTAATTAGAGGCACCAAGAGCAGCAGACTGCAGTTCTAAGCGTGGGGCATTTGCAGAGGGAATATGTGTGTGGGTTTTATTTCCAGCCTTTTTTTTTGGTCAAATAAAAACCTCTGGCAGCACTAGCAGAGCACAGATGGGAAAGAGCAATGAGATGAGGCTCCATAGCACCCTTCCTCTTCTAATCTGCATTATTCTGGGGTTTCAAGAGGAGGCAGGAGCAAAAGATTAGGAAGACTGAGCCATTTTTTCCCCTTCAAAGTTAGATTTAGTATCTGATCCAAATTAACATAGTCCTTTGGAGTCCAGCCTAAGCCTCCTCACTTCCAAAACTCACCCCTGTTATGCCACCTATCATCTCTGCAGCGTCTAGCAGAGCGTGCCCCAGTGGCACCCACAGCCTGGCAGGTGGCAGCCCTTGCTGAAGCCTGTCTCTGTCCAGAGGCACACGAAGCTCACGCTTTTTTTGGGGCACTTACGGACCCCAAAGTGCTCTGCAGGCCGGTCAGACAGGGCTTCACCCACGCTCCCTGCCTGAGGTGCAGCTTCCCCACGAGTGGGCTGTCCAAGGACGCTGAAGGAGAGCCTTCCCTCCCAGAAACGATGGGAGAAACCGGGGAAGCCCTGACACGCCCCCCCCCCGTTTGCAGTGCCCAGAGTTTCGCCGTCGGGGTGCAAGACCCCGGACAGACAGACAGACAGACAGCGTCGCGTGCACTGCCGCCCGCCGCTCCCACCCGCGGACTGCGGGGCAGCCCCGG
>VZTQ01008001.1:0-43878 GCA_013400755.1 Pelecanoides urinatrix
GGGCAGCGCGGAGCCGCCGCGGCCGGAGGCAGCGCCGGGGCCGGAGCGGGCATCCCCGCCGCCGCTGCGGGCTGGGCGGGGGGCGGCAGGCTTCCCTCCGCCTCCTGACCCCTCCTGCGCCTCTGGGGGCTCGGGCCGCCCCCAGCGCACGGAGACCCCTCCGCCAGCCGCCTGCGTGGGGTACCCCATCCCCCCTCCGCGGAGGAGGGGAAGAGGCAGGAGGCGGCGGTCCGCTGCCTCATTGCGGGGCAAGGGCCCCCTCTACTGCCTTCCTCGAGGAAATGAGTTTCCGGAGAAAATACGCTTTTTCGGTCGGCGCCGGCGCTCCTGCGCGCGGCGGTGTTGTTTTAGAGTGAATATTAAAGCCTAGCATCTCTCCTGCTGGAGGGATGCCGAAGGGAGGGTTTGGTATCTCCTCTTTCCAGTAAGGCTGTCTGGGAGGGAAGAGGCGATTAGGTCACTTCACAAGCGTTTTTCTCCACCTGTGCCCGTTGCTACCTGGCCATGCCACAATCCCATGTTATGTCACGTGAGATAACTGGTCATTTTTCTCCCCCTTGCTGCTGCTACCAATGCCTGGATGGTAAAACACGGTAGAGCACTCGTCCCGTGTAGGCAGTCCCTTATCTTAGCCAGTGCTGTGAAAAAGTGAGCAGATTTACAGCCCTTATTTATGATGTTAGCAGTAAGCCAATATACCATACAATCAATACACAATCAATTTTCATCTGGAGGAAGACAGAAGGGCAAAACTCAGCAGTCATCTTCCCAGCCCTACAGTGACAAATGACTGTGTGGCAGTTCTGCTTATAAAACACTCCTGGTGGACCACATAAAAGATCAGGTCATCTACTTCATGCATTAGAAAGGGCACTGATCTTACTACAGTAAGGCAATTCTGAGCCAGTCTGCCTCCCCTGTGGTGATCGTGGCTGTGTTTACTTGCTGAGCAACACGCTTCTTACTTAATGTCCTTGCTTTGCTATTGTCCTTTGACAAGCTTATCTGCTTCCAGTCTCTGCCTGGGCATCTCGTTGCTCATCACTACATCAAGAAACCCAAAGAAAATTACATAAGAGCTCAGATAAGCTCTTACCAAGTATTGGAAATACATCCACTTCTCACTTTTACTCTTTGATTTTACCAGCCTGATGGGTAGCTGCAGACAGCCTCTGCTGTAGGAAGGGTTGGGCTCAGAGATGGACAGGAGACAGCAGTCCATAATACCAAATAGCAAAAGAGCAAAAGCAGAGGGAATCCAAACTCAGATGAGGTAAAAATCAACACCTTACAGATTATCCTCACCTTCCTGTCTCCTAGGGTCGACTCGAGATGTTCTCTGGCTTTTTCCAAGTGTTTCGTTTAAGCTTGATGTATTTGTAAAACTACAGTAAGTGTAACTGGAGGGACAGCCTCATCTGTCCCTCCTGAATAAAGGTAAGCCAAACAGGCTTGTGAAGGCTTGTGGTCAGTGCAGAAGCACAGAGCTGAGGAGCTGTTGTGAGAGAAGTTGTTACAATTCCTGTGTCTTTTTTAGATAGCAATGAAAGAGAAAAGATATTTTAGATCAGATCAGCTACAGTAAATGCTTGGGTTATCATGCGCTAGTGTAAAAAACAGCCTTAAGAATACCATGCTCCTCCAAGCTGATTCCTCTATAACAAGCAGACATGCACTGATTAGTCTGCTAGCAGAAGAAATCAAACTAGGACCACCTTTTCCTCTGCCTAGCTAAAAAAGCTGCAGTGTTGCCTGACAGGGGAATGGTCTTTTACAAAGAATGGGTTTTCTCTGTCATAGACAATAAAAACAATCTGCTCCTACTGAGATCCTTTGTGGATATTTTGTAACAGGTTTGGTTTTATGTTTTAAAGTGCTCTGATAAAGGTGATAAATTTGGGTGGCATTTTGTCCCTAAAAAAGACTGAAAGCAGAAAAGCAAGTGCATCTCCAGCAGAGGCCAGTGGATATTTCAAAATAAAACAACTTCTCAAAATATGTGCCAAACGCTGTTTCAGAGACCTGTACAGACTTGTTTCTAGAAGCGCTCTCAGCACTCACTTGCACCAGACTCAGGTATTCATATGTGGTACCACCCCTCAGTGTTTTGTTGTTCATCATTTCACAGTCCACTCTTCCAATTTGTTTCTTTTCCTGTAGTTCTGCTTCTCACTTTCTTTTCTGACACCGAGTTTTGTATTTGTCAGTGCATAAATAGAACCAGGATTGTAAAAATATTCTGTTTGGCAGCCGGGCTTGGCAGTTCCAATCAATTAGGACCATTAGTCATGAAGGGATGGAGAAGGCAGCCCAGGCCCAGGGCGTACAAATGTTCTCAGGGCCCAAAAATTCTCTTGGCAGCCCAAGCCCCCAGCGATTCAGTCTGCTTAAATTACTCTGTTTTCCAGTGTGCCTGTGCTGGCCTAGTGTGGTTTGCCTCATACTTCTTGGGTGAGTGGGATCTCAAGAATTGTTTCTGTGATGCTGACAAGGCATCTGCTTACCCTGGGTCCTGAAGGTGAGCAGCAGGGATAGGGGAGGTGGTTGACAGGTCTGTGGTGAACAGTCCTGTGGATGTGGGTAGGCAGCCTGAGGCGTACGATGGGAGAGGAGCTGCAGAAGTGCCCAGCTTCCTTCCTGCACCCATGCTGTGGTTATGGTCAGTCTTCACAAAAGTAATGAAAGTGGCATTTCTAGCTCAACTTCATCTGCAACCCTGCTCAGGTTCTACAGTGAAGTATGGTCCAGCACAGTCAAATGATGGAGAAAAGCCCCATAGGAAATACATCAAAACAAAGAAACACTGATGGTGGTCCAGCCAATAGCTCACCCTTTCCCTCTGACTAATCACTGAATAATTCCTAGCACTGATTTTAGGGGCATGTAGTGTGCCAGTGCAATGCGTGGTAGATTAATATTAGCTGTTCCTCAGAATTGTGCTGACATCTACCACACAAGTGAATTACAATCAGGATAACTTACCTATATGTTTACTTGCATGCCTTCTACAGATTCAGCCACAAGGAAAAAAGGTGTTTCCAACAGCTATGTCTGCCCACAGCTGGGGCAGCACGTACGTGCATTGCAACATGGTCTTACGTTAGTTCATCTCAGCTGTTGCGCAGGGAGAGACCAGGACCAAAAATAACTACATTGCCACGGTAGCTATGGATTCCTTGGTTTCACTTGGCAGCAGATGCACCTTGTGAAACATAGGTTCAATTTCTTCCACATGGGCTGCCTGACCTGATACCAGCTCTAGTACCCAGCTTTCAGAAATAGTTCTGGGTACAGCAGACTGTGGTAGTGATTAAGGCAAGGACAGAAGAGCTCAAATTCATCAGCTGGCTCAACACAAGGTATAGTTTTGAATTTAACATGGACTATGGTCAATGAGAAAAAGACAGCATCCCTTGTCCCAGCTCTGCCTATACTGTAAGACCTATTTGACCTACTCTTACTTTTTTCCTCTTGTCAAAGAATTCTACTTTGTGTCCCTGTACTATAAGTACTCATGTTCTTTGTTAGCCCCTGCTTAAGCTTCGCTAAACCCTGGATTGCTTACTTGCCCAACAAATATATGGGTCTCATTTACCTTTTACAGTAACCAAAACTGAAATTATTGATTAACTGTTTCCTTCAGGACACGTTGTTAAACTGCTTCACTTCCAAACCAGAGAAACTGCACACAGCAGAAAATCCCCCTGAAAATGTAAAAAGGTCAATGGTGCATTTGATGACATGAGTGCTTATGAAGCCACATAATTCATCATTTGTTACTACAGAACTTGTTCCTAGGGGGATTAACATTTGCCAATAAATATACCATATGCTGGATTCTGTATGGAGATTTTTTAAGCTACCTTACTAAGTCATTAAGGTTCTCCCATGACAACCATGACTAAAATGGGCCAAACCCACCAGGGTTCCCTAGACCAGTGAAGCATGTGGGTTAAAGGATGAAGTCATGTCTCATTCGTGTACCAATTCTTCAGTGAGACGTTTACAATTAAATAGTTTGCTTGTGACTTGTCTTTTGGGAAGAACTATTACTCCCCTGTGAGGACATGGACTTAACCCTTCCTTCCCTCCAGAAGGAGAGGAAAGTAGAAATAACACTGTTGAAGGTAAAGAAGAATTTGAGCAGCAATTAGTGGCTGATGCAGTTTAGATTCCAACGAGAACCATGGAAACTGAAGAAGGGTTATTACTATCAAATTGTAACTTATTTTTTAAATCAAAAGACCAAATAAAAGAAATAAAACAAATTTTCGGAAGTTGGCCTCTTGCAGGAAGGGCTTGTGCATTCCACTTTCATGCTGTCATGGTCTTTCCTTAGCACAGTTGCCTGAAACTGCAGAGAGAGAAAATAGGCTTTCCAGCGACTGCAGCAGGAAGCTCTGTGAGACAGACACAGGCATGAGCTCACTCATGGTCTATAGCAGCCTATACCAACCAGCTGAGAAAATTTTTTTGCAGATGGTGAGAAAGCATCAAATTGCTTCTTTGGATCTCCGTTATCTCCCTGACTCCCCAAAATAGCTAGTATCTCCGTTGCCTCCCGTCAGCCTCTCCCGTGTTATGCTCTGCCAGTAAATGAAACAATGGCTCTTTAAAACACACAACCTGTCTTTGTGCATGTACAGACTCAAGAACTCACACAAAACCATGTTTGCTTTTGATATAAAAACTTTATATATACACACCCAAGACTACATGTGCTGAACTAAAACCTAAATCCCATCACTGGAGACAAATTCTTTGAAGAACTAAGAATGACTGGGGGAAGGACCACAACATGTGAGAAACTCTGAGGATCTCTGGAGATGAAAGACATTACTTAATTGTAAACACTGGGAAAAATTCCCAGTATAGCTGAAAACTAATGAAAAAATTCCCAAGGAACTTCATTAGAAGGAATATTTGGCTCATATGACATAGTACAGATGGCTAAATTTTATCATGATGGATACTGTGTAAATGACTAAATAAAAGAGGAAAAGAAATGATGAAATAAAAACAATAGTAGTGTGTATTTTCTAAAATGATCTTAAAATGGATGCTCAAAATAGAGATAATGTTAAGCTTTTGTCTTCTTTAAAAACTTTTTGTCCTGTTTAAGTTTCTGTTTGCACTAATAGAGAGATTTCCAGAAGCAAACCGTGCTACACTATCACAGAAACTTTCAGTTCAGGTAATATTCAGATGAATGTGTGTACTACCTGTAAAAATATATATGGCTTCTTTTCTTTACCCACTATGTAGAATTCATGTGAGAACTAGCAGCAGCTTGGCAAATCTGAGAGGAAATAGAATAAGAGAAGAACAGTATGAGTCTGCTTATCTATTTAAGCTTACTTTTAAATGTGAAAAACTCAATGAAGCCAAATCCAAGCAACTAACAACCAGGTAATCCTATTGGCCTGACCAATCCAGAAATGGCATTATTTCAGTGCTGCAAAATAAATGGTTCATAAAACTGGCATAAGAGACCCTTTTTCCGACGTAAATTTAAAACAGTTGCAATAGCCAAAATGAACCAAGGCCAGAGCCATACATGAAGGCACGATTCCGAACAGAACAAAAAGTGAACTATCTGATTACAGAATTTTTTTGCCTTTCCATGCCATGGAAGCTGCTACGTCTTTCTTTTTTCTCTCCTATACTTTAAATAACTCTTCATGTAACTGTTTGAATAGATGAAAGTTGTAGTGTACCTGAGTACACTAAAGGTGTGCTGCGTAAGGGATCCATTCCTCCTGCAATCATGGGTGGTACACAGAAGAAATAACAGGTTTTCTGCGTGTGTTTTGGAATACAGCCTTCCTGAGAGTCCACATTGTCTTGACCATTACAGAATGGTTCTGCTCGGAGACACGTCAGGGAGATGACACTGAATGGGCTTTCAGCGAAAAATGGTGTCTGACAGCCCGACTCCTTGCAAGTCATTAAGTTGCCAATTTTTTCTTTCCTATCAATAAGGTAACATAGAAAGCAGAATAAAGATGTTTAGCCAGATAGGCAGTTAGCAAATCCAACTTCTTGAGAGCAGAGGATGTTGATTAACTGTGGTAGCTGTGAGAAGCCATCTCATCCAGGTAATTATGATGCCTGGGAGATCTGCAGGTCTATTGCCTGGAGCAGTACCATGATTTTTGGCTGCCAGATTTTTTTTCCAGCAGTCATTGCCACAGCCACTGTAGACTTCTAAATCATTATTTTGGCTGATGAAACAAGTAAGGCTTGAGTTCATCATCCACAGGCTGATCTCACTGCTCTGCAGGTGTCAGGCCCCGGCGCCCAGGCAGAGAGGATCTCTGCGGCCTTTTCAGCCATGTTGTAACACAGGCTAATTACAAGCACTGTGGTTATAAAAGAGAATGCACTTTCCCCCCCTGTATTCTGGCCACCAAAATTTACATTATTATTAACAAGTTTTGAAACAATTAACTATCAATGTAGACATGCCCTTTTTAATAACAGCAGGTTTCCTCTGGTTTGAAGATGAGGTGTCAAATACCCTTCTAGTTCTCTCTCAACAAGGCTGCACCCCAACAAAGCACATACGTACGTGTTTCTGTGTTGATTTGGTCAAACCATTCATGTTTGCATAAGTATTGCATTAACTTATAATAAAACAAAATGATTACTAGTGAGTCTGCCTTTATTCAGGAATATTTTGTCCTCAGCTGATCAGAAGTTATTGTTCACTCTCTCGCCATATGCACACCCACCCTAAGGAAAACAGAGCAAAGAGTGGTGTCTTATTATTATGTGTATCTATTACTGTTTTGGAAACTTGCATGATCTTGTGCTACCTTTACCCTGAGCACTGCTTGCCACTTTCAGAGCTATCCTGAAATGTTACACGCTCTGTCTCCCTCTGGTGATCAATGAGGCCACACAGCAGCGAGCATCTCTCTGCTGCCGTGGCTTGTCTGTCCGTGTAGTTTCTCTGTCACTCATGTTCTACACACAGGATAGCGTTCATTTTCCACTTAAAACCCAAATGATTGTATGCAAACAATGTCTGCATTCTTCCCGCAAACCTTATTTTTTAACAGCTGAGTGCCTGCAATAATAATCTTGTCAACAGTTTGCTGAAATATGTTCCTGTAATACTTTAATGCCAGAAGCTGAAGACCACATTAAAGAGCTATGCTTTAAAACCTGAAGCATACTGCACTTGAAGTGGCACATAAAAGGCATCTGGAATACAGAAACTAATACTCTTAAGGATAGTTGCTAATTGGATGATCATACTGCTGACTTACGATTTTGCAGTTACTGGGTTTCAAACATAATTTCAATGCACACAATTTGAACTTAACTTCTAAAAAGTTTGTATGTAAAATCCTTCCAAACTTATGTTGAATCAAGTTCTAAGTATATCATTAGGAAAATTTTGGCTCCTAAAAAGGCTTTTATGTGAAATATTTCTTAAACAGCTCCCTGGTGCCTTGCACAGCATGCTTTCACTGCTTTGAAGTTACCATTATTCTGAACAAGCAGTCTTTGACTGACATATGTTCTGCTACATAAATGCATATGAAGAGCACAAAATGCCAGAGAAAACCTGTTAGTTTAACAGGTAGCTGCCAAGTTATATCCTATGTGACATCTTAAATTCTTCTGAGATATATATATATACACACATTTACGTATACATACAAAAGAATATCTATCTATCCATCCATCCATCCATCCATCTAGAGGATAAGGGTTGATGTGAAAAATCATTCTCTGTTAGAAATGGATTTCTCCTGTTTCTGGACCCCTGTGCTCTCTTTGCTTTCAGAATAAACTCACTCTGTTCCAGTATCTGACTTAACAGTCCAAGAGATGATGACTTCCAACAGCTTCAAAAGGTGCAGTTATAGGAGAAGCATGAAGTGGCCTCTTGACTGCCAAGCACTTCTCTAAGGGACAGCAATGGAGATCTCCAAGTGGCTTAGCTTCTTTGGTTTTAATCAACACCAAACTGTCTTCCCCTTAGTCTCTGCTGGATATGGCCTGGTCCTTGCTTTAAAGCTGTTCAGAGCAGATAACAGACCTGTTAAATACACCCAGATTTTGGCCTAAAATTTTTATATATATGTCTCTCCTATTTTTCTGTTGAAAAAGGCTGGAAAGGGGTGAATAACAGCTCCCTAAAGATGCCTACTATTTTTCATGTGGCAACTTTCTTTACCCAAGGAAACCAGAAATTCAAAAAGAGTGAGCGTCACTACTTTTCCAGTAGTGGACTTTTATAAATAAAACCTCAAAATAAACTGGAACATATATAACCACTTGACCCCCAGATGGATGTTTTGTCTATTTAACTCCGCCTAATGAAATCCATGCATATTTTATGCTTGTTGTAAAAGCATAATGAAAAGCGAAGGAGGAGAATGCCTGTTTTTTTTATTGCTTCAGCATAAAAAGGATTTTCTCTGTTTCTTTTACTGTGGACTCTGTTGCAGCATTTGCTTAGTTTGTTCATATGAAGACAGCAAAAGCTTTCAGTGTGGATACCTACACTGGGATTTCTTTGTGAGTATTCTTTGTACACAGTGTCTTTTAATGCTTTGAAGTACTCTTTAAAGCACTTACCTTCAACACCATCAGGTTTGTGAATACACAGCACAATTCTACTGAAAACTGGCAAAAATTATCTCCAGTGCTGACACTGGATGGCAATTTTCCATCATAGAATTAGAGATGCCCATGAATATGGTTGACTGTTTTCTAACTATTTCGTACTATAGGGGGAAAACAATAGCTTCAGAAACACGGCTTAGGAGAGGATGCCTGGGAACATATCAGGCAGACACTTTCAAGCCAGTGAGACATCCAAGTGACTTTTAGGTGAGAACAGTCAGCACTTTGCACACAGTACTGCTTGTACTTTGTTTAAAAGCAAGGTGTTTAAAATTATTTCTTGCAAATGCATTCCCAGGGGATCCAGAAATTATAGGCTATAGATTTTGAGGATATTTCTTTTTCCTGTTAAGATTTTATGAAGTCGAAGTACAATTGTGAACAGTAACATCATCTGTAAGGGGTGATCTAAAGGATATTCTCATTATCAAGTGTGTCAGAAAGTAGTTCATACAAATGCTGCTGCCTCAGCAACTGTTTTGGGATGTAAATCTTCACTCTAAGATAAAGTTTATTGTTTCCTTTAGGAGAACTGTCAGGAGTTGTGCTCCCGTAAACAAAAGATCTTGCCTGATTTATTTACCTGGTACTGCCCAGGTAAATAAAGGACCTGGTGCGACACAGATGTAACCAGCATCCTATGGTGTATTGCCAAGTGAGACCTTCTTGAGCAACATCAGTGAATCAGCCCCTGACACCAGCAGTCGAGCAGTGCAGGGAATGCTCTGCAGAACAAGGTACCCAAGAGAGCAGCAGCAGTACCTGTAACAGACTTACCCAGTGGCATCTGACAAACATTTCCCCCTGAAAAACAGGAAAAGGCTCACCTGTTTTACACATGTGCTCTCTCAGTGCAGCTCTTATTTTCTACACAGGCCTTGCTCCCGTTACTGGTAAAGCAGGCAGTTATGTGGGGCACCAGCACTGCTGCCACTTTGCAGGTGTCAGGGCAGTAGAAACAACAGTGGCCATTGCTAAGTGAGAGGCGGGAGTACTTTTGGCAGCAGTTATTGCTGAAGATGCAACTCTCCTGTCCTCTTTTCCTCCCAGAACTTGGCAGGACGAGCAGCGAGTCTGGCTTTCAGAAGCCCTTCACCAGTGCATCCTTTTCATGCCAAGAACTCAGCCCTTTATCGCTGGAATGGGCAAAAGCAACTTTTTCCTGTGCTGCTTGGAGAAGCCACATTTGTCTTGTGGATATCTCTAGGTTGCTTTTTAAGGCATATCTCCAGCAAGGGAAAGACAGAATCCATGCTTGAGAGAAGGGAAGGAAGGCTAAATACAGGACCAGGATCACTCCCAGGATTGCCACTCTGTCATCCCACCCTTGCTCCACTAGCTTGCTTGGGCAGTGGCAGCTTCTCTTCATCAAAATGGACACCTTTAGTCACTGCTGGAGGCTCTTCCTTTTCACTAAACCTGGACTGATCATTTATCCTCAGTGAGTGATCTCTCCTCTTTTCTCCTGTGCCACTACTGCATCTACAGTGAAATCCGAGGATCCTGTAAAAGAAGCTTTTCTTATAGCTCAGAAACCTGGTGCCTCGTGAAAAGTGACCCTGCACTGAGCAAAAGGATTTTATCTGGTTTCATAATGGACCAGAAACATACTTCAGAAGCTGCCACAATTCGGGTAGACATTTTCAAGGAAGCCTGAAGTTATGTCACCTATTTGATTCCTTAGCAAACCTGTATGTGGATATGATTGGATCAGTGTTCTCAGATAATAAATGCCATATCACAGACCTCTGGCAGAATTGTTGGTTATCTTGACAGTGCTATAAAAGCCACAAATTGTAAAGATCTCAACAGTTTTCTCTCTTAAGCTGATTCTGCCACAACTGCATCACAGACCCATTAAAAGATAGCAGCCTGAAAGGGATCTCAGGAGGTCATGCAAGTTCAACCACCTGCCCCATGGCATTTCTGATGGTTGTTGCTGGCATGTAATTTCTGACAGTTGTTTCTCCCACCTGTTCTTAAAATCCCCCAATTATGACTCTCTCACATCTTCCCCCAGACTATTGATTCCAGTGCTGTCTTTACTTTACATAACCTCCATCGCCTTTGCTACAGTTCTATATTCACTGCTTCATTTTCTACCCATAGTAGACAATGTGCAGAGCAATAAGGAGGGGCATTTATTCCCATCCTCCTTTTTAGTTGTGTACTGGAAAACAGTTGCCTTTTTTGTCACTTGCCTTTTTTTTTTTCCCCCACTAAGTAACTCCTTCTTAGTGTTTACTCATGGCTTTGCACTTGTGCACTTTTGTGTTTCATTGTTTAATATACCTGTAGGTTTGCTGTCCATATCCACAGCTGAGAAGAAAAATGTAAAGATTGTCTTCTTCTACTGCACGTCCATACAGATACCTATCTGTATGGACGTGCAGACACATACGTATGTGGCCGGGCCACAGCTTTTTGCATTGCAAAACCCCTAGGTTGGTCCCTATTCTGCAGTTTTACAGGGTTCTACAGATATCTGTACACCATCTACATGCAAGTTTATGTTCACATCTATACAGGAAAGAGGGTAAACTCCTTTCAGGCCTCTTCCCTTCCAGACCCACACAATTTTATTTTGTCTTTTCCAGGAGCAGTATTGCTGACTGACAAAAGAGATACGTAAAAGCTAGCTCTGTGTTCTAACAGCCTCAGGATTTCTTATCAGTTTCCCAAATATACCCAGAATAATTATTTTCCTTCCTCCTGTACACTGCTTGCCAGTAAGCACACTGGCAAACACCTAGCAGTCAGAGTGGGAAAGGAAGTGGCCTTGCAGACGTCAAAGACAAAGAGTAACATTTTCTGCAGGAAACAGATGGCTTAAGCTATTATTTATAGCTGTCCATGTATGTTAGACAAAAGCAGCCCATGTTACAAAATCTGGAGCATCTGGAAAACTAGTGATGAATTATTAAATGTGTGCAAGGAGGATGGATGGTGGATGCTGTGTACATAGCACCCCTTCTTTATTTGGAAGAGGTTATGTGGCATATTAAGAACCTACCTGATTTCTCCTGGCTGTAGTCTCTGATACTTAGGTCAAAGTTACATATTGACTGGTCAATATAACAAAGAAAAGATGGGTACAAATAGCGGGCAGTATGTCTGGTGTACGCAAGAAGGTGATATGGCAGCGATATTGTGCAGAGGCAGAGGATGAACTGCAGGTTGTCTAGTGCTTGGGCTTTTTCACTTGGGCAACCCATACTCAACATAGTTCTGTGTTTGACAGACATTTTGGTTACCGGGCATGTGCTATACTTCTCATGCACAATTGTGTCCTTACTTGCAACCTCAAAATGCATTTATAAACAGAGAAACAAGGTTATAGAAAAGCTAATTATGTAACAGGCTATACTTGGGTACAGTTGATGTACAGTTAGAAACACATTTCTGAACTTACAGTACGAAATGCAATATAATTTGAGAAACTGTTCTTATTATGTCATTGAGAAACCATTGCATGACAACTAATCCTTGCAGTTTGATGCTACAAATGCAGAGAATACATCTTTCACAGACCTTTCTGGTAAATTTTCATCAAGTAGGTTTTTAAAAGGCTAAGAAATATTTCAAGGGTAGTAGGAGCTGAATCTTAGTCTACATGCAGACAAAAGTTGTCTCAGCATGAGATCCATTCACTAATCCATTAATTCATACCTAGCATATGATGTGCTGACATTTTTACTTTATTTTTGACTGTATTGCATGGCCATATGCTGACACTGCTGTAATGGTAAGTGATGAAACATGCAACAAATCAGCTCTCAGAGAACATGTTTCTGAGACAGTTACCATTTTGTTATAAGTAAGTGGATGTTGGAGTACTTTTTTTTGCTGTTATGCTGTCAATTGTATTTTGTTATGCCATTGATCTTATGTCAGTTTGATGTTACGGAAAGGTTTCTGAATGACAGTTACAGTGAAATAAATATTAAATCTAAACTGTTCTAACTTGTCTTCTTCGTCTCCTTCATACACTACGATGACTATAGTTATTTTATTCACTAGTAACCTACTAAACCAATGTATTTGGCCTCTAATATGGAGACTGAAAGGCAAGTAAAGGAAGTATTACTAAAATGCTGCTCTAATGCAGGACAAAGCACAGCCCACCATCCTGCTGATGAAATAAAGTACCATACTTGCAGTTTTGATACTGCATGTATCCATATGCTGCCCATCTCAAATACCTGAAACAAACAAATGAATCAGCCAACCATGAAAAAACAAGGCTCCTAGCAAATGATTTTCATTCTTCAGAAGCGGAGAGCCAGAGAAACTGGGAATTCACTACTGCTCTTCAACACCCTATTTATCACCTTTGGCACAGAACTACAGGACAAACACAGAGAGGCCTTACTGTGACACCTTTGGGGGTGACAGAACGTGAACAGCCATTCTTTGTATCTGTGGTGTCACAGATATAGTTTTACTAGGACACACATTGGTTCACTAGCAAACAACTTCACTACCTTCTTTTGATCAGAAATTTCCGAGTGGACAGGGGAGGACCTTTTCTGCCAAGGGTTGTAATCAAAAGGGGTTTGTGCTCCTGTTAAAAGCTTGGGTAACTGATATTTTCTGAAGACGTTTGCTGGAAAATCCCTGATCAGCTCTTCTGTCTCTGGGAAATGATTATGCTTTGCTGACAGAAGCCTGACTTAGACTCATGCCAGGAGGGATCTGCCTGGAGAATTGTAAACCAAACAGAAGGAGTTATGGCACCTGGATTCTATAGCTACTAAGGATACAAATACGCAGAGCACATGCTTCAGCCAGCTGAAGATCACAGAATCAGCATTTCTCTAATAGGGATGACATCAGAGTGTACCACGTGTAGGCTTTGGGGCCCTAGGTAGGAAAGAAACTACAAATTAGGAACAATAAAATCAGCAGTTTATACAACATGAGTTCACCTTCTCCAGAGACAAAACCCTCCAAACACTACTTTTGATGCTTACATCAAGTTGGCCTCTCTTTTGCACTAGCTAGCCCTGAAACTGCTTTCTGCCCCAATGTGCTCAGGAACCGTGGAGCCATATGAGCAGCACGTGTAGCTCTCACTCGAAACACCCAGCCCTCCCCAGCTGTATTCAATTATCCAATTATCTGGGATGGGAGTCTTCGACACAACATCAATTACCTAGCGGATATCTTTAACCACAGATCCTGAACATCTTCTGGCATCCCAATCCTATCTCATTTAGTAATCTCTATTGCCCTACAATACTTGCAGAATTTGATCCACCATGTGTTGTATGAGAATATACTCTGTAGAAATCGCTACCCTGCAGAGAGCAGGTGACTTTTAAACTCTCAGCCTCCAGAATAGGCAATTTCTTTCTTACACCTTGGTGTTTCAAATCCTTTCACAGAAGTTCAGTTTTATCCCCTGCTTCAGCTAGATACTACAGATAGCTATAGCAGACTTTACACATCTTCCATCAGTCAAGATCACTCACCAGGATTGCTGCTTCTGCCACTCACATGACCATAGTCAACAGTCTTCACGCTCTCAAAAATGCAAACTGCCAATTTGTCTTAAGCCCATCTACCAGACACAGGATCTCTCATTCTTATGCTCTCTTTCAGTACTCTGGCAATTGCAGCACGTGTCTCTTCTCACTTTGCATTCAGATTTTTCATATGCACACAGATGACAGGAGGCCCAGTTAGAGGTATTGCTGTTCCTGGCTGACAGATATTTTTGGAGGTTTGGTTGTTTCTTTAAACAACACAGCTCAGGTCAGCTAGAGTGCTAGGTTTATTACTGTAGCTCAAAAATCAAAGTGTTGCCAAGTGACAGATAAGAACTGTGGAAAGAAACTCAGAATTTCATTTCTGTAAGTGCACGCTTTTATTATTTCTATTTGTGGTTTTTTTTTTCTGATCTCTCAGTTGGCTCCATTTTATCCAGTAGTACTCTGTGCTTATCCAAAGCCTACATGAAGGGTGCCTGGGGCATTCAGTCATCTTGGTCCATGGCAGCTGTATGGCCAAACGTAACATCACTCTGAAGACTCACCCAAAGAAAGACATTTATCTCACTTAATTAAAGGCACCCAAATACTAAGTAACTTTTCTAAGAGCTCTACTACCTCAACTTCCCCTCTAGTAAGTAGAAAGGGACTGGTACTCCCGTAAACGAGATACCTATAATAGGTAGGATGAATCACATTCAGGAAGTCCCTCTCTTTTCTCACTGACCAGGAAAGGAAGCCCAATGGTCAAGATGTACACCGCAAAAAACAGGCAAGAGAAACTGCATAGAAAGCAACTCCATTGCACTTGATCAAAATCCTTTTGAGTGTCCACATTATTTACTTACTTAACTTAGTTCTGCTATTGCAGGAATTTAATTTGCATAATCTCATATTTTTTTATGTCTCTGCCCACTGCAGGGAGGTTGGAACTAGATGATCTTTGCAGGTTCCTTCCAACTCAAACCACTCAACGATTCTCTGATTGTCTTTGTGATAAAAAATTTCTTTGGCAAACTTCCTATGACTTCCCTATGTTCTATTAGAACAGTCAGTAAAATAAATCCTCATGTATTTGGATCTTTTTCATCAAACTGTAGCAGTCTTCAAATGGAAATAGATCAATATAATCACAATAAAACAAATATATACATACATATTTGATATAAATAAATGTGTCAAGTAAAGATTGCCTAGTAGTCTGCTTTTGGATGTTGTGCTGTATGACACATTTGCAGAATGTACTCATACCAGAAACGAAGTGAATTCAGTATGAGATTGTATTTTCTCTAAAAGGTTCAATGAACATTCAATAAAAGGATCATGATAGCTTTGAAAGAATATGGACTAGGTCTTAGCAGATTACTCGGTAATTCAAACAGAGCTGAGCACATTGCCAGTGTTTGGCAAGTAACAATAGATGGTAATATAAAATTGCATTTATGCTTTCTTTTTATTTCTACACATTTTAAAGCAATTCTTGACTCAATTGATTGACTGAGTTGAAATCCTGGTACTGGACATTGTCTCATTATCAAATGAACACCGAAAAGACCAACACAACATTTAAAGCTCAAAAGATGAAACAGTGAAGTATGAGAAGTATCTGCACTCAATGTGTCCTATTAACACCGTCTTTATTTCCTTTTTACAAAAAATAGAAATAACAACAGACAAAACATACTCAAAAAAATCAATGCTTTTGCCTTGGTCTCACTAAGGAGCTGAGCAGGCAGAGTCCTGGCTGAAACTTTGACAGTATATGCCATTGACAAAGGGAAATAAAGATATAGGACAATATATCCATGCAAGACACAAAGTACAAAAGTGTTCTGTGGCCCAACAAACATTTTGGAGGTTGCCTGTGTCATAAGAATTTTAAGATTGTTACTTTTGCTCACCCATGCCTTTACACAGTACAGCTTACAAACAAGTTACTTATACACATATATCATAAAAAAGTTTTGTCTAACTGCTACAAATTAAGGCATCCTAACAGCTGCTGTTTTGCTGGTGAGGGGTATCTCTCATATTAGTGTTTCAAAAGGATATATTTCAGGTATTTCAAACAAAGTGAGACATCATGAGATGTGGTTTAGAGGAAGAATTCCTGCAGCTCTGTCGCTTCAGTACTCTTTTGACTGTCGGATTTCCAGCTTCTCCTATTGATGTCATCATGCCTGGAGAGAAAAAGAAGAAAATTACTCATGGTAACACTAAGAGGGATTTGGCTTGTGTTTGCTTACCCTGTTTTACCCCATTTGCAAGTATTGAACTCTGAATTTCTTTCTGGGCTTATTTCTCTAGACATGTACTACACAAAATACTTTTTAATACTGTGGATTCTTACTGACTTTCTTGTAGCTCCTATTCTGAAATCAGAACTGGAAACCAATGGGATGATAAGGAGTTTTTTAAATCATGGCATTAATTAGTACACTATCATAATGTTCTGGCAACAATGGACAGAATGTCCAAAAATTCCTCTTCCTTTAGGGAACATACCATAGTTACAAAAAGATCCACTACAACAAACATTAGACATATCCTGTTTGTTTCTGACTCTACCTATAAGGGAATCATCTAGTCCCCATTAATAATCATCAGAGAGAAATAAACTTTCAGAAGGTGATTCATTGGACTTACTTTATGTGTCTGCTTAAGCAGAAGATGGTGGCAAAGGCCACAGGAAAAATGGCAAGCTTTCTGATGTGGGGCCTATATCTCTTTTAACATTGTAATTTAGGTAAAATCTCTATTCAAATCATTAAGATTTTATTAGATACACAGATAAGGATAATTCCTCTATAGTGTGTCTTCATTTCCACACTAGGTAAACTTAAATTAAAAAAAAACCCTTTAAAAATCTATCTATTGTGTATGAAACTCAAATGATAGCTTGCCAATTAAAGTAGAAAAATTAAACACTAAATATTTGTTACACTCACTTTCTTCATTTCCTTTCATATGTCCTTGTTCTGAATCCCCAGTGTTCCCCCTCCCTTCAGTCAACCTTCCAGCTGAAGGATTAAGCATCCAGCCCACAGCAACTTTCAAATAGGTTAAAAGGCTCATCTTTAGTTATTACTGCTGAACAGTAAAACTCCTACCATACAATCATGAGTAGCTGGTTTGTTGCTGCAAAGGACAGATACTAGCGGGAGGTTAAAAAACCACAGCAAAGGGCAAGAGTATGTGTATAAAAAGTTTGCCTTAAATTCACGTATTTTGAGCCTGATTCTTGTAAGCCAGAATAGCTTTATTCCAGTCTACAATCACTACAAAGAACCAAATATCTCCAAGAGACTAATACTTAGGATGCTTAGATAACCTCGTGGTTACTTCAGGATTTAACAGAAGCTGACCTTCTCAGGAACCACAATTGTGCGTCCTAATAAGAGGGCGTGTGGGATCATTTTATTTTAAAATCCCCTTCATTCATCTAAATTACTGTTGCCACATACCCAAAGCAAGAGCAAAAGACATAGAATTGAGCTAGGGGAGGTAGAATTTGTAGGACTGAGTCTGAAGGTAAAAGAGGAGCACTTAACTTCTTTGCTGTAACTACTTCTTAGCACTTAACATGCATTGCTGTTATCAGCAGTATGTTTAGTGTTAACCGTAGAGCTTTATTAAAGGATGCTTTCTAAGGCTAAGATAATTTGCATCAATTAACTACTGCATTAGCTTAGACTTGCAGCGCTGAAAGACCCTGTGGGTGAGTCCTCCATGTAGAGGCTCGGTTGGGACTCCAAAGACCCCATTCTGCAGCTCTACAGGTGCACTGTGACATCAAAGAGGATCATTTTTAGCTAATGCAGATGTCTCTAGGTGACAATGCTCTAGCTGACTGTGCCTGCTGACCTGAAGGAAACGTATTACTAATATTACTAATGACTAACCAAATTTCTAGTACCTTCTGGTGCGTGTGTCACCACAGAAATACTGAACATCCCCTCATGCAACAGGCACTGATGCATGACCGTAACAGTTCACAACAGAAAAACTGTAAACTGCCTGGGACATGGCCTAAATTACTTTCATATTGACTTTATACTGTACTAGTTTGAATCCTAACTATATTATTAGACATACAGATAAGCATCCTTTTGCTAGATTATATAAATCAAGTAGTAATTTACCCAGCACTTGGTCAGGCAGTGGGATATCTGTTAGGTTAGATCCACTTACTCTTTTAGAAGCACGGCCAGTTTACTATCTGACAGAACCTGCTGGTAGATTCTGCTGATGGCCCCTGACGTAGGAAGCAATTTTTGCTGTTGATAGCTGCAGCTAATACAGGGTTTTGTATTGATACAGTGAGTTAGTGCTTACTTTAATGTACTGCAGATCTCAGATGATTTAAAGTGTGGGAAAGAACCATGGATTGGCATACATGTAAGATGGAAAAAACTACAAGCATTTGCTTGGAGTTGTAATATGCAAGAAACTAGCCAATCCTTCCGAAAGGGGAACAAAAATCCCAACCCATCCTGCACATCCAAAATTTACTCTAGGGTCTTCAGAAAAATAGGGTGTATCAAATTTTAAAAGGACACTAGAAAATTTAATACAATCATCTACTATTAAGCTGTGACCAATCTGAAAAAGTAAACTACAAAGCCTTGATGTACTCGGGTATTTTGAATGAAAAAGTAAAAAAAACCAAAATAAACAGAAGCTGAAGAAAAAGAAGCTGGAAACTGGTGGACAGGAATGTCATCTGACTGAAGGCGTATTTTGTATAATGTCTTCAGATTTCAGAAGATGCTAACAAAATCCGCTATATAAGGGTCTAGAGTTAAAACAGGCTTGGGACTCCGTCCAGAAATATAACCCCCCAATATGACAATCTATAAAGGTTTGAAACACCAAAGACTGCACTCTTTTCCGGAAAGGTTCTTTTTCAAAATAGCTCTGAAATGGTAATTACACAGTCTCCCCGGACCATCCAGGGAAAATTCAGGCAATGTCCAGGGGTTTGTAGTGCATGTGATGGTGAAGTTCTTCTATTATTTAAATTTCACAAGCTACAGGGCAGCATGCAGCGGACTGATGACAGGCACCCACTTTGCCATTCAAAAATCACAACACATGCTAAAAGGCATCCGAAGGCTGCCTTAGAAGCTCTGAGAGCCTTCAGGCCTGTGTTTGGATTTCTGAAAAGCACAACACACCTTCCATTCTCATGTAAGTTTTGGAAATCTCATGCCACAGACTCTGGCACGCCATCTGCCCACTGCTGTCCTAATCTGCGGGTACAGAAACAGCCTCCTCAAGCTGTGCTCCTACGCACTCTGCTCCACGTTTCCTACTCCCCAGTTTTCCATGCGCCCACCGCCACAGGGGCCGCTTCAGGAGAGGGTGCCTGGATCAGCAGAGCCTGGGGGATGGCCAGGAGCTCCAGCCCAACCACCACCCTCCCAGCAGGCGACCCTGCAGCTCTGCAGCAGCAGCCAGACCTTCCCTGTCTCTTGCTGCTTCTGGGGAAACGCCACGCTGCCAGGGATTTCTCGCACAAGAGCATTTACACAAGGCAATACCGAGTTACAACAACTGGCTACATCCAGGAGATGGCTCTAACATAAGGATGAGATTAATGGTCTTGTATTGCTCCACGGTCTGGACAGGCAGCTGGGTGTTTTGACTGGAGGCTGCCCACTGATGCTTCCTCAAACTGCTGCTGTACAGTCAGTGCTCTGCACTGGAATTTCCTTTGTTTTCAGGAGAGGATGAAACCTCTTGGAAACCTTACAGTTCTGATTTCACAGACACTGTGCCAATGACTTCAGAATAAGACTTCCATTTCCATTACGGAAACCGAGTTTTTAAGTATGGGAAGGTCCTGGCATTAGAAAACAAGTGAACAAAAAAAATGATTAGACATTTAGAAAAGAGTAACTTGAAAGTAATTTAGGCTCCTGAACTGCAGAATGACTAATTTATAATTTTCTCAGCAGCATCTTCAAATGTATAATTTTGGTGTGAAGACCAATCATTTCCAGGCCTAATGAAAGGATTTACATCTCAGTTTAACAGAAAAAAACATATAATCACAAGAATGTGTGACTGTTAAGAGCTGAATAAAAATGGCAGGTAATTTTAACAAAGCATTTGCTTATAAAATGAACACACATTTTGTCAAATGTTGTTTTTTCCAATACATCTTTATGGACCTTGAGGGACTGGTCTCTATCTGCCTCAATAGTCCTGATGGAACACATCTAAATTAAAGAGTTTGAACACAGTCAAAGTTATCAGACTTCTGAAAAACAGATTTAACTTCAAAGTCTGAGGAAGAGTAAGAAAAATGTGTGAAAACAGGAGAGCACTAGACTTAAAGTACAGCATTCTGCTTCACGTTCTCTGTACTCTCCACTTAGAGATGAACTGTGGTCTTTTTGCTCTCCTCATGAGAGGAAATTTAATTTCCATTCTCATCTGGTACTTGACTTTCATTCAACAGGCTGAATACTCAGCCAAAGTGCGCTATACTCCCTGGTGGATTTACGAG
This sequence comes from Pelecanoides urinatrix, assembly GCA_013400755.1. NCBI lineage: Eukaryota > Metazoa > Chordata > Aves > Procellariiformes > Procellariidae > Pelecanoides > Pelecanoides urinatrix. Next base: position 20,650 of record VZTQ01008001.1, read on the forward strand.
TACGAATACTTTCTATACTTCCTTGGAACTGAAATCCTGTAGCCAGTTCAATGGTGACATCAGCAGAAATCCATCATAAATTTCTGCTTTTTTAGGAATTTAGATGCTCATCTATTTCCCTTTTTGTGCATCAATCAATTCCAGTATTTCAGTTACAACTAATGTTAGCAAACACATGCAATTTGAGAAAACAAAGCAACAGAGATGCTAAACATCACCATGCATCAGCACATACCAAGCATAGTTACACTGAAGTTCTTCATTCAACGTGCTAGAGGAAAGACTGGTGTAGCTGAAGCAAGGACCCTAAGGAAGTACAACATCATGTCAGTTAAAAACATGCACTCAGCTTACCACATGCATAACATGGAAGTCTACCAAAACATGCAGTCAAATAGCCACAGTAACATTTTAACAGATTTCTGAGTTAGTAAATGAGGCTGAATCTGTTACCTCTTTGAGATGTGTGCTGTGGTCCTTTGGGTTGGTATGAAAATATATTCTTTCCACAACTTTGATGTTGGCAACAATGATGTGCAAACATGGCCTTTTCACAGACAACATGTGTTTTACAGTGCAAGTGTCAATACTGTTAGAATTACCTCATCCATCTCTTCCAATTTCTTAGGGAACTATGAAAACTGCTCATGACCTTGCAATCTATCAGAACATCTTTGAAGACAGACCGTCTTCTCCTCTGTCACTACAAAATCTGAATCAGTCTTTTGAAAAAAATTGCCATTGTGTTATAAAAATACTTCTATGTTAAATTGGCCGTTCAACTAGATGGTGCATGTCTTTAAAGGCTCAAATCAGTGGTTCATACTGTGATTCTGAGTAAACTCTAATAAGTCCCACTTCAATTTAGCCTATTAGGTCTCCTTGGATTTTTTCATTTTGTTTCACATTCTGCTATAGCACTACTGTTCTAGCAGCATCTACTACTACGGACTGCTCACTGTTTCCCAGTTCTCTCTTTCCACTGTTTCTTTTCCATACTCATTTTGCCTCCTCTATGCCTAAGATTTTCCTGTGTTTTTCTCCCATTACCTTGTCATACTTTTTACAGCATATAATTCACTATTCCTCCTCCTCCTCTTGGCCTGCTTTCTGTTCTTTTTTTCATCTCGAAATTATTCTTTTGCCTCATGTCTTTCCATCCACTCCTTCCCTCCCACCCTGTCTTTCACAGAGGATTAAATCATCTACCATTCCTTCTCACTCAACTCTTTATTGTATCTCCAGATGCTCACACTTCTCCTTTCTGCTCCACAAACACACTGTGCTTACAGTATTTCCTGCTTCTGTCTCTTTCATTCAATAACTCTTCCTTTCTCTTGCAAGTTACATTTGTTCAAATATTTTCTCCTTTCTTTTGAACAACAGAGCCAGACTCCTAACTGGAGACACCCCTCTTTCTGTTGGGATCCCAGAAAGGGCACTCCGTTCACCACAGAGGGGATGATCTGGATCCAGTACATTTTGCTAGGGAACAACCATATGCTCTTCCAGGAGAAGACTCTGTGCTATGAGGAGAGGGTGGGCAAAGAAGGCCGGGTACTGACAGCTTCAACATCTAGGGGATGGCTGTAGCTACCACAGAAGCAGGAAGGACCATTTCTGTTATTTTTCCTCTTTATTTTCTACCAATTATTTTTATCCTATTGGCCTCATCAGTCTTGGCTACAGGACAGGACAGGGCTAGTCCTTCAGTTATTTACTCCTCAGAAATCCCATGGATTCAAGCGTGACATTCTCATTGTATGACTTGTCACTCAGGGCAACATCAAACATCATTTCCAGGTGAATCACGCCTTTGTGGAAAGCTTTCAACACAGAACATGTGAACGGTGTGCCCTAAGAGTATGGACTCTGTACACAAGCAATACCTGCCACTCCTTAGAAAACCTTTCCAAAATTAAAACAGTGGATGGGCTTTCTACAGGTCAAATACAGTAAAGTACTTGTGTGCATCCTTTTGCTATAGAAAGGCAGGAAGAAGAAGCTGTCAAACTCATTCATTACTTAAGGAGACAAGAGTTAAAAAAGGCCCTTCCTCCTTTCAGTGCACTCACTGGCTTGTTTCTTCCTTTTGTGAGAGCTGCGGGATTTCCCTTGCTGTCTGCTGTCTTCCTTCCTAATGAGGTAAAAGGCAGCGTCGATGAGGTTTTGATCAGGTTTGCGGTTTGACAGTTGTTGTTGTTGTTTTGGTTGCCACTCAGCGTCTCCATTATGGACCGAAAGGTTCCAAAAGGCCTTTTCAGCTGGTCCCCCGCTGGCTCCCCAGAGCCGGGTGGAGCCCGCACGAGTCCTTTGCCCCGGTCTTTATCCTTTTCCTCGTTTAGTCCCGACTCTGCTAGCTCTACCTGCACCACAGGCTCCTCAAAAGTTACTCGGAGTTTCAAATTCTGGGAGGTTCTGCGCTTTGAAGATGGAGACTTGAGAGCACTCTTAGGGCTGGTGGCCACCTTTTGAGCAGTGGCACTGTCCGTGCTGGACGGAGAGCTCTCTCCACAAAACTGGCTCTGAGGTACAGTACCAGACTGATATGGGGCTTCATTATCCGGATCGCTGCTCTCTGAAGTAGGGGACGGACTGTGGCCATCCACCGACTTAGAGACCCTGATACCAAAAGGGAAGCGGCGTCCTGCTGCAGAAGCGTGTTTCTTAATCATCAGGTGCAAACTCTCTGTGCTCTCAATGCCCTCCACTATGGGCTGAGGCCTTGGTTTTTCAGTTCTTTTCACAGGGGTGTTCTTGTGGTCCTCAGAATTAGCTGAGTCTGTGTCAGACTCACTGAGCGACCTCTGCATCAGTTGCCTCAGTCTGGCTAACTTCAGCTCCCTTTTCTCTGGCAAAATCTTCTTCACGTTCTTGGAGGATGCATGAGCATCCTGAAATTCCAAAGTCAGCTTTTCCTGCATACAGACATTTTCGGAGATCTCTTTCCCCAGCAACTGGCGCAAGATTTTATCTGAGTCCTCATCTTTTATCTTGGCTCGAGTGCGACTAGAAGCTCCCAAGCTGCCAAGAATCTGAATCCCATCTTGGGTGTTCAATTTACTTTTTGGTGGAGACAATTCATCTGCTTCAGATGGTTTCCACTGGGGTTTGCCAGAAGCAGGAGATGATGGCGAGCTTAAAGAAAAAAAGAAGAGGAAATACCACAGCCAAATTAATGCACATATAAAATGTGAAACTGCCATTTCCAGTGTACGTTCCTGTGTCTCAGCTTATTGTTACTTATCCTCTTCATCGCTACTCACATGGAATTCATTACTATGATGCCACAGCGAAGATTACACCGAGAAGGATGTAACACTGCTTCCACTCCTAATTAGGATTTAAGTCTCTTCACTTTCTCTTACAAAGGAAACTCCTTAAAATCAAAACTTAGAATGGTTATTTCAATGCCGAAGATGACTTTCTGAGGAAAACTTTAGAGAAACTACTGTTTCCTATTTGTGGGAGTTGACATGTTTTAAAAGGCAAAAAAACCCTGCAAGGCCAAATGCCTACTATCCAAGTCACATCATAATACAAAAGCAGCTTATTCTAAATACCGCGAAAGTACCAGCTCTCTGTATAGCAATGATTTCATAAATCTAAACTTCATCTGGTATTAATAATAGCCATATAAGTCCTCATAAAAAGTCAGGGCCATTTTCACTCAAAATCTTTTCAGATATGAAATACTGAAAAGCATGAAAAAGGTGACATGAATTTATTTCAATAGTATTAGAATAATAAATTAAATTTAGACCTCCAAATGTTATATAGCAAGGAAACAGCAATCTCAAGTAAGTCTGATTTGCAAACAATGCATATTACAGAGACCATTTCTTTCCCCGTGCCACATGCCAGAGCTTATAATACTCCACATTCTTACTTTAAACCACTTTTCCTCTAAGCAAGGCTAAGGTGACAAAATTAAGGTTAGTGTGAGGCAGTGAATTCAAAAATTTAATTTCTTTTTTTGCAAGCAATTTCTACTCCGATGGGTCCATAGTTCTCACAGTGTACAAACTTCACATGCCTATACTAGCCACCTCACCTTCAATTCATTTTGCACTTTTTCTCCTGTGGCAAACCGAAACAGACACTGAAGAACATGCACGTATCTACAATAGACATTCCTAGTAAAAGGGATAGGTTCTCTTAGATCTGCCTCCTTGGATGATGAGAATATCCACAAGTGAGTTCTAGCTGGAAGGAAAAGTAGTAGCCAACAATGAAATAAAATTTTAAATAATACAGTATCATTTTCAGACTCGCTCACTTAACTAAAGAGACGTTTAAACCCGCTCTTTTACAGGAATAATCAATGATGAGAGATCTGCTCTCACCTGATCTTATCTGACACTGAAAGTAAAACAGTCCTGGTGCTCACCAGTACTCAGATGCAAGAACACTTGGAAAGATCAGTCAGCAAAAATCGCAGAAACTAAATGAGCTGGAAGACAGTGTTTGATCCCATTGTCCCTCTTGAGCTGGCAGACAGGGAAGACAAAGACCATGATTCTAAAAAAAAGGACAAAACAACTCCTTCCAGCATGGTCTTCTACTTCAGCAGCAGTTTGGAGTTTACAGCCCTTTCCTAGCTGAAGTTCATTTACACAAATGCATCTCCATTCCCAATGTCTTTGTTATCTACTTCTGTAACTATTTGCGCTTGTCTGAAACACTGACTCATGAAATTCAGGGACATGGAACACCTGTCCAAAAAAGCGCTTGAGACTCTCTGAGAATGAAAACAGTCACTGATCCTATGAGTTCATACTGAACGACCCAAAGCTCTGACCATCAATGCCTGCAGAAGCTTTTATGCTGGCTTTATACTTCAACATACATGTAGCTCCCCAACAACTCTGAAACAAGGAGAAGCGCTGTATATCTCTTCCAGAGAGGAAACTGAATTAGCAGGTAATGATAAACCGAGTCCTATTTGCATGTGAGTTACTGAATGCCTTTCAAAGTCTACTTCAGATTGCTATCAGGAAGAAGTTGTGTGCTTCCTTGACTGCCATGCATCACACTGGAAGTCTATGGCAGAAGTCAGAGAGATATGTTAGCAGACTCCAGATCCAGTCCTCTGCCTTTACTTTCCTCCTCTTTAATGTTACTCAGTTTGTGTCTTTCTGGGACTTCTGACAGGATATGTAAACAACACATAAAATTTCTGGAGTTTCGAGTTTTATACAAGCTACTGCAGGCAAAAGATTTAATAAGCGTAAGGAGTCTTATTAATCTGAAACCAGTTTCTCTTGGTAACTGGCTTTATGAATTACTGCTGGCAGTAATATACGGTTGTGAAGGACTGAATTGTAGAACTTTTGTCTCAAAGACTGCTNGTGGACCACCACAAGGTCAAACTTTACAACTTTCCTAGGGGTTTCTAGGATCCTCTGTTATTCATCGAATATAAAATATATTCTATTCCACTGTAAATCTGATTTTCACTCTGTTGGGAAACAGGGATTATTAATTTACTCAAAATTTCCAATATTTATACAACATTACACACTGTCAAATTCTAGAAGCTCAGCTTCAAGCCCATGAGGTAGAAAACCACATTTATTTTACAGAACACATCTACTATTTAGACAGCAGGTCACAGCTTCCCCTGATAACTGGTGTACCATGAAACTGCAAATCCAGGCTGCAAGCACAATTCCAGTCACCTTACCTTGGGGACGTGGGCAGTGACTTGCCCTCTGACCGCTGGGCTTCTAAAAGCTGCTGGAGTTGGTTCTGTAACGTCACACGTTCCACTGTCTGCCTGCAAGAAAATGTAAGACTGTTTACCTTGAATTGTAAAACTGCATTAGTAAGCTACTAGCATTCGACTTTGTATTCAAAAAAGAAGTCTTCTTCACCTATACTTTACATAGTAAATAAAAAGAGAAATTATAAAAAATAGCATAAGTGTGGGATCATAAGCAGCAGTTCATTGGAACTGAGTGACTCACAGCAAATAATAGTCCAGAAACAAAGATATGGCAGAGCAAACTCAGGGCCACTTGGTTCTTACTTGTCTGTGTGAAGGAAGAGGAAAAGTACAGATTAAGAAGTCACTTCCTGTATTTGGTGGATGGCTTTTACTCAACTAAACAACAGCTCTCTCCTTTTCTATCTGGAAATGAACTCAGAGAGGAGCCTGAGGGAAGGGAAGGGCTGGTCCAATCTTCTTCAGCTGCAGGATGAAGCTAAGTATGATCTCTGTGTATTCAGGGGAGTAGGAAAAAACGTACCTGCTTGCTGCCCAACCTTACCAAAGGTCCTACCTGTGCTGTGCACCCATTTTATACTCAGTAGTGCTGTACTTACTGCAGTCTATCACTTTCAGTGTGGTGTTGCGATCTACACTGCTTTGTAAGTAACTTTAGAGACCAACGTTTAAAAAACTGTAATATAAGATATAAATTGTTAATAATATGAAAGTGACATCCATACTAGAAACTCCATTTACCATAGAACTGTAATCACAATCTCTGTTGTCCTGTCACATACTTATTTCCATAGGAAGGACTCAGTTGAACAAGATAACCTGCAAACCTTCAAGTGCAAACCTCCCCTGTACTGGGCACTGGTGAGGCCGCACCTCAAATCCTGTGTTCAGTTTTGGGCCCCTCACTACAAGGACATTTTGGTGCTGGAGCATGTCCAGAGAAGGGCAACGAAGCTGGTGAAGGGCCTGGAGCACAAGTCTGATGAGGAGCGGCTGAGGGAACTGGGGGTGTTTAGTCTGGAGAAGAGGAGACTGAGGGGAGACCTCATCGCGCTCTGCAACTACCTGAAGGGAGGTTGTAGAGAGGTGGGGGTTGGTCTCTTCTCCCAAGTAACTAGCGACAGGATGAGAGGAAACGGCCTCAAGTTGTGCCAAGGGAGGTTTAGACTGGATATTAGGAGAAATTTCTTTACTGAAAGAGTGGTCAGGCCTTGGAACAGGCTGCCCAGGGAAGTGGTGGAGTCACCATCCCTGGAAGTACTTAAAAGACGTGTAGATGAGGCGCTTAGGGACATGGTTTAGTGGGCATGGGGGTGTTGGGTTGGCGGTTGGACTTGATAATCTTAGAGGTCTTTTCCAACCTTTATGATTCTATGATTCTATAAGTAGTTTTACAAAAATGAAGGAATAGATTTTGCCAAAAAAGTTCTTCTCCCTCTCCCTGGTCCCATCCAATTTAGACCTTCATTCTAACACCAAAACAACCCTTTAGCTTGTTACTTAAACAACCCACCACAGATAACATTCAATCTTGTTTAGTGACTTGTAAGTTCCAGTGCCTCTAAACACTGCACAGACAGAATTATTGGGAAACTACTAGAAAACTAAAAGAGACTTACAGCTTTTTGTTAGTGTACATATGATATCTTTCACTTGGAATACAATTGGTACATTTGGTTTTATTCCGTGGTGCTGATCAAATGACCATGTGAAAATGACTTTTTATCTGCTTCTCCCAGGCTCTGCTTCTGTTGCTGTAGAAGTAATGTTTTTTTAGTACTTTTATTCTTATTGGATCTGCAGAACTAATACAGTTCTCTGCCAGTGAGCTGGACTCTTTCCTAGCTTGCATGCCATCAGCAGAAGAGTTAGCTGAGTTCCAAATGCAGTCTTTATAACTGGCAATGTCAAAGCCAGAAAGAATCCAGATGACTTTTTAGATGAGGGGTTGTACTTGGAGGGCTGGCAGAAAACAAATATTTTACTTCTAACATGTCAGAGTGGATCTGAAAAGTGCTACAGAAATGACGGTGGGATCTTGAATACTGCCTCGCCATCACATTTTACAATACAACCATGCTTTATGTAGATCCCTTCTTCCTTTAATTTTCCATCTTCCTTCCTCTTGCCTACACACTTTCTTATACTATTTTAAAATTACTCCTACCATCTGTCAACACTGGCTTATATTGCAACTCCCCAGATACTCTCTTTTAAGAGCCAGGGAAATTTTCATTTGAGATTAGACTGTGATGTCATTTATCTGTTTTATTTGCCTTTTATGCCTCCTTCAACTTCTATTTCTAAATATCTAAATAACATAGCTAATAGCTTCTTACGGTTTTAGCTTTAATGGAAATCTCTGACACCTCTTCTGCTGAGTTAATGTTCTCATTCAACTTAAATGTTTTATTGTGCTAAAAGAATTAAAGTTTCCTCCATTTTCACAGTTTAACTAGTTAGTAAATAGCTCACAGAAACCCACACATCTTGCCAGCACTATCCCTAGACATATATAACATACACATATATATCTAAGGTAACATTGAAAACAAGGGACCACAGCTTCCTAGAATAGCAATATTGCTAAAGATTAAAACCAGACTGATTTAGGAGACAAGATCACTGTAGCTTCAGGGGTAAGAGGGTCTACTTACTTTATGATATTTAATGTCCAAATTATGAGGGCCTTAGTTTGGACAATGTTCCCAGTAAGTAATATGTAAGGATCCTTCCGTGTCTACTTAGACAATTATGGACCCCAGCTACCTCCTAATGAAATCAGGGAGTTCAGTAACTGAACAGGGAACTGGCTGAGGCACTGGGCTCTACTGAAATATCTTTCATAGTATGTTGCCTTACTTCTCCATCTAGTTTGAAATATAACAAGAGTGGCCACTTACAAAGCAGAAAATAAAACAGCTTAAGTAAGTAGAAAGGAGACGAACATTGTAAAGTTTATACTGGGTTTCTTACTGTATGTCTATATAACACTTACTACCACAAAAAAAAAAACCAAAACACAAACCCCAAAAGACAAACCAGCAACTTGCACACACTTTACCATACCACTACAATAATTTTTTATTCCGCTATTTTTACAGCTATTCCTATGAAGATTCAGAAGAATTATGGATTTTGTTCACAGAACGCAGAAAAGTGGTGGCAACAGAGGATATTCACTTTCTCATCTTTATCTTTTGACTCATGGTTTGCCTTGATCTTTTCCTTGCCAGAGATTTTGCCTTGACAGTGTATCAAAAAGATCAACAAGTGTCTCATTCATTAATTGCTTTGCACATCTGGGTCCATAAACGCAGGACAGTGCAACTCTTTGGGAATGCTGGTAGAATGGTCTGTCAACAAGCAGCATTGTAAAAGAAGTCTAGGGAAGCATTAATTTTATGTCTTTGGTTCTGACTTGGTCTCTTCAGGCCAGGAAAGCCCAAACAATACAAGTCATTACTGCTAATGTCATCAGTGCTAGAAACCATGTATTTGTGCAGGTAGGAATTTTCTACACTGACAATTAACATTTTTTTAGACAGATGAAATCAGTGAGGGAATAACTAAGATTGTAAGACCTACAAAGACCTCAGGAAGTAAAATGAAAGCCAGTATTTTGTATAGACTCTGTGAGAAACTTTTGTGACTGTCCTAAGCATTTTGTTTAGTTCAGAAAGTCCTACTGGATTGACCAAAGTTCTATAATTAGCAAGAGATGCAAACCAAAGCTTTAACTTTGAAGCCAGTAACAGCAGGTTTCGTGGGCCACTTTCTTTTTTACCTATGGAAAAAATTGCTTGGTTCCTTCCCTCTTTTGGTGAAAAGTCTCAGTTAATCCCCTTGTGAAGATTCAATGGAATATTTGTAGTTACCACTTATTTCCTTCTTTCAAATACAAAGGCTTTTTTCTCTGAATGGAGACTTAGACCCAACTAAAGGTTTTGCTATACTCCTCTGTATTTGTCATCTGAGCTGCTTTGGTTCAAAGAGCTGAAAGATGTGAAGACTCTGGCAAAACGTGATTGTTTTGGTTTTGTGCCTTCTTTTCAGGAATGGCTCCAAAGAGTGTGGTGGACTGGGATAACTTCTCTCTAGAACTGCTCTGTGTTGCCTTGATGACTGGAAGAGCTCATAAAAAGAGAATGAAAGATGGTACTTCCTTCTTTGGTTTAGGACCTTTGAAGATAGGTCTTGCTAGGTGCTGGTCTAAGACAGTTTCTGCACTGCTGTTCTTCTTGCACAATATCAACCATTCCAGTCTTCCTGTGGCTGGGGACATACAGTGTTACCAGAGAGAGGCTCTTATCCCTGGCTAATAAGGCACCCAGAATAAAAGAAGATTACATGATCAGCTCATGTTTACAGCAGCTGAGGGAAGGCTGGGAGGCATATAAGGGCCTTCTGTGTTGATATTGACCATTCAAGTAATTCATCATGATACAATCATAACTCCTGTGTCTCTAGAACAATGTCCATTAACGCCAGCAGAAGTAGGAGGAGAAAATACAGGAAGCCAGCTCAGCTGCCCAAGTTGGAGCTATTCCCATGTAACGGCAGTTTGAAGTGACTTAGACTGTAAACCGGACTTCCATCTGTTGCCATCAGATGCCTTCATGATCTTCAGAGGTGCTGTAGCCATACACAGCAGGAATTCTCCTGCTATGCTGGAGGTAAGGCCCCTTGAGAAGCTGCCCCAGGCATGTACTTCGTACAATCCTTGGATTTTTATGCAGGATGGGGCTGCAAAACAGGGCAAGAGTCTTCTTCCATCATCCCCTCTGGCTCCTGCGCCTCTGAGCATGGTCCATTGCTTCTATCAGAGCCACTCACAGCCTGAGGCCTGCAGCCCAAATAGCCATGCAGAAGCTGTTCTTTCAAGCAGAAAATAGAATATTTCACTGCCTCAGTACAAACTGCAACAGGGTTGCACAAGAGACTCACATCTCTTTGCAGAAGAGGAAGAAAAGGCTGCTGCTGCACTTACTGGAGCTAAATCTGAAACCTGAAAAAATAGGTTGATGAAGGGAAGCAGATTTAACTCCAGTCGAGACAAGCAAAGGAACCCATCAGGAGCCAGATGAGAATCATTTAAATGACTTCCTATGCGTGCAGTCTGTGAGACAGGGGAGAGACTTGGAAAAGTGTTAATGCTTCTGTCAGGAAAAGTCAGAACTAGACTATTTCTATGGGGGTAAACAGCCTGCTGACTGACATAACAAGTCTTTTCCATATGAGAGGTAACACTTATATCAAGTACTGGATGAGCACGGAAGAAAACTGAAACATGGAGAATCTGTGGTTGGCATTTCTACTTCCTGCTGTGTGCGGTTTTTTTCTGCTGAGTTATGGGGAAAATATGTTTCATTATATATTGAGATGAGTCAGGTGCTAATGCAGGCTACTCAGGAAATACCCTATGTTCTGTTTTTTTACTTCATATAAGCTGATTTGTATGTTTTAGTATTTCTTAGCAAACGAACCAACTGCAACACACCTGGTATTTTGAAACGTCCAGTGAACAGTGTCAGACTGTAATTATGAAAACTGTGAAAATTACAATAATCCTTAGTTCACTGTTTGTATTTATGAGAGTATAAATGTAAAATAAGAGTGAAGATATCACAAAGAGAAAATGCCTTTATAATATAAAACGTAGAGGTACAAACATGTATTCTGTAATGACAGAGAGGACTGCTATTACACACTCCTTTTGCTGTAAAAAGAGTACAAAATAGATACCTGATTATACCAAAGGGGTGAATTAACAATAGAGATAATTTTTATGCTTATTCTCAAGACATCCAGTTTGAAACTAAAAATTGTATCACTGTAATGGGTTGGTCCCAGCTGGCAGCCAAGCACGCACACAGCCAGTCTCTCACTCCCCCTATCCCTCAGTGGGATGAGGGCAGAAAATAGGAAGAACAGAGGCAAAAAAGCTTGTTGGTCATGATAAAGATGGGGAGATCACTTACCAATTACTGTCATGGGCAAAAGAGACTCAACTTGAGGAATTTAACTTAATTCATTGCCAGTTAGCATAAATATTTCATTACTGATTCAGGTATTAGGAAACAAAAAAGGACAGACATTTAAAACACCTATCCCTCCCTTTTTCCAGGCTCAACTTCACTCCCAGGTTCATCTGCACTCCAAGCCCCCCTTCTCCACCATTCTCAGGCTTCACTCCAGCCACATCTCTTCCCCTCCTGTAACGGCTGGAGGGTACACTCTGTCTCTTCAGTGAGGCAACGAGCAGCACAGGTGAGGGTTCATGTGTACCAGTTTCTCTCTTCCGCTCCTTCCGTCTCACTTTTTCCTGTGCTCTAGTGTGGGTCCTTTACAGGCTGCAGTCCATCTGGGGAAGCACCAGCTCTAGTGTGGGCTTACCCATGGGCTGCAGTCCTTTCAGGGGGTGCACCTCTTCTGGCATGGGTACTCCATGGGCCACAGTCCCTTTGGGGGTGTGCCTGCTCCACCATGGTGCACCTCCTGGTCCTCTGACCTTGCTGTTCCCTCTGTTTGTCACTCTTCTGTTCCCTCCTCCTCTCTGGCATTTTCTGCCCTTTCTCCAAGATGTTTTCACAGAGGTACCACCAATTTGGTTGATGGGCTTAGCTGTGTCCTGCAGTGGGTCTGTTGCGGACCTGGCTGGAGCCAGTTGTGTCCGGCAAAGGGCAGCCCTTCACCTCTTCTCACAGAGGCCACCCCTGCAGCTCCCCTGCTAACAGAGTCTTGTATTTTACACCCAGTACAATTACCTACATGCTGCTTGCATAAAATGACATGGTCTCCTCTAAACATGGGATTGCCAAAAGCCATTTTCATGGCTTGTGGTAGCTGATAAGCTCTTAAAGTTGGAACAATGTTAGGACAGTGCTGATGGTTTCTAAGAGTCTTATCTTATGAGCCTATTGACATGCTAAGTCACAGTAACTGCATCTACAATAAAAGCAAGCAATTACATAAATTCATGTTTCAAAACACAGGCTCTTTACAGAACGTTTACTAAAAAACATACTCAAATATTAAAACTGCTCCTATGAAGAAAAAACAGAACACAAGATATTTCCTGAGTAGCCATTGTGGGTTTTGGTGACCTTCCAAGTCCAAAAAACCCCCTTCAACTACTATTTCCATTATTCCTCCCAACATCAACACCCAGCACTGTAACTGGGAAGAGCCACTTGTTGTATATAAAAGCATGCTATGCACACAGAAATTACGATCAGCAATGATGTGATCCCAAGGTATGCAGACGGAAAAGGGACTGGGTCGCTTCATACATACCCTTTTCCACGCCCTCTCCCTTCATCTATGTTCACAGCAAACTGCCACAAAGAGAACAGCTGAAAAACTGAGCTGCTAAAGGTGAAGGGGCAAATGCTTGAGAGCAGGAAAGAGCGCAGAAATAAGGTAGAAATATGACTTCAAAATATCATATATAAGAAGCAGAAAACAGACGCAGCTAATAAACTGAAGACAAAGTAGGGTATTGTTTTAAGAATGATCCCTCTGCTAACAATGAAACACTTACTCCTTCAGCTGCTTAGTTAGCTTGACAACCTGTGACGCCAATGACATACATGTCTCCACAACCACTAAGTAGCGGGAACACATGGTGTGCCCGTGTCGCTCAGCACTTTGTGAGGGTTTCTCTCCCACGTGGTTTTGCATGGTGACATTTGCTCCATATTCAACCAATGTCTGTAAAAACACAAAAGGAAACATTGACACCTGTAAGTTTAAGTCTCTGCTGTGACTTCTGGTCAACCACAAGAATGGCTGGACACAAAGCAATCCTGAATAAAATGCTTGAAAATGTTGGTCTAAGCCAATCATTTTTAAAAATCAGTCACTGACAGGTCTGTATGCAGCTTGAACTCAAAATACATACCACTAAAATCTATTACTCAAGTGGCAAAGACTCTTCACACAGAAGAGTGAGCTGTCATTCAGAAGAACTATAAAAAGACTGCATTCTTCCTCCCTCTTCCCTTTCAGTTCTACTCAATTAATTTGTTTTCTGTTCCTTTGTTTGTACAGCATAGCATGACTTGTAGCATTCACACAGTGAGTGGGACCACTAAATGAAAAGAGAAAACCTACTTACATTTAGGCACCTATTGATTCTCTCTTAAGCCACAGTAATAAAGTTTTGCAGATGCACCTGTCTATGCATTACTGAACACTGTGCTAACTTTGCACATGGTGGACCTAGAAAAGACGACACAAGCAAGTGCAATTCAAAGGACAACTGTGCTAGATAACATCAGGGTCCAGGGCAGCATGAACACATTGCTAACCAGTTTATAGAGGGTGGTGATGAGCTGTAATGGCTTACCAGGTCTGGTATCTGCTGTTCTCGGGATCTCCGCACTGCAAGGCATTGCAACACATCCTTAGAATCTCATTTTAGGAATGCCTTCGCTACAATATTTGCTGACTCCTTTTGTGGTTTAGCTCTCAATTTCCTACCACAGCAGAATCCCTGAGTTTAAAAGACTCAACGCAGCAGTCTCAATGTCCTGATTCCTTAGCCAAGTGATGTTTGGATATGAAAGGTATGGCAGACACTTTCCAACAACTACTTTAGGTCAGACAGGCAAATTTCTTTTTGCTGAAAGAAATCTGTACCATGAGTTTTTCAATCTGGTTGGGGTTTTTTGGGGTTTGTTTCATTTTGGGTTTGGTTTTTTTTTTTATGCTGAAGGAAGTCTTATTGCTTTGCACTTGCTTGGTTACCCCCTATTTTGTTTTAAAGAGATAGATACTCAAATATGTGTCAGCTTTTACTTTTAAAGAAAAATAATGGCTCATATTCTGATGTATACCCCTGTGTTACTCACAGCACTAGAAGAGAACCCTAGCTTGTTGCTGGAGAACTGTCCAGGTTGTGAGCATGACATTTGAGTTACCTCTGGGACTTGAATCGAGAGTGTTGTAAGGGCAAAAGAAGTTCTGTCAGGCTGATCTCAAGATATCCAATAACTGAAGCAAGAATTGAGATCAAAGCTTCACTCCTTCTGATCTGTTGGTGATAACCAGTGTCACGCACTATTCGTTTTACTGGAGAGCCTAGAATAGGACCTAAATGTTCTCAGCAATGTTCAGACACACATTGCCCATAGCACTTCGAAAAAAAATTCTGAACAAAACCATAATGCATCCAAAAACTACAGCATCATTAGGATTACATACACACATGCAGAAGAGGAATTGTGTGGCTGAGCTCTTGGTTGACTTATCCAAGCAGAGCTGGTAAGCCACCGAGGATTGGAGTGGCCTTGTTAACTCAGAACAGCAGGCACAGAGACCTCTACACCTGCTGACAGAAAAGAGGAATGATGGTCTGTCTGGTCTGCTAAATCTGTATAGAAAGGAAACTTATGAACAGTCTTGCACTGCATCTCATGTCAATAAGTTTGGTATAATTTGCCAATAAAGAAAATCAAGAAGGGAGAGCTAAGACTCTGCAGAAAGCAATCTTATAGTTTGGAACATGATAGGAATGTCACCTGCTCTTAACCACAGTGAATGAGAGGGCCAGGAAATCACTGACAGCTTTTGACTCTCCATCTTTTGTACTGCTACTTATAATGTCCCTGCCTCCTTTATCACTTCTTTCTTTTTACCAGATCATTCATTGTACATTGTTTTAAATTAGACTATAAGATCGCTGGGCAGAGGGCTTATTTTGTTTCACAGCACAACAAAACATCAACTGCACTTAAGGCTGTGATGTGTAATGAGGTGACATTACTAACATTGTATATTTTTGTTGTCATTAGATATTTTCACGGTTTATTTCTCATGGTTTCACTTCAACACAAAACACTTGTTGATTTGTGTATTTATCTACAATAAAATGATCTTGAATATTTTAAGCCATTTATTACGTTTCATTCTTCATGGGGAAAGCAGGGCTATTCTCTTTTTGGTTTAGTTTTATCCAGGAAAAAAGCCTGCAGATGTCACCACTCTGCTCAAAATCATCTACTCTCATTTCTCCTTCAAATGCATTGTAACGTCTTGATGAGGCACTGTTGAGTTAGCAACCCTAGGCACACATCCTACCACAATGGTGGTCTTCACTAGTAAATCATAAACATTTCTTCTATCAACTTTTTTCTAACTGATCATAGCAATTGTCTACAATACAGCAATAAAAACACTAGATTTAGCATGGATGTGATGATTTGTTTATTTTATTCTCACAAGAGTTTGTACAGGGTCCATTCCTGACATCTTTAAAAGAAAGACATGTCCCATCAATGAGAAAATGCAGAGATGGTCATGTCCTCCAAATCTATTTGACTGTTCTTTTCAAGTCTATTCACTCAGCTCAACTGTCACCTATTTTTCTTTTTTTATTGTGTGAGACTCTCAGACTGGCTTTTATGGAGTTATGTCTTCTCTGTGTGCCGATATATAGATTGCTATAATAATAACAAACAGCTATGCATCTGTAGATTCATATAACAGCGTGCAAAAATATATTTAGCTCTCTGAAGAGGTTAGCTAATGAGAAGTGACTAGCTGTATTTTTTTTAGGGTTGAACTAATACCAATCTTCTGTGTTTGCAGTGCCCTAAGAAGTGCTGTGGATCAGTTCATGTGTGGTAACAGAATTAACATGTTTACTGATATATATCTGAGTTCTTAGACTCTAAGAGGAACTATTCCTTTTTGGACAAATTTTCCTCCCCTACTTAGAATCATAGAATCATTAAGGTTGGAAAAGACCTCTAAGATCATCAAGTCCAACCGTCAACCCAGCACCACGATGCCCACTAAACCATGTCCCTAAGCACCTCATCTACACGTCTTTTAAATACCTCCAGGGATGGTGATTCAACCACTGCCCTGGGCAGCCTGTTCCAGGGCCTGACCACTCTTTCAGTAAAGAAATTTTTCCTAATGTCCAGTCTACACCTCCCCTGGTGCAGCTTCAGGTCATTTTCTCTTGTTCTGTCGCTAGTTATTTGGGAGAAGAGACCAACCCCCACCTCACTACAACCTCCTGTCAGGTAGTTGTAGAGCGCGATNTGATCTTGATCACTTTCATTTCTATTTCTTGCCTTTCTGCCACGTGGTTATCTATTCTTTTACCTATTCTTCTCCAATGACTAATTTGTTTCTCAAATACCTTTCTGCAATCTTCTGGAATGATTTTATTATTATTTCTTCTCCAAACAGCTTTCACTCAAAGTGATGACAATATCAAATACTAAATGTACTCATGTGACTAGTGTTTCTAGTAACTTTGATGGGCAGAGGGTACATCTGCAATTCAATGCAAAGTTGAGAAGCTTCACCTAGCCATCGCGTTCAATCCTACAGCTTGTTTGGTATGTCTGCATTGAACACGGGTACTGTACAGAGGTATCCAAACTAGTTTATTCAGAGCTGGCTCCCAAAAGTACTGTAGCTGTGTAAGCCTTCTCAGCAGGACAAAATACCCTTTTCAGCAGCTCTATACAACAGAACTATATTGCTTTCAGTGGCCAAGCTGATTCATGGGGAATCAGTTAGAAATCACCATCACGCTGCATTGTTTAGCATAGATACATTCAAAGATTCAAGTCTGGAAAGGATGGTTTACTCAAGGTAGAAATCCTTCAACATAGAAGAAACTTATCTGTTAGAGTTCTCCTAAGCCAGAGAGCTACAACTATTCATTGGAAAAAGAAACAGAAGGAAAATATCAAAACACTAAGGAGAGCATGCATATCTACACTGGCTACACTTTTCTAACATAAAAACATACACATTAGCTGCTTATGTATAAACAATATGATCATGCTTTGTTCTTGCAATACAACAGTTACTTTAGGCTAACAATAGCATAATTGAGAATAGAATTCAGAAACCAGAGCTTTTCAGTATTTCAGTCTGACTCCTACTGGTTTAAAGTTCTTCCTTCTAGTATATTTTAATGTATCAATAATTATTCCCACTTGTAAGATCTCCTATAATAATTTTAATGGTTGTTGTCATTCAAGTTTGATGTAAAGAGGTTTCTGATATAGCTATCACTCTACCTGTATGCATCCTAGATAGCCATGTTGAGCAGCTATGTGAACAGCAGTATTTCCATCCTGGTCAACTTCATCCAGTGAAATCCCTTGTTCTTGCATAAACTGAAGAAGCCACAGAAGAATTTTCTCCTACAGAGAGGGGGAAAGAGATGTCACAAAAGATAAGAAATAATGAAAAGTTAAATGTACTAGAGGAATACTGGTACTGTCATCTGTTACTAATACTGTCCAATAATTCCTTGTTTTCAGTCTCTCTTCACTTTGTAGGACTTAGTGTATCATGGGTCTGCCTCTGTTGTTTTTTTCCCCAAGGAAATAAGCTGAAATACTGAATCTGTTTTATAAAAAGACATAACAGGAAAAATATGAGTTCTGTAACACATTCTGAGAAATTGTACATTAAAAAACATGCATGACTGTATGTTGGAGAGGAGACCTGAGGCAGAACAGCCTGTGTGTCAATCTGAAAATCAGCTTGTGAAATGTGGTGAAACTTAACAAGTCTCATTGGAAAATTAAAACAGGAGTACGCGCAGATCACAGAGTTGAGCAGTTAGATTCTTCAAATCTATCATTGTGCCCCAGCTCTGGGCTGTTGTGCAAGAGGAGAAGCAACACAACTAAACCGAGGAAATCTCTCAATCCTGAGTTCTCAGTGTATTGACTAATGGACAATTTATATGTGCCTGCATGTTGGGAAGAATGGGGAGACTCGGACTGCAAAAATTGCAAGTGAAAGTCTGGAAGCCAAAAATGAGGTGCCAACTTAATTCTTTTTAACATCGCTTTTTGTGTGTGTACACAGGTGTAATACACATTTATATGGGTATTCTTTTCTAATAATGGAGAGTTTATATATGTGCACTAGGTTTATTTTATTTCTTATTTTCCCCAGCAGGTTTATTTGGAAAAATCTTCTTCTCTCTAGGAACCTTCCATGCCTCTCCAGATTAAATTTCATTGTGCCCTGTTGAATGTGATACATATTGAAAATGTAGAATATATCAACAGATTACATAAAAAACTGCAGTCCATTAAAAGATAGCTGACTACAGCTGTACTCCCAGTTTTTGCATCTGAATAGCTGAAAAGAATAAATTACTTTCTAGCTTAAAACTTTTTTATTTAAACATATATTTTTTATTATCTTCCATTAATATCTATCGTGTGTAATACCAGCTAAGAGTTCTAGTTCAAAAGGGCTATGTACATTCTAGTGTTGGTGAGGCAAACACCAATGCACAGACTTAACCTGCACCACTTCAGTAGCTTCAGTGATATGTAAGTACATAATCACTCACAGTTAGATACGTGGGTCTGTAAGAGTGAATTGTACCTAAGTGAAACAGTACTGAAAGCATGTCTAGGACTCTAAGCAGTGATGAGGTAGGAAAGAGAAAGAATAAAAATGAGGAAAGGAAATTCTAGCTAGGAACCTTGGGTATAAACCTCTTTTTTTGTATAAAAGTACCACAGAAATTTGAATGTCAAGGAAAAGGAGATGGATCCTCAGACTATTAGGTCTCCTCCAAACGATTCTACCCATTCAAGCACCTGGATCTCTGCTTACTACTTCAGAGGGCTAGTCTGTCTGGACCTTATCTTCTTTCTATTTCCACTTTAACAGAAGTTTTGTTTTTATTACAGGGTGAAGGGATAGGTATTTTTACTTCTCCTTGGCTGAATGCCCAACACAGCCGACAGACAGCATGGAGAGATGACTTCAGATCACATATCCCTTTGAAAATACTTTTGAGCAATTTCTCGAGATGCCTGTGGTGTTGGCCAGCAGTGAAGAAGGATTACACTACTCCTATGAATTGCCCTTATGTTTTAATAATTAAAAGAAAAATATTTTAGCAAAACGCCTCCGCAGAATTGGAAGACAACTATAGCTTTGAAATTACATATTTCTTTGGAACATAATAGAGACCAGAATGTTAAATATGTTCTGTAATTTTATGATCACAATCAGCATGGAGCAAATGATGCTTTCTAAGTCATTTATCTTATCAACATGGAAATCAAGTGCCGGGATGGCTAAATGGAATCATCTGTAATTAGGACTGTCTGTGCATCAACTGATCACAGGAAGAAAGTCAGAGGCTTACTCAAACAGTTTGAGTTTCTCTCAAATGACTGTTTTTTAACAAATGCATCCTTGACAAAAGAAAACAACTATTTTCTTCACTTACATCTAGGAAAAAGGAAAACATCATAAATCAAAATATACCATATATCACTTTAGTAACACTCACATTATGTATTTGGAAGAAAAGTGTTCTTAGGAGTAGGTTTATAGTCATCAACTCAATTTATTCAGACAAAATGACGGATAATAAGAAAATTAATGAGATTAAGATAATGGAAAATAAGCACATATTTAGAATCATAGAATCACAGAATCATTAAGGTTGGAAAAGACCTCTAAGATCACCAAGTCCAACCGTCAACCCAGCACCACCATGCCCACTAAACCATGTCCCTAAGCACCTCATCTACACGTCCTTTAAATACTTCCAGGGATGGTGACTCCACCACTTCCCTGGGCAGCCTTTTCCAAGGCCTGACCACTCTTGCAGTAAAGAAATTTGTCCTAATGTCCTTTGTTATGTAACAGGAACTGAAAAATACTGATGAATTATTCAG
This sequence comes from Pelecanoides urinatrix, assembly GCA_013400755.1. Classification (NCBI taxonomy): domain Eukaryota; kingdom Metazoa; phylum Chordata; class Aves; order Procellariiformes; family Procellariidae; genus Pelecanoides; species Pelecanoides urinatrix. Next base: position 41,074 of record VZTQ01008001.1, read on the forward strand.
TATATCTGGTAATTTTAAGATTTACAACAGTCTTATGTTGTAGCAGTGGTTAACATCCCTCTGGCATATTCTAGACATACAATAATTTAAATCTCCCTAAAAAAAAATTCTGGGAAAATGTCACAATATGTAATTTCTGTTTTGGGACAGGCTATAGACTTTGGCTCTATCAGCTGGCTTTTGGAGCAGAATGAACAACTAACAAAGACCATTTAAATCATTAAATGGACCACAAATGGAGGGATTAGCATGGTGAAGAGTACTGACTCTACAGCTAATTGTAGCCCCATCACTCAATATTAATGAAATAAGCTGCCCTTCCCAGTATCCCTTCACAGCAGAGGAGTAGGAGTGAGTGAAAACACCACATTTTCCTTGCAAAAATGACATTAGACAGAAAGGCAAACATCCTGAGGTGCAAAAAAGATGTGTTATTAGGCATTTGTGTATCTGAATGTTCACACACTCCTCCCCACTGGGCTCTCCAGCACTACACCACTGCCAAGTGGTGCACAGAACCCCTTCTAGGTCCTCAGTCATGCTATAGCCCTGGTTCCCCAAAGTTCCCCTGGAGCTTAGAGGCAACAAACGCTCAGCATTCCCCACCCTCTGCCTCTCACCTGTGCAGTCCATGCTACCACAGCATCCATGTTGGAAAAAACTTACAGCCCTGTGAAGCTCTTAGTCAGGACCCACTGACTAGGATTGCACCACCGTCTCCTTCCTGTCATGTGGTGACTGTGCCCGACACAGCTGGTACACAATCTGCCCTGTACCCATGACTTATGTCTGGCATGGAGCGGTCTGCCAACAGCCATGGTTGCTTCTTGCATAATCCCATGCTTAAAGAAGCCCTTGCTAGGAGGTATGCTGTTCAGGCTACAGGTTGACTTTAAGCTCTTCTCCTCTTCCATCAGATGAACTTATGTGGTCCCTCTCTCATTGGACAAATATATTACTGTTGAGATGTCTTTGGAGTCAGGCCATGACTAGTTTGATGACCTTTAACATAGGAGTTTTGCTACGAACTCCCTTTTGCTGCCCATTCTAAATTATATTTATTGAAGAAAAATATGGTGTGCGTGCCTAATGCCTGGGGAAACAATGGATGGACTGACTCTTTTAGAAGATGATTCAATAACAGGTCTTCCTTGTAAAAATATTACTCTTGTAATTCTGCCAAGACCGGTGTTTACATGGATTATCTCTTGTGTAAGTAATGGTAAAATAAATAAAAGCTTCGAGGACAGTGCCAACTACGCGTTTGAATTTCTTGAAGTTTTTTTCTTCTTAACACAGTTGGGTAAGATAGTCTGGCATCCCTTCAGCCTCAACATTCCCTCAGGTTTGCAAGATGTTTATGGATTATTAAAAAAAAGATAATAGACATTACATGTGAACTTTCTTTGGCATTCAGCTAACTAAGAAAATTTGGCAGTAATGTATATATCACCTTTTTAAATTTCACGGGTGGCTGATTGTAGCTGGTGTTTCTTAACTGGTAGAGCTTCCGTCCTGCTCTGAAAAGAATCTAGATACAGTGTGCCAGATCTGTTCCTGGCAGTAGACAGCATAGCTCACTGAAAAAAAACAAAGCTTCACTGGATTTAGTTTGTAAACATATCTTTAGAGATGAGGACAAAATTAGGCTAATCAATGGAAGATATGAATGCAAGTTCACATGAAACTTTCTCTTCCAAATTTTTTCTTCCCAGTAGCAAACACGCCTTTCTCGAATCCAGGTCTGATCTGGCTCCCAGCCTCCCTATATTCAGTGCTAGGTTTACAGGCCAAGTTTGCTACGGAAAGCAGGACACAATCAATCAGTATATCCAGCAGGGTCCTAACTTGCACCAGTAACATCTGCGTAGTAGGTGAGTGGAGAAAAGGCAATGGAAGTCTTTGCACAGCATGAAAACAAGGGTGTCCGTGTGCCTACGGAAACAGCAGGAGAAAGGGTAGACTTCCAGTTCCATAGCCTTCCAAGCCTGCCCCCTCTCTTTCCTCCCCCCTCCAGTAAATTCATGCTGGAGCAGCATCATTTAACAGCAGAAACACGCCACAGTAATTGTACGGCATTGAATGAGACAACCACACTTATACAGGAAAGGAAAAGATAATTTTCTCAGCGGTTACATTTTGCTTGTTCTCTCTTAACAAGTAAGAGAAAAAAAGCATGAGCACAAAAATAGTGGGTTTTCTGCATTTATCCTTAATGTCTGTTGAAGAAACTGGGTGATAAAGTGGCCCATCTGCCAAAGAGATTAGAGAAGAATAACCAATCACTATCCCTTGTGTAGTAGATCCTGGAGAAGGTCCTTTGAAGAGGGGTTATTGCAAGGTCTACTTAGGAAAAACAGACTTTGTGGGAAGAGAATGTGCTGCGATTAAGTGGTATATGTTTCCCCAGACATTAGCAAAGCACCAAAATGCTGTACTTCTGTGGTTTCTCATCATTAGATTTATAGATAAGTTAGGTGTGGAACAGGATTGGTTTACAACCTATTTTCATATGCAATTTTCAATAAAACGGGCTAAAGATAGATAGATGATGTTCAAGTTTCACCACACTTCATTGCCAATATACTGAATTCCTAAATTGTCACAATTTGCCAAATTTTTTTGAGATTAGGCTCTCCTAGAAAAAGAATGTGAACTATCCCAAAATGTTTTATGATTTTCTGATGTGTCCTAGGAGTCCCCTAGGGATCATGACAGCTGATTTCCCCAGGTGTTCTTGGAATTGATAGGTTGGCCTAATATGCCAGCTAACCTTCTCCTAGCCATTAGTTAAAGCTTTAAAAA
>VZTQ01008001.1:43886-54505 GCA_013400755.1 Pelecanoides urinatrix
AAAGCTTTAAAAAAAAAAAAAAAAAAAAAAAGACTTAAAGGGGAAAATACTGAAAAAAATGCACAGATTAAGATGCAAAAGATTTTGCTGTATTTGAACTAATTAACAACACCTGTAATTAAAAGCAACAAAATTATAAAGATGCTTTAAATTGAAATTCTTGTATGAGCATTTAAATAATCTATTTGAAAAAGTAAATGAAAGTCTTACCTGGCCATAGCAACCTGCATAATGAATAAGGCTTGGGTAGTCTTTTGAGCAACTTAATTCTGCAATAGCTTCTGTTTCGCTCACCATCCATCGAACACACTCCAGCTGACCATTCTAAACAAATAAAAAAAAAATTTAAATTCCAGCTCTTTCAGTTCTAAACACATCTACAAACAGGGAAAATCTTATCAGTATTATTAAAATGTTATAAAATTCCAGTTTGTTTGAAAATGTGTTCTTTTATCTGCTCTCATGTAATGTACTTGTTTATCTTGCTGTCCTGGATCAATTATAGTTCGGCTATTGATTACAGTGAAATGGGCGATGTGAAAGTGGCAGTCAAATATTATTACATACACAGTCTGGCCCCTACTCTCAGACTGTTCAGTGCGAAACCATAGCTCTCTTTCCATCACTTGTACAGCAAGGCTCAATGATTAAATGAGATGATTTGCTGGAGCAGAGTGAACAGTTCCCCTACAAACTGAAGCCTTCATTGATCATTAATTAAATGCATGCTTCCTAAATTATTCCTGTGTATGTAGTATCTGAACACGTAATCCTTATGGATTAGACCTATCTGTAATAGATACTATTCAAACACAAACAAGGAGGTGGTTCTCGCCCTGAGCACCTTTCACAGCCTAGTCTCGAGATTCCCGAGCTGCTATGCACACTCACAGAGGTTTGCAAGTTACTGTGATGTGGGATGAAGATGCTGTGGGAACAGGTGAACATTTTCTTCAGAGCATGCGTGTGGCCCAGTGTAAAGGCAGCTTCTCTTGCTGCAGCCCTTTTTCAGTGATGGTAAATGCAGTTTGGCATGACCTACATTCTGGCCTGCTCTTACTTAATTTTTTAACTCTCATGTTCATAAAGGCTATTATATTCTCTACAGCTGAAACAAGTATTTCAATTGCTCAGTCAAAACCTCACAGAGGTCAACATACATAACATAAAAAGCTGTCTGTGTGCATAAAATAGAAAAAGCTATCATGAGAAGGAAAAAAAAATACATTTCAAGTTTCAGTTTTATTGTTATAAAAACAAGGAAAAGAATGTAACAAATATTAACCCATTTAAAATTATACAGGAGAAAGAAAAATTGGAATAAAATTAATTTCTCTTATTCCTTCCATATGTAATGTATGTATATAAACACAAAAATGCACACCATTTTACTTCACTTACTTTCCTCTATTTCTCTCCATTTCAGTAATGAATTAAAACAATGAAATTACCTGTATTCCTTTTATTACACTAGCAAAATCCTTCTCATCATATTTGGATTCAAATATTAGTAAGCATGACTGACTAATAATTTTTTATTTTGTTTTTTTCCTTTGTATCACAACAGAGTAAAATATTTTTGTATTTTTAAAATTAAGGTAAAGAGTTAATAAAATTAAGTACCTGCTAAATAAGATAATTTTGCTAATGGGGGAAGGATTTCTCCACAGTTAGTTAAAATAAACTATCGATATGACAGTGTGACTGGCCATAACATACCACTCCATTTTCACTCTCTAGCCCATAGCTCAAGGTCAGAAAGAGGTCTTAGATCAAAAGAATTAGTTTTAATTAAGTCATTCCTTACTGAGAAATGTTATGCATTATCACAAAATTGTTGAAATTCTCTTCCACGGAAATTTATGTTCCTGCGTACAAGTTTTCTTCCGTTCTGATAGGTATCATTCTGGTGGAACATAGGTGCACGTCCCACATGGTGTAACATTATGGGAGTTACAATGGAAGCAAGAGCAAGGAGAATAAAATCCATTCTGTCAGTGTGCAAAACCACCTGTGAGTAAGGATCAAGAGCTACAAAGTTTAGTTATGCCAGACTACTTTAAGGGTCTACAAAACTTTGCAATGATCCAGGACAAGTCCAGCCATGCAGGTCATGAGAAACTCTTGGGCCTGAGCACCCTCACTTACATGAACACCTCCATTACATTTACACGTTTTTCTGTGAATGTCGAAGCATGCTCAAGTATTATAGAAACTAAAGGAACCAATTATTTAAAAAAGCCAACCTTTCCGGACTAAAGGTTTTATTGGCTTATAAACACATTACATACCTATGTCGAAAAAACAAGAAAGAAAACGATTTCCAATTAAAATTACAAGACTTCAAATTGGCAGACTGTGATTATCCAGTTTTATTTTAGCGCAGCAATACAAATAATTTTCACATTTTCCTACACAATAGGTTTTCCTGTAAGCTTTGAAATTAATCTTTGCAGTTTCTGACAGGTTGTTCTGTAACATGTGATTGTTCTAGGCAACCAAGAGGTTTCACCTCCAGATGTGGATCAGAGATTTTTTATGCTTTGTAAACATGTTCTTACACTTGTCTTACAAGGTTATACCTGTATTTGTAAAAAACCAAGAAACTGTTATACTCTCTAAAGAAACAACTGAGTGAGTTAAATGAAAGTTCCTTGAAATATAACAAATTTTTTTTAGAGCCAGTTAACTGATTTTTAAATGAATGTATATGCATTGACAACGACGTATACAATGTCAGTATTACACAGCTGATGTTGTATCCTGCACTGTAATCCATTTTTATTTGCTTATGTGGTACCAGCCAACAGTTCTTTACGCTCTCACTTAACAAAACACTTGAAAAATAACATCCTGCTGGATGTGTTACTTACTGCCATCACAGAAAGAAACTAAATGGACTTTATGTCACATTACAGTAGAGACAGAGACTAAGTTACCTTTATTGCTAATCCAGCTGGAGTTAGCTGCTCAATATTTCGTTCATTCAAACAGTCTTCACCCATCAAAGAAGTGAGATGCTGCAGGCATTCTGCATGTCCCTTTGATGCTGCTACATGCAACAGATTGTTGTTACATTCATCATGGATCTTATCCAGATTATCCGCTGCTAAATGTGGCTGTTAAAAAAGGCATTATGTTAGTTCCAACTAAGGATAAAAAGGTAGACAGAACATTAAGGGTCATGGCCCAAGACACAAGCCAAATACAAAGATGTTTCCCCGTAGGCATGTTCTTTTATAACTCAAATCCAGGAGCTTTTCACTTCACATGGCTACTATTAGCAAAAGGATAGAGGCGGGATGCTCACTGGCTTGATTCACTGTGTAGTCTCTCTCCTTCTCATGCAATTGTCATACAACAGTGCAAGATCTTGAGTAGGTTTAAGTCTATATACTACTTTGATCAATGAAGTAGCTGCAAAAATACCCCCATTTTCATAATTTCTGTCTATTTTGCGTTTGGTTTCTCCCCTTTTCCTTTTTTTTTTTTTGGCATTATATTAATGAGTACTTGAACAGAAAACATCCACGACTCCTAAAAAAAGTTTCTGATTAATTTTGCTCATCACAAAAGGGGCAGCTTGTGTTAAGCACAATCTAAAATGTAGTTAAAACACATGACAGAAGACTTTTGTTTGATAGCTTGTTTCCATGAAAAAATTTGTTGGAATATTTACCCAAGTACTACACAACCATGACCTAATACATTATTTCTGCCCAAATCTAATTTTGAGACAAAACAATTGGATTGAGAAACTCCAGAAGGAAAATGGAAGAAGGATGACAGAGTTAAGGAGTAGCAATGAGAAGTTCCTAGAGTAGCACAGACTTGCCAGAGTACTGTTTGATGAGTCTGCTTCACCCAGAGGTTTCGACCTGTTCGTAAAAATTATGCATTTTCTTTCCATCTACCTACCTGTGATGACCTCTTCTCCCCCACCCCCCCCCAATTCCTATTTCGGGGTGAATTTAACTTGCTTTTATTTCTTCCTGAGCCATCTAATATTCTCTTCTGCCTCTGTTTAGTCTTTGAATATTTGCTTTTGTTCTTGCTGCTATGTTAATAGCGTGCCTTTGTGCTTGAGCTAGACTGGTAAACAGAGAAGTTAAACAAACATCTAACAAAAAAAGTTCTTACACATACACTGCGCCTCCCCTAGCCGTTCTGAGTGGAGATCACGTGCTCTGCATCATTGTGTTAACTTGCATCTAGTTACTTTGGAAACCATCATTAATAGTGCCTGATCACAGTGCTAGAATTTACTAAAAAACTTCATAAGGGTCAGAGGCCAACACGGCTTTAGAGAAAGCTCCTGCCTGAGAATGCTGCTTCAACAAGACAGCATAAACACTCCTGAATAATAATCAGAATACAACAGAAGCCCCTCTGTTCCCATCATCAGCCTCTAAATAACAACTGAGGTAAACCAGCAATAATTGAACAAAGTGACCCACAAATGTTGAGAAAGGCAAAACTCAATTAAGATTTAAATTCAATATTTAAGTGATCTCAATGGTTAAAATGCCTGCCTTCTATATGATTTCAGTGTACTGCGTAAACTAGCAATCTTGGCCATGTTTACATAAAACTAGTATCTTGGGTTTTCTATGTGTTGGATTTAAAGATTAAAACTTTCCATTTGGAAGCCCATATGCTCCTTTTCTAAACAGCGCACAAGATAAAAAGGGCAGCGGTTCAAAATAGGCACTTCATCAGCTCTGCTGGCTTAATAAACTGCATCACACATCGTCCTTATTCTAGGTTTTTTATGAAAAAGATGACACTTACCAGTAAAGATATTTGTCCTTCCTTCACAATGTTTAAGATGCTCTTAATTTTTTTCACCTCTTCGCTCCTCTCTTCTGGGCCCCCTGCGCTGCTCCAGTTCATGCTCAGCTCCTCTAGTTGCTTGCTTTCTGTCACTGCCGTCTGCAGGTGGAAAGTCCTCAGGTGGCAGTTTGGCATAGTCTTCTCAGTTTTGTGAGCATGAGGATCAACAAATGTCCTGCTGAGGAAGCCCTTGCCCTGCGCTTCAGATTCATGGACTGAGCTACACTTAACTAAAGGCTGGGAAAGCTCTAATTCTTCTGTTAAATGCTTGTGCTGATCAAGGACAATGGGCTGCGTTTTCCTCAGCTGAGAGCCTTTCACAGGAGACAGCACACAGAACTGCGTCCCGGCAGGCGAGCTCTCCATGTTCCCTGCAGAGCACGTCTTGCCACTAAGACCATTCACTGTTGAACACACACCCAGAAGTTTTTTCTCAGGAGCTACCTTTGTAAAAGGAACAAGTTGCTGGCTTGATTTAATATAAGGCACATCCAAAATTTCATCCATATCCAGGTCATAGTGCTCCAGCTCCCCAAGCAGAACAGCGGGCTCGATGTTTTTGCTTTCAAGGCTCTCTCCTCCTGGGCTCTGGTCATCATTTGGAGGTGCAGATTGAGAATCGCTGCCTTTCTGGTATTCTCCCTTCTGGTTCTTCTGGTCATCGCTTTCATTGTTCTCAGAGCTTTCTGGCTGGTGCTTTAATGGGGAAACCCTCTTCACTGGTCTGAATTTATTGCACACATCTGCAATTCCTGTTGGTTTCTGTGCATTTCCGATAAGAGTTGAGACTCCACAGTTCCAGCTGCTGCTGGAAACTAGAGAAACAGAGGAATGTGATTTAGAAGTGATTACTACCAGACGTGTGACATGATATAGCACGCTTTAAAGATATACCTGGCCAAACACCGGAAACAAGAATTGCATGATAACATGACACATTCACATCTAAGCACATTTAATGGCATCTCTATCGAAACAGCTGAAGAATTTGACACTCCAGAAAAGAAACTTTCTTCAAACAGGACACACATTGTAATCGCTTACAAATAAAGTAATTTTAATCAAGTAATGGACATCAGTAAGAGCTTAGTGGTGTTTACAGTGGTCCTGCCCAGCTATGCTAGTTCGCACTCTGATTTTTTTTATTGCATGGAGATGCATCACAAGAGTAGGATGATTTCTGGGAGGTCAACAAAAGGGTTAGTCAAAACTTTTTAGTGGATTTGTTTTAACAGCAGTAACAATGTTTTAATTTTTAAGGCCTGTTATCTCTGGGAGATATATTTTTCATACAAGAACTGGAAATTCACATGAACAGTGACTGAGAACTGGGACTGTTCAGGCTGGAGAAGAGAAGGGTCAGGAGAATCTTACCCATGTATATAAATACCTGATGGGATAGAATGAAGAAGAGGGAGCAAGGCTCTTCTCCGTGGTGCCCACTGACAGGACGAGAGGCAATGGGCACAAAGTGAAACACATGAAATTCCATCTGGTCACAAGAAAACACTTTTTTACTGTGAGGCTGGTCAAACACTGCTTAAGCAGGGCCATTGGATTAGATGATCTCAAGTGGTCCTTGCCAACCTAAACGATTTTGTGATTTTCTGACCTGAAAATTAAGCCTACTTATTCAGGTATGATGTCTCCTTTTCCACTTCTCCTCTGTAGGTCACGCTTCTCTGTCAAACTTTCCATCCCTTATATACATATCCTGTATATATATAGACACACACACACATACATACAGCTCTGGACCTTCCAGGCCATTATTTCAGTGCACTACAGGATTTGGAGATTGACCAATGAATCTGACTTGCAGAGAAGAAAGGGAGCTCAAGGCATCTGAACTCTTAATCCTACTGAACTTGAACTCAATCCTACTGAACTTGCAGTCTTCCACATGGCCCCAGCTGGTGATATTTATGATCTCCCTAATCAGTGGAACTCTGGCAGAGTTTTCCTTATTTTGTTATTTTCAGCTGAGGGACAGGACTAAAACCACTAAAGCCTTTAGGCAATTTTTATGCCCCTTTCAATGTACACTAAGAGTTAATGCATTCTGAATGTCAAGAATACTGTTTAAACAAAGCAGATTTATTACACGTGCTAACTGCCTATCAGTGGGATCTAATTTGTGGTTAAAACACACAATTTGCCATGAACACCTTCCTAAGGAAACAGATATATACACTTTCAGTGCAACATTAATGTCTGAAGTGAAAGATTAGTATAGCTTAGTAGTTACGGATGTCTGAAAATTACCTTAATACTTTTGGAAGCGCTTAAGAATACATTTCCGAAGAAGAAATAAAAATAATAATAATCAAAAGGCATGTAACTTAGTGGGCCAATACAAAGAACGCACTGTACTGACTTATTTATGTATTGTATAAGATCCTAGGTTCAAAGGCCTGCACTTTTATGTTGGTTTTATTTACATATGAAATTTTTTCCAAGTGATACAGAGAAATGGATACCATATGTTTCCCAGCTGTTTTGTTCTGACAGGAACTATTAAGTACTCAGTATGGAAATGAATTCTGTCTGAGTTTTATGAAAACACTGCTTTCAACACAGGGGTCTAGACAGAGGAAAAGGCATCAACATTTTGTTTGTCGTCACTTTATTTAAGCTTACATTTACTTTGTTGCTTGGCTTTCTCCACTTTCTAACCTTAATAACATGCATTTACATAAACCACTGTTAATAAAATTGCAAAATCGGACACTGTGAAGAAGCAATGACCTTTGTTACAAATCTGTCTTGGATCATTGTAAAGTCATGTATTTCTCTTTTCTTTCATTACAGTTAGAGTGGAGTAAGGAACTTCCATTTTTTCATTCTTTTTCTTCCCAGTATCTCTTCACAAACAGTTTTTCCAGAAAACAAACTGGAACACCGAGAACAGTTAGCAATATTTTTACTGACAAACTTATTCTTCACTTAACTGGGATGATGAATTTACACTGCATTTAAAAAAGGATTAGAATATAGCATTTAACCACATAGCAGTAGGGAAGAAAGCAAGTCAGACTGGTAGACACAATCCTTCTTTGTGCAATTTTCTACTTGGGTGCTGTACAGGCTGCACCAGCGCTTAGGCAGTTACAGCGTGGTTTCCCTAAACAACACTGAAAACATAGGCCAGAGTAGTCCAGGGCATGGCTTGAATCTCTTCCGTTCTGTTTCCAGATGCTTGTTCCTTGAAGAAGCAAAAGCAAGTGCTGCCTATGGCCTCCAAAGCAACAGCACAGCAGGAGTTATGTGAGTAGTCTGCAACAGCTGCTCCAGGGGAAAAGCCTCTTACTCATCTCTTCATACTTATGAACTCAGGCAAGGGCCGTCAAAAGTCTGGGCCAATAAATACTGTTTAATTCTTTTATAAACAGTAAAGGATGGTCTGAGTTTAAGGCAGGGGACTAGAATGTGGAACAGCTAACTTGATTCCAGAATCGGACAAATAATTCCAGTATAATCTTGGATGAGCCATATCTCTTCTGTGCATCAGTATCTCAAATGTAAAAAGATGACAACAAATTTTTTTTCCAACTATCCTGTCAGAATTATTTATTTTACTTTTATTCACTAATATGAGAGATTTGGACAATCCCATCATTGTGTTGCTAAAGTAAAAAGAGAGAGGAACACAAAAACTGGGGAGACTTCATACACATCAGTAAAAAACTATCGTGCTGCCTGATAGACCTGAGGTACCAAAGCATTTCCTTGGCACTAAAGAAAACAGTATCTGATGAATACCTGCAAAGGTCAAATTTGCAAAAGTAGTTCTTCACCATATATTGTGCTCTATGCTCTTCTTGAGGAAGAGAAAATGCAAAATGTGAATAAAGTGGCCTGTAGGCTTATTTTACCTTGAACTGCCTAAAAAAGATCCTTATAACATGTTTCCAACTGGAAGCATCTGTTGACTTCAGAGCATTTTTCGACATCATCTCTCTATCTAGGGCATGGGGAGGTAAGAGGGGGAGTTCTATCTGGTATATAAGCATCTGTAGAATTATATGGTAACTATATGAGTTTTGTCCAACCACCAAGACTACCTCATGCACAGATGAAACTTCACCCTTGTGACAGGCAGTTTCTGTGATACTTACAATCTAATGCCAAACATCAGAGTACTTTTAAATTGTCCTGAGTATAATGATAATAACAAAGAACTCAGCTTTTACTTCAGCTCTGTAAGGAAACCACTACTGAAATTCATTGCTGGTGTGCATGCAAGAGCCTGTCTCTCTGGCATATGGGTACAGTAACATTCTTTAAATGATGACCGCTTCATGAAGTTTACAGTACTGGTAACTCAAATAGGAGGTGGCAAAAGGCTGTATATCACACATCAATACCATTACAAAACAAACTGACTATACTGCAGAGCAGTACTTGTAGATGTTGCTATGCCAGATCTTCAAGAACCCAGAAGGACTTCGCATTCAAAGAGCACTGACTGCCTGACGAAATAGTCAAACTCCTAACAGTGTCCTTCTGTCACCATTACCATGGACTCATTTAGGTTTATGCTTTGACCAATGTTCTGTAGTCACAAATGCTGCTGTTCAACAGCTGGGACATACAATAGGCAGTGGTGCAAGCAAGCAGGAAAATGGATGTAAAGATCTAAGTCATTTGCAGATAAGTTGGCAATTGAGTCCATGTTGCTCTAGTAGGCCACTTGACACCTACACACCGGTTTAAGAGGAATGAAAAAGAGTATCAGTTCGCTCATGCTCTTCTGTAGGTGGCAACCAGTGATCCCCATTGCTATGCTACATCCTTCAATGAAATCCTTGAGCCTTTGTAGCTTGCTCTCTCTCTTCCTTGTCAGGATGGAGAGCAATATCTTATATTCAACTGTGTTGAGCCACTGTCCAGGAGAAAAACTGGATTACTTCCCTTTATCCAAACGGTTATCAGTCATCAATGCCATTAATGCTTCCGCCTCATGACCTGACCTGCATCCAGACTGTGCTAACTCTAAATTCTCTGTATTTCAACTGTTGTTTTCTATGAACTCCATACTTGTGCAGTCACAAACCACAGTAAAACTGAATAATGGAGACCAAAACACTGCTGGGGCCGTGGAGCTGATAGTCCTGCACTATGGTAAGATTATCTGCTAATTTATCAAGCCTAATAGATCTTTCAATGGTCTACAAACCTCTGAGATTGAATCACAGTTATTTCTTGCTGACAAAGAAGTGGGAGCACTATGGTTGCTTCCCTAATAACACTTCCTCAAAGTAACTTGGTTGCAATGTTCTTTATTGCAGCATTCATTTGGAGGATTGGTCCTTGAGCAATCCAGTATAACTGGAACTGCTCTGAGCACAGGGAGGTAGACAAGATGGCCCTCAGGGGTGCCTTCTGACTTAAGTTATGCTATGATGAAGACGTAACCACCCTGAAAGAATGCCGTCTGCCTGCAGGTAATAACAAGATTGGAAACAAAGTGCAAAACTGACAAAGAGACAAGAGAAGACACTGTTTAGGGGCTTTTACCTCAAGCCTTGTCAGCGTTGCCGTGGTTTAACCAGGCAGGTAGCCGAATACCACGCAGCTGCTCGCTCACTCCCCCTGCCCCTCTGCAGTGGGACGGGGAGAGAATCAGAAGGGTAAGAAAAAGAGAAACTTGTGGGTTGAGACAAAGACAGTNNGTGTGGTGTTGGACTGTTACATCCTGAAGCCAGTTCCAATTTCCAGCACTGCTGTGCTCGCCTGGTTCTACCGTCGTTGCGTTTTGCTCAATTTCATCGGAGTTAGTTCAT
>VZTQ01008002.1:0-15260 GCA_013400755.1 Pelecanoides urinatrix
TCCAGGAAAGCAGGGCTGCATCAGGCGTTACGGTTACTTAGGAAGACAAATGCTATCACTCCGAACGTTCCCTCCTACTTCTTCTTCTTCGCCCAGCCTTATATACTGAGCATGACGTCATATGGTATGGAATAGTCCATTGACCAGCTGGGCCAGCCATCCCGGCCATGCTCCCTCCCAGCCCCCTGTGCACCTGGCAGGGCACGGGAAGATGAAAAGTCCTTGACTAGCATAAACATTACTTAGCAACAACTAAAACATCAGTGTGCTATCAACATTATTCTCATACTACATCCAAAACACAACAGTATACCAATTAATAGGAAGAAAATCAACTCCATCACAGCTGAAACCAGGAGAGAAAAAAATACTTTGATGCTATTAGAAGCACTTTAAATACTCTTTGAAATTTACCAAAACTACTTTGGACATTGCATTGCGTTGTTCTGAGTCATCCTGAAGTCAGAGAGATTCATCAGTTTTTGTAATAAATTCTCAGGAATGAAACTGGTCGTTTTCAGAGAAACTTTCCACCAACTCCTCTTATTTTTGCTGATTTTACTATCCCACAGCCCAAAATGATTTGGTAAAAAATTAATCTGACTTTCAGCTACATTTGCTTATGGCGTTCAGCTTGCACTTGATATCACTACTGAACACTTGCACAGCTTTTCTGGGGTGATTATCCTCTATATACACCTCCCCAGAAATAAAGTAAAACTGAAGTATGACAATTCTTTGTTTAAAATGAAACTTAACCATAATTCTTTTTTTTCTCCTCAGAGACCACCAGAGGATTAATAGATGATTCGTGGTGTGCTCCACAGACTATCCATTTCCTGATTTCAAGATACTACCTGCTTTCTAACTAAAATAAGATGGGCTTTTTTGCAGTCCTCTAGAAATAATCAAAGTGATGTCTATGTAAGCAATGAATAGTTTTTCTTTGGCAGCAAAGCATAACTTGATCAGATTTTAAGGCTGAGGAGGTGTTTTTGTTTTTGTTTTTGGTTGTTTTTTTTTTTTCCCTTTCTCTCCTTGTGGAAATTTGGAATAACTGAGCACTTAAAATTCATGATCTACACTTTTGTGTCATTATTATTGCATTAGCATGAAATTATGGTTCTAGTTAGTCATAATTATACTCATAATTATTCAATTTATCACTATAGGTCCTCCTGGAAATTTTATTGGAGGAGTTATTAACATTAATAAATTGTTTTTCTTCATATCCATATTATTAATTCACCTCATGTGTGATATGAACTATCAGCCATAAAATTATTACAAAGTCTGTTCTCTGTGTAGCTGATTTAATGATGAAGAGTCTGATAACCTTTAGCCAGTTTTCTGGTACAGCTGTTTGTCTTCTTCATCAAAGGTAAACAGAGGGAGATAGGTGGACGGTGAAATATTCAGTCCCAAATGCACCCAAGACATTTGACAGAATTATTTCTTTCTAGCATAGCAGTGTTTCTGGTTTTCTAAAATCTGTGACAAGAAAAAAAATAAAAAGAAAAAAAAATCCCAATTTACATATATCAATATTTCTATGAAACAGTCCATCAGTTTCACTTGACAGATATTTCTGGTCAAACCCACAGAAAAGCTTGTCAGAGCCCAGAATAGCCAACAGCCTCTGAGATCCAGGCACTCACTGCAGAACCCGACTCTGACTTTGCAAATAATTTTTTCTGATGCTTTATAAACTTGAATACATGTGTGGGTCTTTACGTTATCACAGAGCTGTTTGCAGCTGAGCTGTACCCAGAACTGATGTACTATAGTTGCATCAGTGTAATTGTTAAGAAAACATAGAGCTGGCTTTCAGAACCTAAATTAGCACTCTGAATAGACCTCCACTATTGGATCTACCTCCACATTTTCTGAGTCATATTCCCTTATGTATTCCTGTATAAATACTTACACATGTGTGTGTGTCTACAGATATATACTTACCCTGTCTTCTTTCTTTCCCACCTACTGCCCTTCTGACAATCTTACCGAAAACTGTGAGGTCCATCATTGCCTACTAACCCTAATATGTGATATAAATGAAGCAAGAGACCAAACTCCATTTTCACACTTCAAAATTAATGTCCAGTTTTTGGGTCATAGTTTCAAAACTTTTTTTGTTTTTTTTTCATCTTTGAAGCATGTTGATTCATCCCAAAAATGAAAATGACTTAAAAAGAGAAATCTTTCTTGGGATGGAAAAAAACAGCTCCAGCAAAATATTTTTAATATATATGGCAAAGGGCAGAGGAACAGTCATTTATTACCTAGTCCTGTGGTTCTTTTAGAATAAATATAAATACCTATATTACTGTACAAATTGATTTTTTAATTGTAAATTCCTAGTTCTTTCCAACACAAGAGGTCAAAATATTGTAATGGACATATAATCTTTCACGTAATAAAACTGCTGGTTTATGTTAGATCTTGACACTGAAGCTGGGACTTTGGTTTTGGAGTACTTTTTGCTGTTCCCTCTTTCCACTTGTTTCCATTGAAAATCTTTAATTATCATTTCTAACACTTTCACACTTAAACGAGGAATGTAATTGTTCTGTAATTCTACAATGCAAAGGTGGATAGAAGAAAGGAATCAAATTCAAAACCAAAAGACTTTTCCTACTTTTAAAATGTGGGCTCAAATAATAATATGTGAAATATTTTTGTGGATTTTCCTGAGTTCTGAAGAATTTATTAACAGATAAATTAGATATACAATACCCTTATTAAAACTTTCTATGTAAAAATCTCATTGTAGAGACTGGCATGGATCCATAAAACAGATATTTCCTCACATGTGTTGCCACATTGCATGCTTTCTGTTTCATGTAGCAACTAAATTATTCAGAAACTTATATTTAAGTTAAAATTATTGCAAATCAAAGGCAAAAAGGTCATCATGACTAAGACATAAAAGAAGCAATGATGATTACTTCCTCTCTAGATGTTAATACTGTCTATGCTTTACAAAATCATGGAAAAACGAACGCAAACAGAGTGATTAACATAACTAAAACTGAAAAGAAAAAGCATCTCATTATTTCAAGTCCTCCATGAATGAGTTTCCAACCTGAGTACAAAAGTTTTGTGGATCTGCTGTGGTTCCTATTAGCCAGCTTTGAGGCAGTTACATCTTAACCAGAGCATATATAAATAGATATATTCATACTATGTTTGCACTGCAAGATGGAAATTTTGTACATGTGTACCATTTTGACTTTCTTTCTCAAACTAGTGTGGTACTTTGCAAACAAAAATAATTATAGAAATCATCCCAGTGAAGGAGCTCTCTAGAACATTTCATATATGAGAGCAGTTGCTGTAGAATTCTCTGGCAGGGAATCTTTAGATGTATTTAGTGTATTTATTCACTTCAATTTATAATACCAAGCCTTTGTTAAGCCCTTGTCTGAACTGGCTGATCTTTGCAACTTTGGGACAGAACACATTAAAGATGCTTTTGTAATTGATATTGCTGACAAGGAAATGTCACTGGAGTTACAGATGGATTCAGAGTTGACACTGGGAAAAAGGTATTCAAATAGTTCATGACTAAGTGCTCATTGAGAAGTAAAAGTACAGATCAGGGAATAGCAGAGGAAGCTGTTGGTGGTCAGTTTCAATCTAAGCCAGACAAGAGGAACAAGAAGAATTTGAACCTGAAAAAAAGGTTTGCAAGGAACAGGTCAATAGACAGACAAGTCAATAGATGTCCAAGTACAATCAAGGAGAAAGCTGGCCTGCCTTGAAGAAGATAGGTAGGAAATGTAAAATGGATGTTAGTTTAGAGGACAAGAATGCTGATAGAGATAATTCTCAGGACAGAGAACTGGAGAATAAAGATTTTGGAATTGAATGTATGAAGAGAAAACACCTGATATACAGTTACAGATGAAACTAAAATTGGAAGGAAAGACTTTAAGATAAATGCAAATGCAGAATCCACATTCACGTTGCAGAAAACAGAAACAGGCCTAGCATAACAGATAAAGTTACAGCCAATAAATATAAAAGCTGATACTCTTCAAGAATGTAAATAATTTGGAAAAAAAAAAAAAAAGACAGGCAATTTGATTGGCCAAAGAATAGTTTATAGAAAGCCTTGTAAGGAATCACTCTGAGTAATTAGGAAAGGAGATTAATTATACTTTTCCCAAAGGATGGTGCTAAAGAGGTTCCAGGTATTCTGGATTATCCGTCTGACCATTATAACTGCAATCCCAACACATGCAATCACACCCCATAATCTGGGGGTTTGTGTTCCAGTATAGGATTCAGGCACTTAAAAGACATTTTTTTCACCCAGCTCATAAGAATCTAAATTTTTTCATGGTATTTTATTGGATGTAACAGTAACTTAGGAAAATGTTTATATTTATCTGTAGAAAACAGTCATGAAGAGCCTCACACTGGAAAAAGGCTTGCATTTGGACTATGTGAACACAAGGACAGACACATATGGAAACTGCCCTCAGGCTACATTTTGGCCTTCCTGTTTGAAATAACAACATACAGAAAATTGCCAACTTCAATAGCCATATCTCAATATTTCTTAGTAAAAATATTTATTTGCTGCTGTAGATGGGGATTCCCAAATGGTTTTTCTAACACACCATATGTTACAAAATGGGTTACAAATACACACTTAGTATCTAATAATATTGAATGCCCCCAGAACCTTTTCAGATAACCTGGCAAGCTGTCTCTAAGGTTTATCCAGCTGGTGATTGGCAGTGGCCCTCAGCTGGTGAACAATGTTGTATTCTTTTTCTTTTTTTTTTTTTTTTTTTTTTTTTTTTTTTTGTTTTTAATACATGTTACTGGCATGGTAAAAAGAACAAAACACACTGCAAAAAGAATGTCATTAAAGGAAGATCTACCTTTAAGTTCATAGAGCTACTTATAAATAGAAATTGTTTCAGTGTGAAATTTTATTTCTAAGCAGTTAAAAATAGAATATTATATTAGGGTAGCCTTAAAATAAAAACAAACCCCCAAAATATCCAGCTTGAATTGGGAAAATTATCAGCTAATACAGATGGTAAGAAAAAAATAGTGTGGTACATTAATATGATTTAAATATTAAAGGCTCTCCTTTGGGGGATTAAATAACAGTCAATTATAAGGATGTGCTGTCCTCTGTCTTTGATAAAGAATTGAAAGAGTCACTGGCACCAAAAAAAGGAATATATTAGAATAAAGAAATAGTCTTGTCCCTAAGCAACTCTCTCTCAAAGAAAAGTTTCTCCCTAGAATGTTCCACCTGACTGACTTTCTTCAGGGATTCAAATATTGTTATAAAAGGGATATATGAAATTTCAGGCCCGTGACAGTGACGTTTTTAATGATAAAATCCATAGGAATAGAAGCTATTTACACTTTATGAGGAAAAGAGAACAGCAAATAAAGAAAGCTCCTTCTTTTGTCCTCATTTGCAGTCCTTATATTATGTGTCTGATGTGTTAGACTGGGGCTTCAAAACCGCGAGCACAAGGCTCGCAGGAAGACTCTGCTACAGAGAAGTGGGGACGTTAACTCCTTTTCTCCTGCCCTGCCCGTCAGCAATAAAAGGCTTCCTGGTTTCTTTGCAGTGACTTTGTTGTTCTTAAAACAGCTAAGCATGACTTTGTGCATTATTTCAGGCTTCCTTCCTTCTCCCTGATAAAACTGATACATACGTGAAAGAAATATCCTGTACCTCACAAAGTATCTGCTACACATCAAGCTTGCATTCTTCAGCCTCAGGGTGTTGTCTCCACAGAGTGAGCAAAGTGCCTGAGGCTCTGCTGTTTTGGTTTTACAGCAGTATTTCTGCTTTCAGCTTCACAGACTATAGCTGGCAGCTTTTGTATTTCCTTCCTACTCCCACTGAGTTTAGTACTATTTTAAATATTTGCTATTTGCTATAGTACTATATTTGCATGCATCGTTTGAAGAGTAGGATATTTCATTTAGGATTTTTTTTACCAACATTTTTTTTGTTCTGAATATATCTTATACTGCTTTCCTAATATGCTTGTGGCAGGCTCTTTGCATCCTTGTTCCCAGTACAGCATCCCTTCCAGAATAAAAGGGATGCCGTGCTAAGCAGAAAAGGATTTCTTCACTGAGACTACTGGACACAAAGTGCTCTCTAAAGTTCTTTCTGGTTCTTTTAGTTGGGTGAACACTTGGTTTTCTCAAAATGTCTTCCTGAATAGAATGCTGCTGGAGTACATTATTGCATACACCATTTTACAGGACTGTAAATTGTGCTTCTGGAAGCACATATGCTTGTTAAGGCAAAGCAAGGGGTTTGCTTGGCATTGCACACATTTGAAAACAAGCAAGAGGCACTTCAGTTGTTAAGTCCAGCAGCAGATTTTATGTATGTGTGTACATATTGTAGGAAGGGAGTGAGTGATGTTGAAATAAAACTCTTTTTTTTAGACAGAAATAATATTATCTGAAGTTATCAATATTGCCTGCATTCGTCAGCAACTATTATTTTTTCCTCAGTTTTGTTGGCCAAATTATGACTTGCCCAGGCAGATGGGATGGGCTAAAATGTTCCTTACTGTTGCCCTTAAAACAAACATAGGGCCCAGGGTTCCATATGGAAGAATATTTTTTCTGTGGATTAAATTTCAGTTATTGTCTTATTTCCTGACACTTACAAACTCCCACCCAGTCAGATCTGCAAAATGGATATTTGAAATATTATTTTTGCTGTTAACTGTGGCTTAGGAAAGTGAAGTCTTGTTTTTCACATGGGTTGCTGTAGTCAGTCCCTTCCTGATAACTGTTCTTAAAATGAGGTTGTGGAAATGAGGTGTCCTACGAGATGGATGATCTCTTTTTTCTGCTTACACTAGCAGCTGTTGCTTTGTAGTCTTACTTCCTTTTGTATCTCCGTGGGATCTATGGCCAACCCAGCTATAGAACACAGTGCAGCACAGGCTTCCGATGTTTGTCCTAGAGCTTTTTGACTTTTGTAAAGCAGGATACAAATGTAAAATCATGCAGTTACTGCCATGACATAAAGGAGTTTTAAAAAAATAATAATCAGGAAGTCATTAAAATTGCAGCAAAGAAATGTATTGGTGGCATAAGGAAATGTCAGAAAATATAAATGACACACTTTGTTGCTATCAAAAGTGTATTGCCTTTACCTATCTTCCTCCATCTCCTTTCATTTGTTTCAGAAAGAACTTGTTTAAAATCCTGGTACAATTTTGCAACAATATACAGAATACTAAAAAATAAACTGGTAACAGCAAAAGCTGGTACAATGTAAAGAAAGGACCTAGTTTCCAGAAAGATGTTCGTAGATAATAGTACTTCACAACATGAACTCAGACATCTATGACTGTTTTTATTAAAACTTGAATCTCTGTGATTAAAAGTGGTTTCTCTGCTTTAAAATCTGGTTCTAAGGCCCCAGTGAAATTAATCTGTTTTATATACTCATTATATTGCACATTAATATTTTTTGTAGCTTGTTGTATATCAGGTGTATCTAATACACAGCAAGCAACATATCTTGTGAGTTTTCCATTTAATGTGAATTACAGAGCTTCTCTGTACCAAAGGATAAGGTCAGACTTACTATTTTTATCCTCTTCACCTTTCCCATACTTCCATGTGGTTTGGAACATCTAACTCATTAGAAGTAATACACACATGGAGACCATGAACATTAAGATCAGTCTCTCAGATATTAAGAAAAGCAAATTAGTATTGAATTATTTGGGCATTTTTTGCCTTTAAAGACTGTGAGATATTTTCTTTTTTCATATGTGATATCTAAAACATTTTTTTAATAACTGTAATATCTAATTAGATTGGACATTAGGAAAAAATTCTTTACTGAAAGAGTGGTCAGGCCTTGGAACAGGCTGCCCAGGGCAGTGGTGGAGTCACCATCCCTGGAGGGATTTAAAAGACGTATAGATGAGGTGCTTAGGGACATGGTTTAGTGGGCATGGGGGTGTTGGGTTGACGGTTGGACTCGATGACCTTAGAGGTCTTTTCCAACCTTAGTGATTCTATGATTCTATGATTCTAATAATGATAATAATCAGTGATGAGTCTACACCCTTAGGGTTTTTGACAGATTTATGGTGTTCCCTAAAAACCCAGATTTTCTGTCAATGTTTTACAGAAACAGCTGGAGGACATTCTCCAGAGATGAATGCTCCTATTGGTGATTTACTATACTGCTATTACCGCACTTGTAACATAGCAATTGGCACAACTTGCAGGATGTTTGTATGAAAAACAAGATGTCACAAAATGTAATATACACATAGCTAACTAGACCTATCCCATTAAGCCCCAAGGGTCACAGCCACTAGAGTCTTGAAAGCAATATGAAACAAATATCTGGAAATAAAAATCATATAATTAAAGAGAAATGCTCTGATTAGTTTTTTTTTTGTTGTTTTTTTTTTTTTTTTAATTTTCTTGTCTTCTTTGGTTGTCCATCAGCATATCTTTTGAGATTTTTCATGTGAAAATAAAAAATAGTAACGGTATCCCTTAATGGGTTCTATTGTTTTGGGTTTTTTTTCCTGTCTGTGAACTTCAGGTTTTGTCGTTTCAAATTTTGCTATGTCTTACGGAAATATATTTAAAATACCAAAAAAAGTGTGTAATTTATATTTCAGATGAGTCTTGAAAATGGCTAATAGTAACTTACTGCATTGTAATTTAGAAACATCATTTCATGTACAAAATGGTGTAGTTATAACATGAAAAGCATATTTAATTTTACACAAGTCGTCTTTATTTATTTATTTTATTACTACGATCAATATTTATTACAAATTTATTACTACGATCAATATTTCTAAATAATGTAAAAAAGGTAAACCTTAGTAGATCTATTTAGAAAAAAATGCAAACACTTTTTTTTTTTTTTCTTGTCAATGCAAATGTGTGTTTGATGCTTGATCTAGTTTTGAAATTGTAGAATTGAACAGATAATGGCCATAGCTTGAAAGCACAATAATACTCTAAACATCTTTTTAAGCATATTTGGGTCACAGCGACCTCAAAAATATTTATGAAATTATACAGCTTGAAGAAGAGTTTTTATGGTATCCATTTGCTTGGTTTCATACTTTCCCAGAAGACAGAATCAAGTATAAATTCAAGGAAGTGGAAATGCAAACATTAAAACTGAAGCCCTGGATTGCACACATCTATTTTAAGATATGTAAGTAGAGAATTAAATACCAGACTATTTTATTCCACAGAGTTAATCTCCACTTCCATTATAATCTTTGTCACAAGATGAATTAATTTTATACTATTTTCTTTTCTCATTACACTCCTTGACATGAATATAGTCATATGTCCTTTTCTGAAGGAGCAGATACGTTCAGAACTCAGAATAATTCTGCCTCTGATGCTCATACACAGTAACCCCAGAACATTTTAAAAGAATTACAGTTGTATCTGAATCACCATGCAGCTGAGCAGATATTTTTATATGTCCACAGAATACATCAGAGGTTTCCTTTCTCTTTTGGTGGTTAGCACTGCTTCAATTCTGATGCTAAGGCAAATATTACCATCTGAGGACCACGTGCTCTTTCAGACTTTTTTGTTGTGCTTCAGTACCTGGTCATTGCCTGCTTCTGGATACATATTTTTCCTCAAGAACCAATTTTATGATTTGACAATCTCAAGTAAACAGAATGGATTGATACATTTTCAGTGTTCCAACAGCACAGCACTAGGTGCTCACTTTGTTACCATTACTGTTTTGTAACTGTTTCATGTTTTCCAGCATTGCAGTGTCACAGTACTAGTATTATTATTTCTTTTGGTACTAAGTAGCTGGCCAAAAGTCAAGCCATATAAATTGGATTCAGTTATGGGAGAAAATGGTGCTCAAGTTCACTGTTTTGTTTGGTTTTGTTTTGTCATTGTTGTTATTGTTGTAATCCTATATATTTAAAACTCATGTACAAAGTCCTGCTACTCTGAACACAGCACAAATCAAAGAGAAGGTAACAGTTGCCAATACTAGAGGAGAAAGAGAGGTACCATTTTTTAATAATATTTAGGTTAAAAACACTCCTTCAGAACTACATTTTCTGTCCAGGTGTTTTTCTGTATCTTCTATCCCTCCTGCACTACCTTTTTTTTAAAATCAGTGTATGACCAGTGAGATCACAGAATCACAGACAAACCTATGTTAGAATTGAATCTTAGTCCAACCTCCTGCTCAAAACCCTGGGCCAGAGCAGGCTGCTCAGGGCCTTCTCCAGACAAGCTCTGAAAATCGCTGAAGACAGTGATTCCCCAGCCCCCCTAGGCAACCTCCTATGAGGCTTAACCC
Source organism: Pelecanoides urinatrix (assembly GCA_013400755.1). Taxonomy (NCBI): domain Eukaryota; kingdom Metazoa; phylum Chordata; class Aves; order Procellariiformes; family Procellariidae; genus Pelecanoides; species Pelecanoides urinatrix. The sequence goes on from VZTQ01008002.1 coordinate 10,346, forward strand.
CTTTTCTGGTGAAACATCCTTCCCTATCCTGTAACTGCAGTTTCTTTTGCTGCAGCACTGTGACCTCTTGACTTTTCACTGTGCATCTCTGGCAAGGGTCTGGCCCCATCTTCCCTGTAATTCCCTTTTAGTCAGTAGAAGACTACTGCCTCTCCAGGCTAAACATACCCAGTTCCCTTCATTTCTCCTTTTATGTGGTGTGCTCCAACTCCCTAACCATCTTGTTGGTCCTCCACTGGTCTCTCTCCAGTTTGCAATCTCTCTCTCCCACTGGGAGTGCTGAAACAGGACAACATATTCCAAAGGCAGCCAAGTGGAGGGGAATAATAACCTCTCTGGACCCACTACCATATTTTTGTTCATGCAGCCTTCATCACTTCAAGGGCATGCTACAGACTCATTGCTGCCTACTAGGATCCCCAGGTCCTTTTCTGCAGATCTGCTCCCCAGCCAGTCATTCCACATTCCTCTATCTATTGGTGCCTCATCTGAAGCATCTTGATCAGTGGCAAATGCCTGTGTTTTAGGAAGTAGCTCCTGGCACTAAGACAATCTGATTCTACACATAAGTGTAATTTTTGCCTGCTGGTTTTATCCTAAAAACAGTTCACTCCAGGTCAATGAAATCAACTTTAAAAGTCATAGCCTGTTTCAAAACCAGCTGTTAAAATCTGACTTTAATAATCTTTACTCCCCAAGGCTGTTGCCTGTTCCTCAGGAAGCTTCACATTTTTCTTCCTATTCACTCAAACTCAGTTGTGGAAATTCCCACTTTCCAAAATGCATAGATCTGACTGTTTGCCACCAGTTTCACCTCTGACTCAAATTCTTACTCCTTCAACCAGCCCTCAAAGACAAATGATATATTTTTGGCTATAAAAAAATCTGTTTCTCTCACTTAAAAAGTGAAAAATGGAAGTTTCAGCCACTTGTTTCAATAGGTTTAACAGGTCTTATTCTTTTGATAAGGGACTCTAAATTGTTAACATGGGAACAATACCCTAAATAGACTTTAATTATTCACCCAAGGCAATAAGGAAATAAGTAATTAAACAAATTACAGATAAAACAACCTTTATTGTTGGCATCTTTTATAATGTCAGCCCAAAACAGTGTCTCTTTCAAGATCCTCTTTACTACACCCAGTGTTGAAGGTGAGTTTTTCCCTCCCCATTTTTTTTATCTGTCAAGATGAAATTTCTTGAAGTGTGATGCTGAAGACCATTTATCTTTTTTCTCTGTGAGCAACTAAGAAAAATACTATCTTGAAGAAAATAGCAGTTCTTCTTAAAACTTTTTAAAAATCTCATTTTCTATACTTATATTATGTTGAGTGTTCAGGCACATGTCAGATCTTACAAGAAAATAGGGAAAAATGCTATCGATAACCCAATGAGGAGTTCTGTCCAGTAGGATGATTTGTTTGTTTGTTTGTTTTCAGTGTGAGCATCACATTTCCTTAATCAGCCTACTATGATTTACCTACATTTTGCCTGGGTTAAATACAAATATATTCTAACGTTGGCTAGGGTATTTGCCAATTTCAAATGGAGAATAGTTTTACAGACACAACAGCTCTGGAATCTTTTTCAAAGTAGCTAGTTTATCACAGTGCTTATTATACTTTGATTTACCCTATTACTTTTACAGTATTTCCCATATTGACTCCAAGATTTACCACTGTGACTAAATGAGCATTTACTGTAACTAAAGAAGGTTTCACAGTTTCATTGATGTATTCAAATTCAGTCACATCTGAGAGAACTCTGCCTTATACCACTGCATGCACCTGTTAAGTTCCTAATTTCTTGGAAGCTCAAACCTAACAGATCCACAGGAGTACAAAATAGGAAATTACACCTCATAGAAATGTCTTATGGATTGAGACTAGAAGATAAGATGAACCTGAAGCTGATAGTTTTCATCATGTCTACACTACTTGCTCCTGTTGGCATTAAAAAAAAAAAAAAAACAAAAAAACAAACAAAAAAAAAAAAAAAAAAAAAAAACAAAAAAAAAAACAAAACAAAGTCACCCTGATACTTTACTCAGAGGCCAAAAAAATAACATTGTTTTTATACAGCTTTTTGTCAGATTCTCCCTCTGTACTAAATTCATAGTAATTAAAAGAAAAAATGTCTTAGAAACAAATCACATTTACTGGATCTTCGGATTCAGATGTATGCTTCCAATTCCACGTTTTACATTTGCTTCTAAAATCTCAACCTTGCATATACTCTGAGTATTTTCCTGCTCTTTACATGTATGCCTTTTCAGTATCCTTTTATTCTTTAGCTAGAAGATGAGCGCTGAAATGGTGGACTCTAGATTATACTTTCTGATATGTGTTGCACTGTAATCAAACTGTTGAAAGTAAAACTCTATTATATTGTATACAAATTTGGACTAAGTAATGCCATAGTCAGTCTTTGGTAACCTGTGGGGCTTTTTACATCTGTGGACTATATCAGTTCTTAGCTATAAAAATAGGAAACCCATCATAGCCCTTAAAAGAATTACTTTAATACTTTGAAAGTATTGACTTCTGAAGTTGTTAAGGACTTGAGGAACATTTCTGTAGGGGATAATTTTAATGAGAGGCCAGAAACATTTGAACATGGTTCAGAGAGCAGTTACTTCACACACTTAAGTTATTTTCCTCATTCTGATTATTTATGGAAGAAGTATTTGTTTCCTTAGAATATTCATGGCTAATAGAAATTGCACACAATTCTCAGTTGCTTGAATGGAAAAAATTCCTTTTGATCTTTTCCCTCTCTATACATTCAATGCATGCAATTTAAAATAATGAAGCACAAAGGCATGTCTGTGAAAGCACACACTTGACATCCACAGGAATACCAATGTTTTAACTCTATTTAATATTACAAAGGGTGCTAGCAGGTATTTACAGTGGAAACAGTAAACAGAATGAAATTTAATTTAAATTGAATTAACTACAGCAGGATGACATTGTAATAAATGGAAGACACAATCTGAGAAAAAAAACAGAGGATTTGTAGAAATTGGTCCAAAAATCAAATCCTGTATTCCTTTGTGCTCTTTTAATCTAAAGACCATGTGCAAATATTATTGTTATTTATTTAAGCAAAATAATGCATATAATAAAATAAAATTCTGACCAGAGAACAGAAAGTCTATTGAATCACAGGTCTTTTTATTCTTTTAAATCAGTATTAACATGCAAAAGAACAAAAACTGTAGTTTGGTAAATCACACAATGAAATTCCCAAATGAAGTACTGACTAAAACATACTATTTTTAGACTATGTTCTTTCCATGACATTTCGGCTTATGAATGAGATCTGTGATACTAATGTAGCAATAAAAGTGTTCTCTCAATATGTCAAACAGAAAGTGAACTCAAAATACTTTTTCCTCCATTATCACAAGTAAAAAAAAATTAATTGCTTGTAAGTGACTTTGGTCATCTTTTTATATGTGTTTAGTTCTTGGGTAGATGTGGAACTTCTTGTCTTGAAATTTGTGTCATTCATTTAACTAATACTGTTCCACTTTTTCCTACTCAGCTACCTAACATTTTTTTCATACAAATGGAGGTTTTGAGAAAAGACTAAAATCAAAGCCACAGTGACAGAGGGAAAAAAAGCCCAAAATCTCATACAAGAACACTCCCTTTCACTGATATGACAATATATTTTTCCTATTTTGTACAGTAACATTTCTAAGAATCCTCTCAGCTTGTAGCCTAATGTTTTTCTGTGCAGGCATGTATCTGAGACTGGCAGCAAGATTCCTGCTAGTTTAGCAGTTTCTGTGATGAAGCAAAGAGACAAGACAGTAATTTGCTGCGACACGATGCAACACGCTGCATCAGCAGGGAGCTTCCCAGTGATCTGTAATGTACATGCACAGCTCAGTCTAAGGCATGACGCAGATTTCTGTTACATTGCAGCTTTGCTAAGACATAGGTAATTGTCTGCAGTTAAGTTATCTTTGTTCAGTAATGTGTGCTTCTTGCCATATTCACAATGTTAATAAATAAAGGATGATCAAAGGGAATCCAGGGCTGCTGCTGCTTTTGCAAATTTAATTCGATTCCTCCAGAATCACTGAATGCAAACTAAGCCAGTGAGAGAGTCAGTTCTGTCCAATGTTGCTGCTAGCATTACCATTCACATTTTCAAAATTTAAACAATAACTGGAAGAAGTTACACATAAAAGAATACCTAAAGAATTGGTTTATTGCTTTTGAATAATTTTATTTTTAGTGGAAGTCATAAGTCAACACAAACAAAATATGGTTCTTTTTTATAGTAGTTGGTTGGAAATATGAGACCAGTCCTTGAAAGGGTGTAAATAAATAGAGCTGTATGGACTTCAATGATGCTCCACTAATGGAACCAAATAAGGATCTAATCTAGTCAGATGTGAGACAGGTGTTGCCCACATGTTCATGAACATGTTCATGAAAGCATAGAATCATAGAAACATTAAGGTTGGAAAAGACCTCTAAGGTCATCGAGTCCAACCGTCAACCCAACACCCCCATGCCCACTAAACCATGTCCCTAAGCACCTCATCTACACATCTTTTAAATACCTCCAGGGATGGTGATTCCACCACTTCCCTGAGCAGCCTGTTCCAAGGCCTGACCACTCTTTCAGTAAAGAATTTTTTCCTAACATCCAGCCTAAACCTCCCTTGGCGCAACTTGAGGCCGTTTCCTCTCGTCCTATCACTTGTTACTTGGCAGAAGAGACCAAACCCCACCTCACTACAACTTCCTTTCAGGTAGTTGTAGAGTGCGATGAGGTCTCCCCTCAGCCTCCTCTTCCCCAGACTAAACAGTCCCAATTCCCTCAGCCGCTCCTCAGAAGACTTGTGCTCCAGGCCCTTCACCAGCTTCGTTGCCCTTCTCTGGACACGCTCC
>VZTQ01008003.1:0-87584 GCA_013400755.1 Pelecanoides urinatrix
ATACAAGGGACACCCAGCCACGCACACAGACACGGCCCAAGTGTACCCAGGTACAACCGGACCCATGCACACCACACCAAGCACACACACACACACAGACAGACATTTCAGTGTGGTGACAGCTTCCAGCTGAGCAGGGCATCCCCATGGAGCAGAGTCCACACAAGCAGCCCCATCGCCAGCAGGGATGAGCCCAGCCACTCTGATACCTGCCGGGGCGGCCACGACAGCCAGACTGGTCACTGGGGGCAGGCGGTCCCTGCTTTCCAGCACTTCCATCCTCCCATGGTGCCCCGTTGCCCACAGCCAGGCCCTCCGCAGCACAGGTACCACTGGCAGGTGCTGTTCCTTGGCCAGCCACCAGCACGTCCTGCCCCAGCACATCACCACCGGCCGGCTGCAGGCACGTGCACAAAACCTTGGCCAGTGAAAGAGGAGAGCCAGTGCCTGCTGCATGACTCAGCGGTGCTCCGTGAAGAAAAGGAGTGAGACAACAGCCCGAAAGGGCGAGCAGAGAGGACAGCAGAGAGAGAAGGAGCAGAGCTAAAGAGGCTGCAGAGATGAGCTCTGCCAGGCAGCCCGCTGCTGAGGCAGCCTCCTCCGGTGTTCTCTTCCAAATGGCATCCTCCTTCCCTCTAGAGATGGGGATGGGATGAGAGCTCTGCCCACCCAGCCCCGTCTCCCAAGCACTTCCTGCTGGGCTCTTGCCTGTTACCTACCCCAAGTTTGGGGCAGTGGGTGCTGCTGGGTCCCCAGCTCCTATCCCAGCCCTCTCAGCAGCCTGCAGGAACCCCACTGGGAGGGGATCCTCCCTGCACAGTTTGGGGTGACCAGAGTGAGGAAGAAAAGGCTGGCCACTGACTCCTGGGACAAGGGGAGGAAGGCAGCAGTACAAACCACTACATCCCTCGTGGCAGGGCCAGGCTGATGCTGGGGGACAGCCATCACCACATAGGTGTCCCAGGACATCACACAAAACCTCATTCCTCTCCCAAGAAAAACTCATCAGCTCCAGAGGGTCTCCTTGTCCCCCCAAAGCAGGATGGTTATCCCTGGGGGATAAGCCAAGGCTCCACACCCCGCTTAGCCCCGGTGGGGAGTGGGCAAGGGGCTCCCAGCCCTGAGCCAGCCTGCCCAAAATGGGGCAGGGAGGCTGCGCTAGGGCCAGGAACTCTGGGCAGCTTAGTTGTTAAGTTCGGTAAGGATGACCCGCAGCTCGTTAGTGAGAACGCGGTTTTTCTCGGCCTCCTGCCGGGAGCGCTCTAAAGGAAACGGAGACATCAGCGCAGCAGAGGGAAGAGAGAGAGAAAGGCGAGTTAGTGAAGAGACAGCGTTCCCCAAAGCCCTCTCTGGAGATCCTGCAGCCACCCAGCCAGCAGCGGGGATGAGCTGGGCTGGCAGGAGGAGGCAGCCAGTCCCGGGGCAGGGACGGGGTGGTGGGTCCATCAATTTGGAACTGGGTTGTGGGGCAGGGTAGGATGCTGAGGAAGGAGGAGGAGGATCAGGGACCTGTTTAGGGATTGCTGCTGAAGGATAGGGTCAGCCCCTTGATCGAGGGAGGGTGATGCAGGAGAGATGCCAGGGCTGAGACCACTGCTTGCAGGCAATGGCTGGGAGTGGGGATGGGGAATGGACAGGACCAGGTCTAACCCTGCTATTTCAAAAGAGTCATGGAGAAGATGGCACGAGATGAGGAAAGCTGTGTACAAGAGCTGGGGTGGTGGTGGGGGTCATGCCTCAGGCCGAGGCACAAAGAGCCCCTCGCTCAGCCTGGCAGCACAGGAGCCACTCGGGGCTCAGCCACGGCCGTCCTGGGGGTCGCGCAGCTGTGAGCCGCACTACCACCCAGCTGCCAGCACCCGCATGAGACAGACAAGAGATGAGGGACAGAGCGGCATGAAGAAAACAAAGGAGAAACCAAGGAAAGAAAACACTTTATTGAGACCAACTCAGTAACCCAGAGGGACAGAACATAAAAGAAAAGTCATGAAATGCAAACTGAAGAGCGATGTGCAAAGGACAGAAGGGAGGCAGGGGTAAGGGAGGAGCCGGGGGGCTGGGGGCTACCTGCCTGGGAGAGGGTTGCCCGCACAGCCGGACCCAACCCTCCATCCCCTGGGGTCTGAGCTTTGGTGGTGGAGGTGCCGCTTCCCCTGTCCAGGTCCTCCCCACCCTGGGCTCAGCAAGCAGCACTGGCGAGCTTTGCTGGGAGGGATGGTGGGGGGCAGGTGGCCACCCAGCCCTGGAGCTGTGGGGTCCCCTGGAGCTGTGGGGGCTGCTGGGGAGCCAAGGAGGGAGCTGCTGTTCCCCACTGGGCAATGCTGGGGCACGGACCTGCAACTACACAGGCACTGTCCGCCCAGTGCATGGGGGTCCCAGGGGCTGCTCCCCTGTCCTGCCAAACACCCCTAAGCACCTACACCTCGTCTCCCCACAAAAAAGGGTATTGTGGGAACACCCCAGGCCGGCTCCTGTCCAGAAGCAGCCGATGGACAGGCATGGGCTAGCAAGGGCAGAGGAGGACAAAGGGGGCAGGGGGAGCGGTGGGATGGCTGGGCAGGCAAGTGGCCGAGCTGGGGAGGGGAGAGGCAGGCGGGGGGGTGCAGTGCTGGTGCCTGGAGGGGAGCTCAGAGGGAGGTGATGTCGTTAAGTGCATTGTCCAGCTCCTCGCTGATGGCTTTGTACTTCATCTTCTGCGCATACACTTCGTCTGCAGGCGGGGGGTGAGTGGGGGGCAGACAGTGGAGCAGGGCGAGGGGCAGGTGGCGGAGAGAGAGAGAGTGGCTGTGAGCGGGAGGCCGAGGGGGGCAGAAGCATGCGGGCACAGGCAACGTGGATGCAGCCCTATTCCCCACCCGAGGGCAGAGCCCAGACCCCAGATCCCACACCACACACCAGACATCCAGCCTCCCCACTCCTGGGACCCCTGCCCACCCCTTCACCCTGGCCAAGCCCTCTCCAGCTTCGCCAGGGGCACATCCTGGCAAGTGCTCCCCAGGCAAGAGGAACACAGGGCCAGTGGGGACATTTTACCTTCTAGATCATCGATGGTTTTCTCCAGCTTCGCCACAGACCTCTCTGCAAACTCCGCTCGGGTCTCAGCCTGCGGAAGCATAGCGGGGAGAGGGTGAGTGGCAGGGCACGATGGGGAAGGTGCAGGCTGTACCGCACCCCAAATCTGCCCCGTCTGCACCTCCCGTACCACCCTCCCCTGGGAAAGGCAAGCAACAAGGGCCTCGAGGACCCCTACCTCCTAAACCAGAGGAGGCTGATCCTCCACAGGGGTATCCCAAACCCAGGCACCTGCCACGCTGCAGGGCTGCAGTTTTGGGAAGGGTGAGAGGACACAAGTATAACAGGGTCAAAACCCACATGGGATGGCAAATTCATGCCTGCACCAATGCAGTGCTGGCTCCGCATCCCTTACCTCCTTCAGTTTTTCCCCTAGAAGCTTGATTTCCTCCTCGTACTTGTCCTCCTTGGTGGAATACTGCAGAGACAGAGACAGGTGCCCGTGAGCCCCACGGGATGCCTCCAGCTGTTCTTCACCCCAGCAGGAGACCCCAGCACCCCCAGACCTCACGCGCTCTGCCCAGCCCCAGCAGCCCCACCAGGTCCTACCTTGTCAGCCTGGGCCTCCAGGGACTTCAAGTTGTTGGTGACAATTTTCAGCTCCTCCTCTAGGTCACCACATTTACTACATCCCAAGCAGGGGCCGCCAGAAGGGGGAGCAGGGCCAAGGGGCAGGTGGAGGAGAGAAGGGGGGAGCAGAAAGTGCGGGTGCGGGGAAGGAGGAAAGAAAGAGAGAGAACAAGTTGAGAGAGGAGAAAACTCAGCGCAGGTGGAGAAGGAGCAGAGCCACTGCGAGCGGGAGCTGCTGGTACGCAGCCATTCATCCGTTCCTTGTGCCTCCTCACACGGATGCCCCATGCATCACCGCCGGCCGGTCTCTGGCCAGCCCCGCCAAGAAGGAGAGCAGGCATGGAGGGATGGAGGAGCGTGCCCAGCCTGCCCCTGCTGGAGGGGGAGGCGAGGGGAGGTCGGTGGTGGAGGCAGCGGTGCAGAGAGGAGAGAGGTGGCTTGCATGGTTCAAGAGACAGCGACAGAGAGAGGGGGGCTGCTGCGCGTCGCCCCATACCCCTGCCCCAGTACCTCTTCCTCTGAGGCAATGAGGGATTTGAGAGTCTGGTCCATGGTCCGCAGCTCTTCTTCCAACTGTCTCACTCGGCTGGGGTGGAAGAGGGGCACCCCGGGGGGGACACAGCAGAGAACAGGGTCAAGGATGTGCTGCTGGCAGGCCAGCATCCCCCTGCCCTCAGCCTGCGAGCCAGGGACCACCCCGATGGCAGACCCTGCTGCTCCCAGGGGGAGTCATCCCCATCCCCATATAGACGTCCCTGTCCCCATGGCTGCCTGACTTGGGGCAAGGGCTGCGTGGGACCCCCCCGTGCTGCCAGCTGGGAGCCCCACTCACCTCTCCGCCACCTCTGCCCTCTCCTCCGAGCGCTCCAGTTCTCCCTCAAGGACGACCAGCTTGCGGGCAACCTGTCAATGGCAGCAAGAGGCACGTGTTGGCCCTGCGCTTGCCCTGGCTAGGGGCACAGAGCTGCGAGGAGGTGGCCCTTGGTGCTGCCAGGGGTTCAGGACTGGAGGAAGGGGGCATGTGAGTGTGGGCACGCACCTCCTCGTATTTGCGATCAGCCTCCTCTGCTATGTGCTTCGCCTCCTTCAGCTGCATTTCCTGGAGCTCCATCTTCTCCTCATCCTTCATGGCCCTGTTTTCGATGACCTTCATGCCTCTGAGGAAAGCCCAAGCCAGATGTTACTGCCATGTGTTGAGGTGGCACCTGCACCTCCTGCCTGCTCACTGTACCCATCTGCCAGCTCCAGAGACATGGGATATCACCCGGGGATGCTGGCACTCGCTGGCCACCCCACGCAGTAGGGTCACACCAGTAGGTACCCCAAGGATGCTCCTGTGCACAATTAAAGCAGTGGAGCTGGCCCCTGTTCCAGAGCAAGGAGATGTGGCTATGGTGCCTCTCAAGCAGGTCCTGAACCCATCATTTGGGGGGGGAAAATGTGCAGTCCAGGATGAGACAGCCGCAATGTCCACAAAAGCAGCCTCACAGGCCACCGACCTTTATGAAATGCTAGAAAACATCCTGTGGCAAAGCCTTTTCCCATTCAGGGGTGATGCTCACAAGCAGGGGGTCACTGAACCCCTGCGAATCCCGGCAGCAGGGACTCCTGGAGACTTTTCTCCTCTTGCTCAGATGCTGTTGCTCAAACTGGTCTTTGCCAATGGAAGGCAGAGCTCACGCAACTGTCAGGAACGCCGTGACATGTCTGGGCACTCCTGTACAACCCGAGTGCCCTCACCTGCACAGCTCCTGCCCAGGAAACCTGCTTGCTGTAAAGATGGGGCAACAGCAGGACTGGTTTTTTTTAAATGAGGTTGGTTCATTCTCAAAAGCTGACCTTGGTTCCCATGCACAGATGTCCCTTCCTGGGCTGTTGTTCAGCCCTTGAGCGTAGGAGGCTACTCTCAGGCAAAAACAGGCTCCAAGCACCCTTTGGCTTTGGTTATAGCCTGGCATTTGCATAAAAACCAGAGCAAATTTTTCAGGATTTTATGGGCGCCCTGGAAATTTCAAAGCCTTTTTAAGAATGCCTGTATCTGGGGGACTTCTCTGCATTGTGGCTTTGCTCTTTCCCTTCAGGGTCTGCAGGAAAACCAACACAAACCCCACAAGGTCACTTCAGAGGGACCCCACTGTGAAACCAAGGGAGCTGCCTGCAATCAATGGTGACCCAATGCCACCCCCGCTGTCCCTTCCCATCACACCTCTCGCTCTCATCAGCTGCCTTCTCAGCCTCCTCCAGCTTCTGCAGGGCGGTGGCCAGGCGCTCCTGGGCTCGGTCCAGCTCCTCCTCCACCAGCTGGATACGGCGGTTCAGAGAAGCCACTTCAGCCTCAGCCTGGGGGAGAAGAAACCCCTCAGTCACCTCATGTCTCATATATATATATTTGTGTGTGTGTGTGTGTGTATATATATATATATATAAAAAAAAAAAAACAAATAGCATTTTCAGCAGTTAATTCTGCATTTGCTATCCAGAACACTCCTCGGCACTGTGCAACAAGGCAGCGCTTGCTGGAATGGGATGCCTGACCATGCATCATCTCTCCTTTCTATAGGGACAATGGTGTTTTCTCCATTCCTAGCATCCTGTTTGATGCTGTCTCCTCCGGGCCATGCAACCAGAGCCCAGCACGTGCAGCCCCTCCACCGCATCCTCACACCTCCAGCTCAGAGCCTCGGAGAGGAATGAGGCATGTTCATCAGGATAGGGTGGCCGGGAGCAGCCATGCCATCACGGGGATGGTATTTGGGGTTTACAAAGCAGTGAGTAAAGGGGGAGGAATGCCCTGTGTGGCTTCACTCCCGAAAAGGAGATCGGAGCTGCTTGTGGATTTCCTGTTTACAGAGGCGGCGGAGCAAGCCGGGAGCCTCTCCTGCGGGAAACCCCCCGGCCCTGCGCGACGACGGGGCAGCCCCCCGCCCCCAGGCGATGTACAGCGCGGCGCCAGGGGCAATGGAGCGAGTCGCCCTCGGCGGGCTGGAGCCCGGCCAAGCTGCAGCCGGCGGGGCCCATGGGACCGGGGCCCCCCGCTTTCCCAGGCTCCCCGCGCGCAGGGCCGGGAGCTGGGGCCAGCCGGGAGCGGTGGCCCTGGCCCCTCGCCAGCCTCTCAATGACTGGCCTCGCGCTCTTTCCATTTGGTAAAGGCCTCCTGCTCCATCGCCACCGCCGGGAAACGCTGCCTCAGCAGCTCCCGGCCCCGCTCCCCGCTGGGGGGGTTGTGGGGAAGACAAACCACGGGAGCAAAGGGATGGGTGGCAATAAGACCTCACCGCGGGGAGCAGCCCGGTGCACCAAGATGCAGGGAGGCATGCACCAACCCAGGGGATAATGTCTCCTGCTCATTCACAGGCTGGAGCAGGCCTGGCTGGCTCCAGTGCCTGGCTCTGTCTGGCCTTGTGCTCCAGCGCTGGGAATGCCCCAGGGGACATGGGCCAAGCAGGGGGACTGTGGGAACAGCGAGGTGCTGTCACCCTGTGTGGCCCCACTGAGCACCCACGGTCCCCCGTGGCGAGCCAGCAAGGTGGGGACAGGCACAGCTGAGTGGGGCAGCCCGGCCGCATGCCGGGAGGGAGGCCAGCCCCACGGCTGGCACAACAGCCACCTCCGCCCTGTGAACAACCTTTTTCCAGGCTCACCAAGAGCTTGTCCCCAGCCATACCACCCAACGGGGAGCTAGGGCTGGTCCCCATGGAGCAATGCTATGCCTGCGGCATCTGCCTCACCCTGGCAGAAGCTTTTTTCCTAAGGAATCACCCCCAAAGTGGGTCAGAGCTGCCTGGATGGACACTTGGGAACATGAGCTCTTCACCAGCGCCAAGTGACCGGGGAACCCGATCTGTGGCTGCAGGAAGGGGCCATTTCCTCCGCACACAGCCCGAGTGACAACAACGCGGGTACCGCACCCAGCTCTGCCGCTTCTGATATGGTAAGGATGTTAAAGCAATGGGCACAGGAAAAAGAAAGAAAAAAGCCCAGCCCCAACAACAATAAAAAAGCCAAACCAGGAACAAGCTCCAGCTTGGAAATGCCGTCCCACTGCCAGAGTGGAAATTTTGGCCTGTGGCAGCACGAAGGGGTGGCTCGTCCCCGTGAAGGGACACGCTGGAGAACTGAAGGCTCTGCGACTGCTGCGTCCCGGAACACAGAGTCTGCTGGAAGCCAGACAAGAGCCTNACCGACCGACCTGGGCCGCAGCTCCCCCGGGCAGCACACGCAGACCCCCGGGCAGGGTGCACGGTGCCCACCCCCGGCANGCGTGGGATTTTTAGCTGTGCACACCGTTGGCCTCCAAGGGAGGGGATCCTTTCCCAGGACCTGCCGGACCCCAAGCAGAGCCAAAGCAGAGCCGGCCGCTGGCCGGTGCCCCGCCAGCCGGGGAAGCCCTGGGGACCCCNACATAGGGTGCCCCCCTGGGCAGGACGCATGGTCCCCCCCAGGCAGGGGTCCTGCCCCTACCTCACCAAGGCAAGATGTGCAGTGGCTTCTGGGCAGGGCACACTGTCCCCCCACCCCGGGCAGGGTGCATGGTGCCCCCCCAGGCAGATGCACAGTCCCCATTGGCAGGGTACGTTGTACCCCCAGACAAGGCACACAGTGTCCCCCAGGATATGGGACACAGCACGCCCCCAGGGCAGGGCACATAGTCCCCTCCCTGTGTAGGGTGCATGGTGCCCCCCATGCAGGGGGGCACATTCCCCCCGGGAAATCCCCCAGAGCGGTGGAGAGGAGCCCAGGGAGTCCATTTCCCTGGGGAAAAAGGGGCTGAGGGAAACTAGGAGTGCCAGAGCCTGGCCCCTGTGAGCTCCCATGGGCACAGGAGCAGTGAGCTCCCCGGGCTCTGCCCCCCACACCCCCTGCTGCACAGCTGAGGGGGGGTCATGGACTTTTGCTCAGTAGGTGCCATAGGTAAGTCAATGAGAGGCATGGGGCAGATGGGGNACCCCAAGCAGAGCCAAAGCAGAGCCGGCCGCTGGCCGGTGCCCCGCCAGCCGGGGAAGCCCTGGGGACCCCCGCCGCACACAGAGCATCCCTCACAAGACGCATGGAGGAAGCAGCTGCAGGAGGCAGCCCGGAGGCAGGGACGCTGCCCGAAGCCCCCCGCCCCGGGGGCTCTCGCCAGCTGCCGCAGCACCCTGATGGCAGCGCCCTCCAGCTCCCCCGGGTTCTCCCGGCGCTCCGTCCCCAGGGCAGCCAGCCCGGTTACCGGGGAGGGGGTGGGGGGGTGGCGGGAGCCAGCCCGCGGGGAAGGATGCCGGCGGCGNGTGTAGGGTGCATGGTGCCCCCCATGCAGGGGGGCACATTCCCCCCGGGAAATCCCCCAGAGCGGTGGAGAGGAGCCCAGGGAGTCCATTTCCCTGGGGAAAAAGGGGCTGAGGGAAACTAGGAGTGCCAGAGCCTGGCCCCTGTGAGCTCCCATGGGCACAGGAGCAGTGAGCTCCCCGGGCTCTGCCCCCCACACCCCCTGCTGCACAGCTGAGGGGGGGTCATGGACTTTTGCTCAGTAGGTGCCATAGGTAAGTCAATGAGAGGCATGGGGCAGATGGGGCAGAGCCCACTCCTGGGCACCATCCCGGGATACCTGGCGCTGAAGCCCCGGGACACAGCCAGGTCCTCAGAGGCCATCCCGCTTAGCCCCTTGGCATCTGTTCCCCCAAGTGACGACCTGGCCAGCAGCCCCACAAAGACCCATGGGGTGCACGGAACCCCCTGCACCCCCCAGCTGCTCTGGTGGCTCTGCCTTATGGGGGAGGCCAGTCCCCAGCTCCCGGCTCTGCATCCTGGCCGGGGCACATGCCCTGATCCATAAGGAAGGGCCAGCACTGGTGGCATTCAATCCTCCTTTAAGGAGCTCTGACAGCTCCTGGGCAGCCCTGGCTGCACTTCACACCTGCCTCCAGGGACACCAATTCCCGGGCTGACTCCGCTGGTTCTGGGGCCAGGGGTCCTGAGGGGGACCCGGCCGCACCACCGGCAGAGCCCTGCAGCCCCACGTCCCCCTGCCAAGCGGCAGCGGAAGAGGCGGTGCTGCGGGTCCCCTGGGAGCACATGGCCTCGGGCTTGGCCTCGGTCCCGGCCGATCCTGCCCCGCTCCCAGCCCGACGCCTGGGTGCCAAGAGCACTCCCAAGCTGGCACGTGGGGCCTGGAGCAGAAATGGGGGTCCCCGGCAGCATTAAGGCAGGAGCGAGCTGGCTGCAGGCAGGCAGGGAGCAGGCTGGGGGTCAGGTTGGGGGGGACAGCCACCCTGGTCCTGCTGTGGCCAGGCTGGGTGCCTCCTGCTCTGGCCCCACCCAGGGATGCAGTCACTTCCCAGCAGAGCCCCGTTCCCTCCCACCGGCTCGGGGAATCGCCAAATAAGAGCAAAGTCTCTGCCGGGGAGAGCAGCTGGGGCGGGAACTTTGGTGAAACTTTTGGGATCATGGCCGGGGAGCGGTGGCATTTCCCTGGCCCCTGCTGAGGTGGCTGGGGACAGGCCACTGGCTGGAGACATGGGGGGCTGACGGGGGGTGCTTTGACTAAACCCGCTGTGCCAGCTGCACCATGCCCGGCAGTCCCTGCCCGCATCCTGCCCTGGGCACCGCAGGCTGTCTCTCCTGGGGACAGGAGGTGGTGCGGCCACGGTGGCCTTGCAGAGCTGATGGGAAGGGGCCGCCAGCGACATGGAGCTGCGGATCAGGGGTCGGGCGCTCGCTGGTCTGTGCCACCATCTAACTCCCCTCCAAGTGCCCAGGGGGTCGTTTTGCATCCCTTAGTACAGTCCCCGAGGGCTTCGTGCACTGCCACCCAGTGCCGGAGGCAGGGCAGTGCCAGAGCAGGGGGAGATTTATTCTTTTAAGGTATTTATTGACGTTTTTGCTGAGAGCAGGAGCCTGCCTGGATCATTGCGGTGGGCCCTGACCTGGCCAAGGGACGCCCTGTGCTCACAGGCACATGCTGTCCTGGCAGCCAAGGGGGGCATGGGGGCCCTCGGGGAAGTGGGTGGGTGGGCACCAGGGGTCTAACCTGCACTGCCTTCACTGGAGCCGGGAGCTGCACTGCCCCTCACCCCAGGGACGAGGTGACACCAGCCCTGGCACTTAGCGCTGTCAGCATGTTCAGGTCCCTGGCGCGGAGACCTGGTGACTGCCAGAGCCCCGCACATGGCGCTGCCTGTCCAGGCTTCAGCATGGACCCGGGGCGGCTGTGATGGTGATGGGCTCCCAGCCCTGCCCGTGGCACCTGCCGCAGCCAGCCTGCCCTCCCTGATGCTGCTCCTTCACCATGCTCCCTCTCCAGCCCTTCCCCTGGTGGCTTCCATCCCCCATATCTGCTGGGACGGGAATCTCCGTGCCGAAGCCCACAGGCTGGCTGAGCCGCTGTGGACCAAGAACGGGGACACGCACCTTGCCTGCCCAGGACAGCATTGCACAGCTTGCTGACAGCAGCAAACCACTCCATACCCCTCGGCCGACGTCTGCCCAGTGCCACCGTTCGCCCCTTCCTCTGAGCCCCACACTGGGGATGTCCTGTCCATGCTCAGCCAGAGCCAGACCCCACACTGAATTTGCCACACCAGCATGGATCCAGTCAGACCAGTATGGATCCCGCTACACATGGCAGCTGCCCTACCCAGCTCGATGTGCCTGCCCCACACCAGGATAAATGCGCCCTTCCAGAGGATTTTCAATGTTTTAACTACTTGGTTTAGTATCTAACTAAACCGGGGTGGGTCCGTAGGATCAGCAAACAACACTGGGGAGCCCCCCAGCCACTCCCTGGGGACTCCGGGCCACCCCAGGGACTTGTGTTGCCGCTGCTCGTCCTTGTCTGCTCACCCCTGTCCTTGGCGGCCACTTCAGATATTTGACGCATCTCCCCCATTTAGCTCCATAAACCAACTGGGATTGAATTTTTTGTTCTCAATCCTAAAAAGCCTGGCCGTGCCCTGCTGGCCATGCTCCAGCCGGCTCCCCTTTAGCTTCTCCTCCAGTTTCCAGGGTTTGTTTTCATCAAAGAAGGACTGGCTATCAAAAGGAGGATTTATTTATAGGGTGTCAAATACCCTGTGTGGCACTGCAGGTCGTTATACCCCGTTCCTGAGCGGCTCCGTGGCTGCACACAGCTGTTCCACCCTTCATCCTGGCCGGGCACAAGCCAATTTCAACACCTTCCTAACATCTCCCTGGCGGGATCCATTTCCCAGGAGAAACATCAGTCATAGCACTAAATAAAACTCTTCCTGGCTTTGCCCTTCCTAGGGTACAGGGCGGCACATTGGACCCCAAAATGACCAGGTCCCCCCCAAGCATCCTTCCTTGCAGCCATCACTCGGCAGCTGGCCACGGGCAAGAGCTTTTTCCATTTCTCTACTCTTTTTTGCTTTCCTGCCACAGTTTAGCAAGTGCCACTGAGTTTTTCCTACAAGCATTGCGGAGGCGCGTGCCTGGGGACTGGTGACACAGCTTGGGACACTCATTCCCATTAGCTTTGGGGAGCCAGGCAGGCGGCTGCCCACAAAGCTCCAGGCAGGACTGGCTACCTGAGCGGTGCCCGCCACAGCTGGCCTGGCCTCCGCACCCCGAGCAGGATCTGTCCAGTCCCTGCCCTGCATCTCAGCCAGGTTCAGTGTCAGCGTCGCAGGAATGGGATCCTGACAGTCTTCCCCACGGACGCTTTCCATATAAGGCCCCCCTCTTCCTTCACCCCCCCCGAGGTCCGGCACCCACACTGGGNTGTCCATGCTCAGCCAGAGCCAGACCCCACACTGAATTTGCCACACCAGCATGGATCCAGTCAGACCAGTATGGATCCCGCTACACATGGCAGCTGCCCTACCCAGCTCGATGTGCCTGCCCCACACCAGGATAAATGCGCCCTTCCCGAGGATTTTCAATGTTTTAACTACTTGGTTTAGTATCTAACTAAACCGGGGTGGGTCCGTAGGATCAGCAAACAACACTGGGGAGCCCCCCAGCCACTCCCTGGGGACTCCGGGCCACCCCAGGGACTTGTGTTGCCGCTGCTCGTCCTTGTCTGCTCACCCCTGTCCTTGGCGGCCACTTCAGATATTTGACGCATCTCCCCCATTTAGCTCCATAAACCAACTGGGATTGAATTTTTTGTTCTCAATCCTAAAAAGCCTGGCCGTGCCCTGCTGGCCATGCTCCAGCCGGCTCCCCTTTAGCTTCTCCTCCAGTTTCCAGGGTTTGTTTTCATCAAAGAAGGACTGGCTATCAAAAGGAGGATTTATTTATAGGGTGTCAAATACCCTGTGTGGCACTGCAGGTCGTTATACCCCGTTCCTGAGCGGCTCCGTGGCTGCACACAGCTGTTCCACCCTTCATCCTGGCCGGGCACAAGCCAATTTCAACACCTTCCTAACATCTCCCTGGCGGGATCCATTTCCCAGGAGAAACATCAGTCATAGCACTAAATAAAACTCTTCCTGGCTTTGCCCTTCCTAGGGTACAGGGCGGCACATTGGACCCCAAAATGACCAGGTCCCCCCCAAGCATCCTTCCTTGCAGCCATCACTCGGCAGCTGGCCACGGGCAAGAGCTTTTTCCATTTCTCTACTCTTTTTTGCTTTCCTGCCACAGTTTAGCAAGTGCCACTGAGTTTTTCCTACAAGCATTGCGGAGGCGCGTGCCTGGGGACTGGTGACACAGCTTGGGACACTCATTCCCATTAGCTTTGGGGAGCCAGGCAGGCGGCTGCCCACAAAGCTCCAGGCAGGACTGGCTACCTGAGCGGTGCCCGCCACAGCTGGCCTGGCCTCCGCACCCCGAGCAGGATCTGTCCAGTCCCTGCCCTGCATCTCAGCCAGGTTCAGTGTCAGCGTCGCAGGAATGGGATCCTGACAGTCTTCCCCACGGACGCTTTCCATATAAGGCCCCCCTCTTCCTTCACCCCCCCCGAGGTCCGGCACCCACACTGGGGAGGAGTTGCTGGCGCGCCTACATACGTCTGTAGCTTTCTTCTCTGCCTGCTCCAGCTTCTCCTGGGCCTCCTTGACGGACTCGGAGTACTTCTCCACCTCATCCTCTGTGCCCTTCAGCTTCTTCTGCAGGCCCTGCTGTTCTTCCTCCAGCTGGGGAAGGGACGGAGGGCAGGGGTCAGGGGGGATGGCAATGCCCACAAGGCTGGGGGGGATGGCCATCCTCCTCCCAGGGACACCCAGGGTGGGGGCACAGCAGGAGCACATGGACATGATCCCTCTATCCCCAACTTTGGGGCCACACGTCCTCAGGGAGCCCTTGGTCCCCAGGACCAGAGCAGCCCCCAGCATCCCTGAGAGCAATGGGGTTATGGGGGTGGTGGAGTCCCTCCCTGTGTAGGGGACCAGAGAGGTCCTGACTTGGGGACACAGCTCTGGAGGGCACCAAGAAGGTCCCCATCTCTGAGTGGCTGGGATGGGAGTACGCTGTTCCCAGGGGTCTCCCTGGCAGAGGGATAGGGAGGTGACTCTGGGGTGTCCCACTAAGATACGGCATGTTTGAGGGGACCAGTGTGAGTGGTCAGGGGCAACAGGCTGGAGTGCTGGTCCCTGGGGACAGGCACCCAACAGGGTGAGGTCCCCAGGGACAGGCACCCAATGGGTTGAGGTCCCCACAGACAGGGACCCAATGGGTTGAGGTCCCCAGGGACAGGCACCCTGCAGGGTGAGGTCCCCAGGGTCAGGCACCCAACAGGTTGAGGTGCCCAGGAATGGGGACCCACTGGGGCTAGGCACCTCTAGAGCTGGGATCCACAGGCTGGACATCCAGCGAGGCAAGGTGCTCAGGGCGAGAGACCCCTAGAACAGGGGTCCCCAGGCTGGATACCCAGTGTGGGGAGGTCCCCGGTGCTGGGCACCCCTAGCGCAGAGGGTCCCTAGGCTGGACACCCAGCGGGACAGGGTTCCGGGGACTGGAGACCCTTAAGGCGGGGGTCCCTGTGCAGTGCCGGGGGGCAGTCTGTGGGACACCCACCTGCTTGCAGCGGTCCTCCGCCTGCTTCTTGTCGGCCTCCGCCTGCTCGGCGCGGTCGATGGCGTTCTCCTTGTCCAGTTTCAGCATCTGCATCTTCTTCTTGATGGCCTCCATNGCCCCCGCCCCGCCGCGCCGCCTAAGAGCCGGGGAGGGGCCGCGCCGGGCGGGGGCCGCCCCGGCACCTCCCCCGCCGCCCGCCAGCACCTTTTAGGGACTGGCTCGCCACCGGCCGCCACACCGAGCGGGACGGGGGGGGGCGGCACCCCGGCGGGCACCGACGCAGCCCCGGCGCCGGGCACCCAGGGCGGCACCGTCGACGGAGACCCCGGTGGCACCGGGCGAGGGACACCCCGGAGCAATGCTCTAGGGGTACCCCGGAGGCACTGTGCTAGCGACACCCCTGTACGAGGGACACCCCAAGGCACTGTGAGAGGGGCACATCGGGGCACTGCTATAGGGGTACCCCGGAGGCACTATGCTAGGGACACCCCTGTGCAAGGGACACCCCAAAGCACTGTGAGAGGGACACTGCAGGGCACTGGACTAGGAACACCCCAGTGGCACTGCGCTAGGGGTACCCCGGTGGCACCAGGCGAGGGACACTCCTGGGCAAGGGACACCCTGTGTCACTGTAAGAGGGACACCTCAGAGCACTGCACTAGGAGTACCCTGGTGGCACTGGGCAAGGGACACCCGGGTGGCACCAGGTGAGGGACACTCCCTTGCAAGGGACACCCTGGGTCACTGTAAGAGGGACACCTCAGAGCACTGCACTAGGAGTACCCTGGTGGCACTGGGCAAGGGACACCCGGGTGGCACCAGGTGAGGGACACTCCCTTGCAAGGGACACCCTGGGTCACTGTAAGAGGGACTCCTCAGAGCACTGCACTAGGGGTACCCTGGTGGCACTGGGTGAGGGACACCCTGGTGGCACTGTGCTATGGACACCCTGGGGCACTGTACCAGGGACACCCCGGGGGAGCACTGTGCTAGGGACACCCCAGGGGTATTGCACTAGGGAGAGCCCAGTGGGACTGTGCTAGGGACACCCCGGAGCACTGCAGTAGGGTCATTTCTGGTGGCACTTCCCCAGGGATACCCCAGTGGCACTTGGGACACCCATGGGCTGGCAGTGTGCTCCTACTGTGCTCCAGGGACACCACCAGCCACCCACCCCCAGGGCCTAAGACCTGCCTCTGCTCCAGCCAGGTCTGTCTCCGAGCTAGAGGACATGACACGGCTGGCACACCCCATGCCCTGTCACTGCAGCCTGGGGCTTGGGGGACCCTGCTTGCTTGGCACCTCAGGGGCTGGCACAGCACTTGGGAACACCATGGGCTGGCACTGCAGTCTTGGGGACTCTCATAGGCTGTGATTGCACTCAGGGACACCCACAGGCTGTGACTGCAGTTGGGGACACCCACGAGCTGTGATTGCACTTGGGGACACTGTGAGCTGGCACTGCCCACATGGGGAAAATCCCCCAGGAGAGAAGTGAGCTGACCTCCCCATCCAACTCCTCCGTCACGGCAGGGCAGGAGGGACCCAGCTCCATGTGGGGTCCCCAGCACCCACCTTCCTGCTGTATTGCACCCTGGTCCCACCGTTGCCAGCACCCACAGGGACACCCGGCACATGCACAGCCCATAGGGTGGCATTTCAGGGCGACACAGGGTGCGTGGGCAGCCCGCTGGCCCTCTCCGTGTTTCTGCTCTAAATAAACTGTATTCCACAGGCAAAAAAATGCAAACCCTTTAGATCCTGGCTCCTCCAAAAATAACCCGTGCTTTAATAATGCTCATAAATGCTTCTGGCGCATTCCCAGCTGCAGGGTGGGCTCTGGGCCGGGGGGGCTGGAAGGAGCCAGTGGAGTGGCCGCAGGAGCCATGCGGATGGGACGAGGACAAGAGGGGTGCATACGCTCCCCCAGCCCATCGCCCCAGGGCTGAATCCAGCCCTGGCCTGCTGCAATTTTTCAGTACCAGTGCTTCAAGCAGAGAGGAGCAAAAAGGTTTTGAGAGCTGCAGAAAGTGGCTTTCTAGGAGCCCTCAGCCCCGGGTTGTGGGGGGCATAGGAGGGACAGGAGCAGCCGAGGACCGAGGGGCTGCTGGCGCCATGGGGAAAGCAGCAGAAGAGCCACTGCTGGACTCTGGAGAGCAGCTATTAATACTGACGAATTAGGCACATATTTGGACAAGGGGAGTCAGTAGCCACCAGCATGCAGCTTCTGAGGGCGGGGGGAAGATCCATCTCCCGTTGTTCCTGAGCGAGGATGGATGGTTTTCTGTGAGATGCTTCGGCACGGAGCAACTTCATGGGCTTAGTGCACAGGGGAAAGGCAGTGATGTGCATGGTGTGAGCAGCGAGGCAGTTGCCCTGGAGCCAGGCAGGGCTTCAGCCCTCAGATGTCCCCCCAAAGGATGCAGTTTTCCCTTGCTGCCCACTCCCCTTCGCACCAGGCATCACTGCCACGTCTGACTGGCACAGCTGGGGCCACCCAGGTGCCCAGGCCCACGAGTCTGCCCTCAAGGCCATCTTCTAAGGTGATCTCTGGGACAAGGGAGTGCAGAGGGGTGCGGGTGCACACCCCTCCCTTGCTGCCACATGCCCATCCGCGCCCTGGGCTAAGGTCTCCAAGGATGGGGATCTCCCTCCGTGCCCCGCTCCAGGGTCTGATCGCCCTCCTGGGGAAAGGCTCGTCCTGCTGTTCAATGGGAACTTCCCAAGTGCAAACTGTGCCGCAGGCTGTCCCCCCGTCCCTGGGCTCTCCGAGAAGTCAGGCTGAGGCTTCCTTGCTTGCCTCCAGCTCATCTGGATTTGGGTCCCTACAAAGGTGCTGGCACCTCATGACTGCAGTGTCTGTGGTCCAAGACCTGCGTGTGGTCGCCCAAACCTCCCTGCCAAAACAAGCCCTCACTCCGGCAGGGGAGATTCAGGGGCCTCCCAGCTCCATGTCCCTCTCCTGGTGTCTGTGCCACCCCCCTCACCTATACCCCAGCCCAGATGACACGGCAGGAGGGTCCGTTTGCAACCCTGTGCTGGGGGTGCCGGGTCTCCGTTGGCCCTGGGATGCCAGGATGAGGCCAAGGTTGCTGCCTCACGGTGCNGCTGGGGCCACAGGCGGGGGGAAGCCCCGCAGGAAGGCAAAGAGCAGCTCCGGGGGTGAACCCATCACACCCCTCCCATCCTGAGCGGAGGCACTGTGGCTTCCAGCCCTGATGCTCCCCAGAGGGGCCCAGGCTGAAGACGATGCTCACGGGGGGGGCTCAGTACCTCCCAGGGAAGCTGCGGAAGAAGAGGAAGAGGAGGAGGAGGAAGATTCAGCCAGCAATAAGGCACTGGAGGTGAAAGGCGGCTCCGNCCCGCTCACTGTCCTTGCTGGCTGCTCAGAGGTGCCCCATGCCCGGCCGATACCTGGGTGAGAGCCTGAGGCCGGGTCAGGCCAGTGCAGATTGTCAGGGGACAGCTGGGAAGACTGGGATGCCTGCGAGAGCCACAAATCCACCCTGGAGTCCAGCCAGGGCTGAGCGTCCCAGAGGGGACAGACCCTCTGCACCCCTGGTGATGTGCCCGCAAGGGGCCAGGGGGTGGCCAGCCAGGATGCTGCGGGACGCTACCCTCGCTGCTCGTGATGCTTGTAGCCCATGCTGCCAGGGACGGGTCCTGGGAAGCAGGGGACACGTGCCAGCCCACCCGTGTCCCCGCTCCACCTTGCAGCATCCCTGCCCGCCCCGCCACTGCTCAGGTCCCCCTGAGCCCCCGCTGAGTGATGGGGTGGGAACAGGTGGGGACACGCTTGGGGCAGCTGCTGCCCGCACAGGTCGGCCCCGGGGGCTATTTCGGGGCGTGAGCTCAGCACCAGCAGCTGGGAGAGCTCCGGCCACATTCCCGGACCCACAGCACGCCAAGCACTGCTGCTTCCCCACCGGTGGGCCACCAGTGACCCACCGGCTCCCCCACCTGCACCCCTGTAACACCCTACCCAGGGATATTTTCAGCTGGCAGCAGGAATGGGGCCAGGAGTCTAGCTACTCCCTCCCCCCCCACCCGACACCCAAATCCCCCAGCAACAAAATCCCCACGGCCCCCTCCTGCCGCTGTGGCCCCCCGGCAGCACCTGCGAGGGCATGCACATG
Organism: Pelecanoides urinatrix; assembly: GCA_013400755.1. Classification (NCBI taxonomy): domain Eukaryota; kingdom Metazoa; phylum Chordata; class Aves; order Procellariiformes; family Procellariidae; genus Pelecanoides; species Pelecanoides urinatrix. The sequence continues at coordinate 18,732 of VZTQ01008003.1, forward strand.
GCTGGCAGCGGGGGTCCAGCCCGCCGGGTGCCTGGGGCTTGACGTGCCTCAAATATTTTCCATGCTGTATAAGCACCCGTGCTATGCTCCCCCCTCCTCTGCTGGGAGGGCAGGCGCCCATGCCCCCCTGCCCACTAGCACCCCCTTTCTCGTTGGGGGGTCCCGTTGATACCCAGGCAGTGACAAAGCAGGAAAACCAGATTTTATTGATGAACACGTCTTTCCAAGGAGACATCGGCATTCCCCACCCCACCCCAGAGCCTCGGGGGGGAGCTGGTTTCCTTCCATGTTTAATATGGGATGCTTACAGTATCAAAATAGTGAGAGAAGCCTCAGCGAGTGCAAAGGGGGAGTGATGGGGGTCCCGGAGCCGAGGAGGGGTGGGATGCTAGGCTGCGGGACCCTGGTGAGAGCTGGGTGTTAGTGGGTAAGGCACGAGCTGGGGCGGGGGGGAATAAATGAACTTTGAAAGCTGCAGGCTCAATACTAGAGAAATGGAAAAGTTACAAAAATACTGCAGATCTTGGAAAACGATGCAGGCACTTGGGAAGGAGGAGGAGGGCAGAGCTGGCTGGGGCCACAGGCGGGGGGAAGCCCCGCAGGAAGGCAAAGAGCAGCTCCGGGGGTGAACCCATCACACCCCTCCCATCCTGAGCGGAGGCACTGTGGCTTCCAGCCCTGATGCTCCCCAGAGGGGCCCAGGCTGAAGACGATGCTCACGGGGGGGGCTCAGTACCTCCCAGGGAAGCTGCGGAAGAAGAGGAAGAGGAGGAGGAGGAAGATTCAGCCAGCAATAAGGCACTGGAGGTGAAAGGCGGCTCCGTGCGAGAGCTCAGCGAGGGACCATGCTGTTCCCCGCACCCCATCGCACAGGAGAGGGCAAGCCGCCCGCCTCTCCCCATCCAGCGCGGAGGAGAGAGAAGAAAGGAGCACAAGTGGGAACGACAAAGGCACACAGAAAAATCCCCTATAGTAGAGAGCTCTCCAGCCCCGCAGCCCGGGGCTGGTAGGTGAGCCCTCAGCCGGTGCAGCCCCAGTTCCCACGCCAGCCGGGTCCCTCTGGGCGTCTGGCCGTGCCCTGGGTGTGCGTGGGAAGGTGGGCTGGGCGGCGAAGCGGAGTTGCTGGTGCGGCACCGGCTTGGAGCAGCGGCTGGGTTAGTCCTGGCACTCTGGGTGCGGGCAGAGCTCTGGTCTAGCCCAGGCAGCCCTTCACTCGAGGCAGGTCATCTTAAATAGGAGCGGGCAGGCGGCACTCTGTGCGGTGAGCGGCGGGAGGGCGCGGGGCTCAGTTCTGCTCCTCGTCCCGCAGCTCCGAGGGCAGGAACTTGTACTGCTGCTGCCGGATCATGGCCAGCTTCTTCCGCGCCTCCTCCAGCTCCCGCTCCTTGCGCAGCATCTCCTCCTGGGCAGCGATGATCTGCCGGGAGAGAGCCCGGGGGTCATGGCTGTCTCTGACAGGGATGGCTGGAGCCTCTGCCGTGGCAATGCCGAGGCCAGAGCCGGACTCTTTGCCTGCTGCTCCCCCCCCACATCACAGCCACAGCCTCCCTGGGCTGGTGTGGCCCCCGGCACAAAGGCTGTTGTCCCTGCAGTGGGACGCCACTCCTCTGGAGATAACGGGGAGCAGCACAGCTCCCGGGGCTCAGCCCCACGTGCCCTGATCTCAGCTGCAAGCCTGTGGCCAGGAGGCAGCACTGGGACCTGTGGCACCCCATTCCAGGCAGCTCTCACCCCTTACCCAATGTTCTGCCCTTGATACGTGTCATGGACATGTGTCATGTCAGGCACTGCCAGGGCGTTACTCTCCTGGGAGCGTGCACCATCACCAGCTGTGCCTGCTGCTGCATGTGGCAGTACAAGGGTAAAGCCACAGTGTTTAACTGGTGCTGGGTGGGATGGGTGCACCCGCAGCATTTTTGTGAGCCTCTCTGGAGACACGCCCCATGCCGGTGGGTGGTAGGACATGCTCCTGAGACGGGCACACACAGGCTGTGGTGGCAGCCAGAGCCACCCCTGCTCCATAAGAGTGGCCCCACTCCTCACCTGTGCAATTCCCCCAACCATCTTCTCCTTCACCACCACCGTCTCGTTGTGGTCCTGGAAGGCAGCTGCCTTCTGCGCTGCCTTCACTAGATTGTCCGACGCTCTCTTCACCGCATTGCCGGCAGCCTGCAGCAGGGAAGAGGGGGATCAGCAGCGTAAGTCCCAGCCCCAGGGCACGACTGCTGCCTGGGGCGGGGGTGAAGGAACCCCTGCGCCAGGCCAGGCTGGCAGGCAGGAGAAGCAACCAGGCGTGCTGGGAGCTGCAGGCAGGGATTCCTTTAGATGGCTCGCTGCCTTGTCAGCCACTCATGACCATTTCAGGCACTGCTGCTCCCAGCCGGGCTCTGACTCCTGGTGGGGCAGGGACTGGGGGGCAGCCCTGCTGACCCTCCCCAGCTCTTGGTCCTGAGGGACTGGAGCTGGGACCCTGTGTTAACCTCCCAACGCATGGGCATTAACCTCTTGGTGCCATGGTCTCTGACGATTAAGAGTGCTACAAAACATGCCCCCCCCCAACATTAACCTCTCAAATGCCAGTGATGCAGTGCACGCATTTCAGGCATTTCTGTGCCAGTTCATTCTTGAACGCTGCTGGGCTCAGCAGCCCAGCATCACTCACACGCCTGGCATGCAGCTAGCAGTGAAGTCCAAGCAATCTGGAGCCTGTGCTCCAATGAGCTCCCCGCTGATGGCAGGCAGGCAGGGAGCACGAGCCCTGGGGAGCACCCACATGCCCTCAAACCCACTGCCACCCACCCCTCGAGCAGCTGGGAGAAGGCAGCTGGGGCTGGAGGGGCAGCCTGGGACTCACCTGGAGCCGCTTCATGGCCTCCGAGTCATGGTCAGCCTTCACCTTGCAGGCCACCAGGAGCTGTGCCGTGGAGGCAGCCACCTGCTTGGCGGACGAGATGAGCTTCTCTTCGCTGGCATGGCCCTGCACCGCTGCATTGGCCGCTTCGCACAGGTTGTTGGTGGCAGCAGCCACCATGCGTGCCTGCAGCGAGAGGGGCTGTCAGCGGGGGTAGGGGAGCCTCCTGACTGGCCCCAAGGAGGTTGTGGGGCATGGGATGGAGACAATCAGCTTCCATGCATTGTCTCAGCTGGTGGGAGAGGGAGCAAGAAGCATGGCTGCTTCTTCCACCACGGAGAAGTGTAAGGGCAGAGCATCCTCATCTTTGCAGCAGGAGCCAAGAGGAGGGTCCCTCCCATCCCCTGAGCATGACCTTGATACTCACGGCTGAAATGAGTCCCTGGGACCACTGTCCATCATCCACTGCGTTGGCGGGGATGGCACCCACCTGTGAAGGAGGAGAAGAGGAGTAAGGCTCACCGTGCTGTGCACCCCTTGCCCCCCCATGGCCCTACATTTTCTTATTTTGTTCCCTCTTCCAGCCTTACCTTTCCTTGCGCCACTAATTCTCGCTGGGCTGCTGAGGCTGCCTTCACCAGGGCACTCGTGGCTGCAGCAATGGATTTGGCAGCTTCCAGAATCTGCTCCTCGAAGTTCAGGCTCTCGTCTGCTTGCTGCGGGCAAAAGCTGGGCATGAGTCCCAGGCAGGGGCACGGGGACAGACAGGGCAGAGCAGGATGATGGCTGCAGGGGGCTGAGGGGGCACATATAAAGCTGGATTAAGGGCTGTGGGGTGCAGGAGGGTGTGGGCTGCCTGAGGAAAGTCCAGCTGGGGATGTGGGAGGCAGCTGGAGTGCAGGAAGAGGGACCGCTGTTGGATGGGGCTTCACATCTGGCTGAAGCACAGGCAGGAGAGCCCCAGTCCACCCCAGGCTGAGCACGGGGGTCAGCCAAGGCTTAGCACTACTACCTTGGGCTTGGCTCTTGGTTTCAGCTGCTCCAGCTTCTTGGCTGCAGCCTCGATGGCAGCCGCTGCCCCCAGCAGCTCATTCTCAGCAATGACGGTGGGGTCTTCCGGGTCAACCCACTCCGTCCCTAGAAAAAACGGGAAGCAAGGCAGGTTAAACCTGCTCGAGGCTTCATTTCTGAGTCGCCCTACTTTCTCCATCAGCTGCTGAGCCCTCCACCCCAATCCCAGCCCTTGGTCCTGCCCCTTTGAGCAGGACCTTTCCTTACCTTTCATGGCTTCGGCTGCCTGGATGAGCTCAGTGACGGAGCTGGCCACACGCTTGGAGTAGCCTGCCAGCTGCTGCTTCAGCTCATGAGTTGGCTTCTGCAGGATCTGCGGGGAAGGAGCAGATGTAAGCACCTGGAAAAGGGGGACCTTAGGGGTCTGTTCGGGGTGCGCTCCCCAGGGAAGGAGGGTGGGATCCCCCAGCTCCCCCACACATGGGCACATCATGTGTTATCTATAATGCTTTCTCGAGTGACCCTGGCTGGTCTCCTCCTGCCCAAGGGTGGGGTGAGCTTCCCCTTAGCCCTTCTGCATCCACAGTTTCTGGGACACCTTGCAGACACAAGACCCTCAGTGCAAGCCTTCCCACACTCAGCAACTACCCCCTCCAGGATTTCTCCCCGCCCCGTCCCACCAAGCATTTCAAGCTCCAGAAACATTTTGCCCTCACCATCCCCATTTTGGAGATTTGTCTGCAAACACAAGCTGGGCAAAGAGGGGGACCCTGGAGCCACATCCCAGCCCAGGAGGGCTGGCCCCGCTGGGTCAAGGTGGCAGGCAGAGCTGTGAGGGTCCTTCACCGGGGTCGGGGGGGGACACATGCACACACCACAGCACACACGTGTGCACACACACAGGGTCTGTATGCACAAGCAGAGCTCACCACTGGCCCGACCTGCACTGCCCACGTGGCAGCTGCCCATCAGCTAGAGCGGGTGTGAGTAACTATGCACACACTCGGACCCCGGGGTCTCTGCGGACACACGCAAGTGCCACCCCAGCACTGGGCTGGGCACGCAGACACGCTGTGAGCAAGGCTCATGCTGAGGTTAGACACCAGCAGGCACCCCAATGTCGCCTTACTCACCGGCTGACAGGGAGGGAGGGAGAAGAGAGAAAAGAAAGCAGTGAATGCCCCGTCTGGGACACGCGGGCGCTGGGGATGGGGGGCACGGTGAGGGCAGGGGTGGGAGATGGGTGCCGGTGGGTGCTCTCCGGTGGGAGGTGAAGGGCAGCCAAAAGCAGAGGTGGGAATGAAGAAGCAGAGGTCCCGCGTGGGGAGCCGTGCTGCCATCATTAGCTTGTACTTCAGCCTCACAGGTCTGGGGGAGCCGGGGCACCTGGGTGAGGCTGGAGGAGCCACCTACACCCAGAGCAGCCATGGAGCCGCTCTCCTCCTCGCCCTTCTTTACACCTATTTCTCTCCACCCTGAATTGCTTCACTGCAGTTTTCAGCCACCGGATCTCTCTGCTTTTGAAGAGAGAGACCTATTGTTACCAAATACCAAGTCCCTGTGGAGGTTCGAATTCCTTCCCCTCCCCAGTGAAATATGCAGGCTTTCCCACTCCTCTGCCGGGAGCCATGTTTTCCATCCATGAGTCAAATAATGCTCTTTCTCAAACACTAACCACGCTTGTTCATGCTCCATGCAAAGCACTGGTTCCCATGGGGACCCAGCGTACAGAAATGGACTTGGTGCTGCTGGGGAGCGAGGCAGCATCGCACTCACCATCTCCCCTCCCATTCCCCTACATCCTTCCTGCTCAAGGCTTTCAAGGAACCTGCTGCCCTCTGATAAATCTGACCCATGAGCTTCATTCCTGACTTTGCAAACCAGAGTGCTGGAGAAGCTGGGGGGGTTGTAGCTCTATCCTGGACTCACGTGGGGCCATCCCAGCAAAGCCACTGGAGCTGCACGTGGCTCAGAGTCCCCGAGCTGATGGCACACAGTGATGGCTGGTTTGCCCTCATTAGTGCATCCAGACTGCTATCTGCTCTGACATGTTTAAAACTGCTAAATGGTCTCTGTCTGGAGCTAAAAGCACCCTGGAGGCTATGAGCTTACTAAGATGCACCTCCAGTGAACACTTCATGGGGTGTATCAATGTATGATATTCAAGGGGCGTCACACGGCAGCTGGACAGTTACACCCAAAATACAGTGGAATAGCGTGTTCCTGCAAGTAGGCTGACCTCGGGCACTGCCACAGTAAGTTATTAGCCCAATCATCTGTTAACAACAGGTCAGCCAGAGAATTTCTCCTCAGCACTCCAGCCTTGGCTGCCACGACTTACGTGTGGCTAAAGCATCTTCCAGACAGACATTTGATCTAGATGCAGAGGACAGAAAACTCACTGCTCCCCTTGGAACTGTACCCCAGTGGTTACCTCCTTCGGATAAAACCATCCTTTGATCTCCCCTCCGCCCAGCTACAGTTTCTAGCCACTGATTCCTGCCCACCTCCTCTTTGTGCTGCCAGTGCTGGTTACACTCTGCCTAAAGGGGCTTTTCCTGCAGGAAACCACAATCCTGCTCCACCGCCTTGTATCTGGTGAACCTGAATGTCAGACTCTCACCAAGCCCTTCTAACCAGCCTAGTGAAACTTTCCCATAGAGCTGACTCGCCCTCAATATTTGTCCTGACCCCAGTTCCAGGGCTCTCGCAGCTCTGCAGGCTGGGTCTGCGCATCCCCCCAGTGCCCCTGACTCCACCTCTACGATCTTGCCAAGAATGCAAACCGCTGGAAGGACCTCACTGGATCCTTTCTACCGCTCCATGGTCTTAATTTGCTTCTTGTAAACTATGTTTATCTTGCAGGACAGGTAATTAAAGCAGCCAGCTGAAGTCCTTGGGAGGACTCAGTTAGAGGAAGACTGGATCAAAAGGGTGCACCTGGTGCCTGCAGTCATCACGTCTATCATGGGCACTGCCTGTCTCCCACTGTGCTGTGGAAACAAGCTCTGTTTTCACACTGCCTGAAGTCTCTTACTCCCACCACTTTTACTGGAAGCTGCTTCAGGATTTTGCTTCCGTGTTGTCGAATTTCCAGCCTCCATCTGTTTATGGCCAGTTAATCTCTGTCTGTTGTTAGTCAAATACCTTTCTTCAAAGCCTGTTCATCTCTCTGACATCTGCTTCCATGGCAGGGGCTCGGCCATGTACTGTGCCGGCACAGGCAGTGAAGGGGGCTGTGCAAAGACCTCAGTGGGAGGAGGTGCAGAGCCCAGAGGACCTTGGGGATTTGGGGAGCACCCTGGCATCCGTGGGCAGCCTCTGCCGACCCTGGGAACCGGGGGAGGGACACTCACCACCAGCACGTGCTCCAGCAGCTCCAGGTAGCCATCAGTGCACTCCTTGCCAAAGCGCAGCGCCCGCTGCCGCACGTCCCCGCTCACCTCCGGGTGGTAGGCAGCTTCCTGAAACCCGGAGACAGGGAAGCCCCGATTCACATCCAGCATCATCCCTGCCGGCACCCACAGCCACCCACAAACCCGTGCTAGACCCATGTCCCCTGTCCGCCCCACCTTGCAGGCACGCAGCATATCCGCGATGGCACGGCGGCTCAGGTTGGCCGTGGCGATGACATCCTCCTGCCGACATGAGTTGCCAGCGGCCACTGCTTTGGCTGTGGCCATCGTGATGCCTTTTGTCATACGGATGAAGTCCTCCGGGGTGGAGACCTTGGCAGGAGGCACGGGGGAGGAGAAGACCTGCGAGGCAAGAGGTGGCAGTGAGGCACGGGGCAGCTGGCGAGCGGGACGGCAGCCGCAGCACCGCGGCTGTACTCACTGCCAACTCTTGGCGTATGTGCTCTATTGTGGCCTCCAGCGCCCGTGTCCCCTTCGTGGCCTCGTCCTCGACAGCCTTCACCGTCTTCAGCAAGGAAGTGACATTCGTCACCATCACCTGTGGAAGGGAGAAGAGAGCTGGGTGAAGCCCCACACAAGCTCTGGGCTGCTGCTGGCACCTGTCCCTCCCTTGTGGTTTGGTCTAAATCGGTCCTGTCCCCATACTCTCCTCACAACACCTCATCTTGTTCTCCCACCAATGCCTCCTCTGCGTGTTCACCTTTTCTGTGCCCCTTCCTCCCCCACCTTGCATTGACTGCCCCCCAGTTGCCCTCCTGCCCCCAGACAGGCAGAGAAGCCCCCCTGCTCTTTTTCCAGCCCCCCCCTACCCCATCCCCTCCTTCCCACCATACCCAACTCAGACCTTGGCAGAGTTCTTCAGCTGGTAGACAGCAGGGTCATCCCCAGCTTTGCCAGCAGCTGCCTTGGTGGCACTGATCAGGTCCCCAAGTGCCTTGGCCACATCCTTCACAGCATTGATCAGGACTACCTGGGGAGAGCAAAACCAGGACAATGGCAGGACAATGTCCAGGACCAGGACAGTCACACTCAGGCTGGGGCTGGTGTGGCCCAGCAATGAGAAATCTGGGCACCCCAGGACACACAGTATACATGCATACAGTATACAGCACAGCCAGCGCAAGCCAAAGCCCAGCCAGCCCTCTCCACAACACGCAGAGTCCAGCCCAGAGCACCACACAACACCTTCAACCCTCAGCCCCTTCAAGCAAGCTATGAGCAGCCTCCGTCCACCCCACACACCCCATCCCACCTGAGTCTCCGAGTCTTCAGATCCCAGGCTGGCAGCACCCAACTTCACCACCTCTGCCAGGTGGGTGATGGTGGACACGGAGGACTGGGCAGCCTAGGCTAGCTTCTCCTGGCTGGCCGTGGCATTCTGCACCAGCACCTTGGTGTCCTCCACCAGCGCCTTGGCTGTCTTCAAGATGCCCTCCCTGGGGAGAAGAAGGGAGTTAGAGAGGACACAGCCCTCTACAAGCACACATGGTCCTTGGGGCCTAAAGAGACTGTGGAGCACGCCTTCTGTACGTACAAGCTGGAGGGGAAACAGAATCAGCGTGACTTGAACTTGCAGCTCTCCCTGGAGCTGGTCCACAGCTCAGAAAGACAGCAGACCTCGGGACACAGCCTGACCCCCCACCTCTGGCTGTGCAGAGGCTGGACGAGGTGCCTGGGTACCTGTGGTCAGCGAAGGTCTCCGAGTTCTCCCGGTTGAGGGTTCCTGCTGTGGCAAACATGATGGTGGTGTCGAGGTCAGCGATGATGCCAGAGACGGCGCTGGCTGCTGTGATGCAGGCTTGGGTCCCGCGGTTCCCAGCCTGCAGGGCTGCCAGCACGTGAGACACCTGCGGGGTACGAGTAGGGTGACTGGGGAGCAGAGGAGGTTCAGGCAACCCCCACCGCACACATCCTCTGACACCTCCCAGGATGGAGCCACTTCACACCAAGGAGGAGAATTGGGAATCGTGTGGTCCGGACACCCCCTCTTAGCTTCTGTTTATTTATTTTCACCCTGTACCTATCGTGTCTGGGAGTCCAGGAGATACTGGGCTCTGCTAGTTTCCAATGAATAAGGTTTGCATGATGGGTATCAGAACATCGCAGCTCATTTCTTCTTTAGCTGCTAAACTCAATTTCTGTACTTGGGCAAGCACTCATAGGAGAACAAGTTTCCTGATGGAAAGCAATCTTGGAAAGGAAGCACCTGCAGGAGGTCATGACTGTGCCAGGCACTATGAACAAGTGTTTTGCTTTTGTACTCTTGCTTACAAGCCTTGCTGCTCTATTGCTGCCTTATCGACTCGAGATTTTTAACCATGTTTTCATCGTTATTCAGAAGTATGTTCCTTAGATGGACTGATGGACACGACACTTTCCACCACACCAGCAAAAGATGAAGGGGAGATCGATCACCCAACATGAGCTGCAGGCTTGGCTGGAGATGCAGCAAACGCTATGCCCACCACTGCAAGAGCTGATTTGGAGAGCTCTGGGCTGCCACCACTGTGTAGATCAGTCTCCTCTGGCAGGCCATCATCGGCCCATTGGCAGGCAGCATCTGGACATCACACTCACCCATCACAGCACCAGCTGCTGTTATGGTGCCTGGAGAGGAGGATCCATTCTCCATCCCACCAGCTGGGAAGGGCAAGCATGGCTGAGAGAGCTAGCAGAGCCCAACAGGACCAAGAGAGAACCTAGCATGGTAGCTCCAAGAGCACACGGCTCAATCCAGCATCCCTCCCAGCTCGCCATGCCATTGTGCCTCTCTCCAGGCCGCTCACCTTCTCGGAAACCTTGCGTGCACTCTCTATCAGCTCCTTCTTGGTGTAGGCATCGCTGGGGCTGCACTGCAGGGCTCCAGCCTTAGAGACCAGGGCAGCACAGCCGTGACCCAGCTCCTGCACCCGGCGCTTGATGTGGGATCCAATCTGGAGAGGAATGCATGCATGAGAGAGTCAGCAGGCATCTGTGATACCTGTTGGGAAATGCTAGCCATCCCCACCCAGCTCCTCTCTCCCAATCCTACCACCAAGGAGGTGAAAAAGGAAACACGGCTTTGCTCCACGTTTCCATACTGTGTTGCAGGGGAGGTGTGAATGCTGCCTGCCCCCAGCTCCGATGGGAGGTTCAAGTGTTCCTGTCCTCTGCTCTCATGCCCCACCAGACCCTGCTCTGCCCCACAGCATGCTCCAGCATTCCTCCCCATGCTCGCACCTCCTCGTTCTCGGCGGTGAGCGCAGCTGGCTTGGCCTCTTGCGCCAGCTGCCCATAGTCGTTGGTGAGCTGGTTGGCCAGTATGCCCAGCTCATCTGGGTTGGTGGTGGATTTGGTGACCTGCCGATGGAAGAGCAGGAGTTGGAGGGGCCCTACACTGCGACAAGCAGGGAGGGCAGTCGCCTGCCTGGGTGGCAGGCAGTGCTTTCTGCAGTGAAAGGCTTGCTTGCACCCACCATCTCCTGCACAGTCACTGCAATGGCCTTGGCTGTCTTCACCATCGTGGTCTGGTAGTCCACAAAGGTCCCCTCTGGCTCACCCATCGGCCCCTCGTCCAGCTGCAAGAGACCATCAGGAGACTCTGGTTTCAGCTCCAGCCCAAAGACCTTGTAGGGTTCGACCCTGACTCTTCCCCTCTCCCACCCCCAGCCCTGGCCAGGTCCTCTCCATGCTCCCCTCACCTGATTGATGGCCTGGGTGATGGAGTCCACCATGCCCCCCACAACACCTGCAGCACTGGCTGCCTCATTCAGGGTGGTGGTCAGGTCCTCCACTGCTTCCTTCATCATCTGCACGGCCTCCTCCAGAGCCTCCTGGGTGTGGGCAGCTTGCTGCAAGGATGAGCCAGAGTGAGGGAAGGTGGGCAGCAGCTCCCCTCCCGACAGGGATGCCGCACACTTACCCCGGATGCTGCACCACGCAGCACCCACACGCGAAGGGGAGCACATTGTTGACCTGTGCCCCTCCTGCTCACCTTGGGGTTCCCACCAGCCTCCTTGGCAGTGTATAGCATCTGCAGGGCAGACTCGGCCAGCGTTTTAGTCTGGTCCAGGAGGTTCATCTGCTGCTGGTGGTTGGGTGTTTTGGAGGCAGCGCCGATAGCCGCCATAATGAGCGGCTCAAAGTATTGAGCCATCTGGGACACCTAAGGAAGAGCAGCATCAGCACCAGCAGCTTCCAGCCCCGGCTGTGTTGTGCCTCTCCTCCCGCTGTCAGCTCCTCCACACACACTGAGCGCCTCGTCAGCGGCTCCCCATCCCCGTGTTACCTTGTGCCCCAGCTGCGAGGCCTCGGCCCGCGCCGCACTGGCCACGGGCTCAATCAGGTTGCTGATCTCCTGGACAGCCGTGATCATCTGGTTGTGCAAAGCCTGTCGCAAAGAGAGGGTGTCGCGTGAGGCTGCAGCAGGGCTGGGGTCACCGCATCCAGCCGGGAGCCTGGGGGAAGGACGCCCGCCCCCGTTAAGCTTGCAGCAGCGTGTCCCCGACCCACCTCCTGGGAGATATCTTCTCGGGGGACCAGCTGCTGGCTGATGGCAGTGAGGGAGGCCTGGTCCACCTCCCGCATGCATCTGTTCAGGACCTCAATGGCCTCGTCGCACTCCCGCTGTCCTGGAGCTTTGTCCCTGCGTGAAAGATGGATCAGCCCAGCGCTGGCAGGTGCTATGCCACCCCTTTTCCCCCAGCCTCGACTGGTGCCGGTGAAGGGCAGGAGCCCTCTCCTGGGTTTTGGGGCAACCCAGCATCATAGAGCCCGGGCATGCCGGCATGCATTCCCATCAACCCATGCCAGGGCTGGAGGAACAGCTCCCACGCAGGACAAGAGGGATGGCATCTTCCATCCCACCCCTTGCTTCCCCCCGCCGGCAGCAGCCAAGGAGAAGATGAGCCAAAACATCCCCAGGGATGTTCGCTCAAGAGCAGGGGTACCTGCTAGCAGGGACACAACCACAGTCAAGCAAGCAAGGCTTTCCTCACCTCATGTTGGTGATGAGCTTCTTGATGGAGTCCGAGACAGTGCGAGAGTGGCCAGCCAGCACCGACCACTGCGGCGGGTCCTTGGGGTTGACAGCCAGAGAGCGGGCGGTCTGGATGAGGCCAGCAGAGCTCTCCAGCATGGTCTTGGCCGAAGAGACGATGGGCTCCATGGCTCTGCGCCCCTGCACAGGGAGACGATGGGCTGGTGAGGCAAAGGACTGTGCATGGGAAGTTACTCTCTCTCCCACGACCCTCACCCTGGAGCAGCCCTCGAAGCCCAAGGCTTGCTGCCACCTCTCTGTCACACACCTCCAAGGCACCAGCCCTGCACTGGGACTGCACCCCAAGCTCAGAAGGAGGCACAGCTCCTCCCCACCTTACAGCAGCCCCTGTGACAGCCAGGCCACATCCTCCCTGCCCCTGTTGCATCCCACCTCTGGGCTGATCTGGGCAGGAACGGTGGCAAACTCCGGGTTGGAGGCGAAGGCCGTCAGGTTATCCACGGCCTCTATGAGAGGTGCAGTGGCGGCGCGGCACCGCTCCCGGTTCTCCTCGTTGAACTCGCCATCCAGGGCCTGGTGTGGAGAGACCAGAGCAATTATCCAACCCCCACCATGCCCCAAATCCCATCCCCACCATGGCACCCCAGCAGGGAGATCGCACCTTGATGGTCTTCACCAGGTTGGCCGTGCTGTTGGACACCTCCTTGGCTGACTGGACGAACTGGCGCTTGGCCACAGGGCTGGCGGTGCGGGAGGAGGCCAGGCGGCATGTGTTGCACAGGGCTGAGGTGTGCTTTGCTACGATGGTGGCTGCTGACAGCACCTGTGGGGAAGAGCAGGATAAGGCAGGATCCACCATGACACTTCCCATCCCCGCAGCTCTCACTTCACACCAGCCCCACATGGGGCACCAGTGACTACAGGGGTCCCCCCTGGGACCCAAGAAGGACCACTGAGGTCCTGCACGCCCATACAGCCCCCCATCTGGACTGTCACTGTTGCATCAAAGGTGCCAGCTGGTTCCCAGTACATCTGATGGGTCCTGATGAGACACTAGCCATAATCTTGGCCAACTCTTGGGACGCAGCTCTTCCAACTAGCCTCACACTCACTTTCGTGCAAGAAAATGCCCGTAATGGTGCCCCACCTCATACTCACCTGGGACTGGGTGCAGGCAGGGTCCACCAGGTTCTGGCAGGCCATCTGGATGGCTTGGTTAGCTCTGGCAAACTGAGTGGGGTCTACCAAGCCCTGCTGTCCAGCCTGGCTGTTGGGGTCTGAGACCCCCACGAGGTAGGCAGCCTAGGAGCACGAGAGAGGCAGTGAGAGAGAGCTTGCACATGGCAGGGAGGCTCAGAGCAGGTATGGGCTGCGGCGAAGCCTGACAGCACCATCCCATGGAGCCAGGCTTGGAGGGGCAGGGGAGGGGGTGCATACAGCAACTATGCACGAAGGGTAATGCTCAGGGCTGGGACCGAGCGTGTCGCACCTGGGCAGCTGCCTCTGTCAGCCCGCAGAGAGCTTTGGAGGCGGCACTGATGGAGTCACCGAACTCGGGCAGTTTGCTGTTCTTGACATTCTGGGAGATGCCAGCCATGGACTCACCCAGCACCTGCAGGACACACCACGCATTGGTTAGAGACCACCTCCTGCTCCCACACCGTGCTCCCAGGCTCAGAGCTCACTGTGCTTCATCAACAGGGGACGAACCACCTTTTCCTTTGCCCCTACATCCTTCCCAAACCTCTCCATCCTTCCCCAAACCTCCACCTCCAGCTCAGGGCTCACCTTAGAGTTCTCCATGACACTGTCAAGGCAGTTGAAGTAGGACATGTCATTGACGGTCTGGGTGGGGTTCTCCAACAGCTCCTTCACCGTCTGTAGGGACACAGGTGTCACATCCAAGGGAAGGGTCCGCACCCTCCACTTGCACCTCCTCTTTGCTCCCTCCTGTCCCTTGCAGCGGGGTGCAGCTCCTGCCTCCCCACCATCTTACCACCCAGCCATCTCAGCCCCTCCACTGCCTCATCAAGACGTGGCTTCTCACCTCCAGCTCCCGCAGGGCATTGTCACACTCCTTCTGGCCCAGCACCTGCTGGGTGCACATGGTGATCAGCTGGTTAATGCTGTCAGTCACAGCCCTGCCGGGGACGGGGGAGAAAGACCCACGGATCAACACCAGCTCTGCCACTCAGACCCATTGCTACAGCAAACAGCTCACAGGGAGCAGTTCCTCCTACCATGCCGCTGCCGCCAGCTGATTCTTGAGGTTGGGGGCTGTGGGATCGGCAGAGAGCACCTTTGCAGCCAGCAGCAGCTTACTGGAGGACATGGAGATGCTCTTCAAGTTCGACACCACCTGTGCCTGGTCCTCCTTATTCTGCAAGGAGCCAAGAGGAGTTACCTGCAGCAGGTTTCCAAGCTTCACGCCTACCCTGGGTCTTCTGCAGTGGTTTTCAAACTGAGCCGGTCACCTTCATCTAACTTGTCTGCCAACAGCAAGGATATGGCGGCAACGCTTGCTGAACAAACCCAAGCCACTTTCTCCCTGCTGCTGCGGTTTTGCACAGTCCCAGACCCCATCTCACCAGCTGCGCTGGCCACAACCACCGTAACCACCGCTACCTGGCCACCCTGCCTGTGATCAGCTACCTGCCCAGGCACCCCAAACTTCTCACTATACCCAGGACCCCCCAATGGGCATTTGCTCTCACCGGGGACTGGCTGGCCATCTCCACTCCTGCCTGCAGGAACTCATTGAAGTCCTGCCCAAATTTGCCAGAGGACGTGGCCAGGTCTTGAGGGGTGCCACGCGATGCCTGCACCAGCTCGTTGGCAGACTGGTTGAGCCCTGCGGCCGCCCGGTTCAGCTGGCTCTGCGCCTCCTGGAAGTTCTTGGTGCTGGGAGGGAACTGGAGGCAGAGAGAGGGGTCAGGAGAGGCAGCGAGGAGGATGGAGATGGAGGTTGAAGGTCTGGCACATGCTTGGGAATATGCTACAGAGGAACACGGTGTGGATGGACCTGCTCACATACCTACAAGGCTTCCCCCTTCCCCTCCCGTCCCTGCTCAGCTCACCGAATCTGCAAGCAGCCTCTTGCTGGCCTCTCCCACCATGCAGATGGCAGTGTCCACGTCCCGCTGTCCTGGCAGGCAGCTGACGCAGCGGCTCAGGGCCTGCGACACCGCCTTGGCCACCTGCAGAGAAGCAAAGAACGGTCACCGTCCCCTGGCCAGCCCCATAACCTTCCTGCGGGCTGGCGGGGGGTACCGAGGTCCCCGCTCCCTCTACCTGGGCCAGGCGCTGCTGGCTCTCCGGGTCACCGGGCTTGGCCACTGCTTTCCGCGCCTCCTCGATGAGGTTGTTGGCTTTATCCATGACATCACTGGCGCACTCCAGCATGGCACTCTGTGCCTGCGGGTCGGGGGTGCTGGCTGCCACGCCGCGGGCAGCCTGGCTGAGTGAGCGCAGAGCCTGGGCCACCTCTCGAGCAGCAATCCCTGGGGGATGAAGAGGTTAGCAGCTGGTGGCACGGCCCCCTCCCCTCTCCCAGCCCCAGCCTGGAGGCCGGTACCTGTGTAGTTCTCATTGCCCTGGGCCACCTCTCCCAGGAGGTGAGCGATGGCAGAGCTGACAGCTTTGGTGCTGTTCCCCAGGTCCTGGGCACACTTCTCCATCTGTGGGGGGATGAGTGGGGACATGTTGTGGGCTGCACCTTCTGGCAGCTCCCCCGCCCCAGCGCTCACCCTGCATCGCCCCGTGCCATCCTTCCCCACGCCCTCACCGTCTCTCCCGGCAGAGGCTTGAGCTTGCCGTCACGGGCAGCTGCCTTGGCTTCCTGCAGGTCCCTCTCCAGGCTCTGCACCAGACCCAGCGCGGAGTCTATCTCCAGGGGTCCACATGCCTCCTGAGCCTGCGATGGGGGAGAAGGGAAGGTGAGCGAGGTGACCACTGAGCCCATCCTGCTGTGGCAGAGACCATGACCTGCCACCAGGCTGTCCTCGCTGTCCCCACCTGCTCTGCGTAGCCGGGGTCCCGCTGTGGCACAGGACCCAGTCTCTCACCTTCTGGGCAGCCGTGCGGAGCTCAGCCAAAGCTGCGGCCAAGTTCTTGGCACACTGGCTGAGCTGCATCGCAGAGGCTTGGTCTGTGATGGTGGGGACAGTGGCCTTGGCTGCAGCTACCATCTTCCCACCAGGCTGCCGGGCCAAAAGAAAAAGCCGTGAGAAGGGGACAAACGTGCAGCATCTCTCTGCTGCCCACGTGCAGCAGGCTTCCTGGTATCTTAGGAGGGCCAGGCACGGTAGGAAAGCTGTAATGCCAGAGCTGGTGCGGGAGGCTCTGGGCAGTGCAGGTACCTGCAGGAAGTTCTGGCTGGCAGCAATGAGAGCCAGCTGGGCGCTGGGGCTGTCTGGCTGGGACTGGCTTCCTCGTACACCCTGCACCAGCATCGGGATCTGCTCTGCCACCACCTGCCAGAGAGGAGGGTCACTGGAGAGGCTCAGTAGGGGTTAGATGGATCTAATCCAGGACCAGTGACCGAGTGATTGGCTCCCAGGGGAGCTGCATGATGACCCCAAGGTCCTGCCTGCCCACTGCATCCGAGCACGGAAACCCGGTGCAGCTGATGGGAGAAGGAACAGGGAGAGGTGGCGCAGGAGATGGCAGGATCAGGCCCGAGCCCTTACCTTGCAGCTCTGCACCAGCTGCTGCTGTGCGGCAGGGTTCTTGTTGGAGGAGGCGGCGTGCTGCGCGGCAGCGATGGTCTGGGTGGCGGAGGCAGCGGCTTGCTTGGCTGCATGCTGGTTGGGGGACACATGGGTTAGCACCAGCGGCAGGGCAGCCTGCCCCGAGCCCCCCTGCCACGCACTGGGGCCCAACTCCCCCTAAACTTCTCCTCCCACGCCTCTGTCTGTGACATCCCCAGCACCCTCAGTGCCCGGCATCCCAAAGCAACACTGTGTACAAGGGAAGGGAAGGGAGCAGTGGAGAGGTCTCTGTGGGATGCAGCTCGGACACTGTACATGAAAAGGACTTTAACCCTCTGGAAAGCACAGGGATGCGGGGGCTCCTGGCCAGGTCTCGCTCGCTGACTGTGCCTGCTTGCCCTCTGCAGCCCCCTTGTCTGGCATCTCACCTCCAGCTTGTGTACGAGCTTCTTCTTGATGGCGTTCTGGGCTGCGGCGTTGGTTGCCATGCGGAGCCCCTCTGCTGCCTCGCGCAGCCGCTGCTGCTGCTCCTCGCTGTCCGGGTGGGCTGCGGCTCCCTGGAGAAAGAGGAAACCCATCACACCTTGCAGGTGCTGCCGGGTCCCTTGTCCTTCTGAAGCAGCAGCTATGCTTTGGTCCAATGCTGGTGAGCACTCCCAGGCAGCCTGGCTGCCTGCAGTGTCGGGGAGGTGCCTAAAGCCTCTTCGGGAGAGCTGAGCAGCAGAAGAGCTAAAAGCTCCTCTGCTCCCACCCACAGCTCCAGGAGGAGCCCCACTCCATTGCACAGGTCCTCAGCTCAGAGCAGGACCTTGCGCTGGGAACCACTCCCCCAGCCAAGGGCTGCTTGCCCCTTCTGCAGCACCCAGCTGACAGTGTTGGATGGGGTTGGGGGCCAAAGCCAGCATCTGTCCTCCCTCACACCACTGACCTTCGCAGCCTCCACCATCTTGGCAGTGGCATCGGCCAGGATCTTGGCTGCGCTCAGCAGCTTGCGTGAGTTCTCCAGGTCCGTCTCTCCCTCTGCGTCGGCTTTGATGGCATTGACGAGGTCGGAGGTGGCCTGGGCCAGAATACGAGCCTGACGCACCATTTCCCCTGGGACAGAAAGGAACGGTGACCTGTTAGCAAGTCCCATGGGCTCCCCGATACCTTCCCGTCCACTGTGCTCTACCATCAGGGTGCCATCAGTTGCTCTCACCAGCATCGCCCATAGAGCTGAATATGTTCTCAGTGACGTTGAGGATGGTGTCGGTGGCCTGGTCGTAGCGCCCGATGGGCTGCCCACCCAAGGCGTGCTGCTTGATGTGCTGCAGCAGGTCGTTCAGGGCCTGGGTGACAGCTGTGGCTGCCACCCCTACTTGCTTCAGGAGCTGGTCATCGTTGGTGGCTGCCTTCGAGGCCTCCACGCAGCCCTCTGCCGACTTGGCCACCAACTTGCCAGCCTCAATCAGCTGCTCCTGGCAAACTGGGGAGCTGATTGTGGGAGCCACAACCTGGAGGGGAGGAGAAAGGTTGGGCAGTGAGCGTGGTGGGCTCCTTGCAGGAGCTGCGCAGGGACAGCTGTCCCCAACTTCTGCTCCTCCAAAGACGATATTCAGGGCTTGGGCACAGTAGCAGGAACCCCAGCCTGAGGCAGCCTACGCTTCTGGTGCCAAACCCTTAATATCCCATCTGAGGATATGTGGTCCTGCCACATCTATGACCCCAGCATGGAGCTGCCACCAGCCAGGTGATGCTTGCAGCCACGCTGAGGCAAGCGTTAACCCTGCTGCTTACCTTGGTGCAGGCCACCAGCTGGGAGGTGGACAGGGCGCACTGGGTGGCAGCAGCAATCACCTGCGTCTGCAGTGCTGCGTCCTCCGTTTTCTGAGCCACGTTCTTGGCTTTGAGTACCAGCGCGGCAGCGGCACTGGCCACTGCCTTCGCCAGCTGCATGAGCATGTCCTGGGGGAATGGAGAGTGTCAGTGCGGGAGCCACGGCAGCGGGAGCACTGGCAGTTGCCCGCAGGGCCCTCGTGAAATATTCAGCAGGGAAATGTGAGCTCTCGGGGGCCTTTCATCCACTCTGTCCCAGCACTGGCAGCACCAAACACCTGGAGTGGCTGGCAACACCTTGACCCCATCTCTACTGTATGCTACAGCCGGCGGTGAGGCTGTAACCTGGCCTTGTGCCACAGCCTGCACCGTGGCACCGCCACGAACACCGTGCAGAGCAGCTCGGGCAACGCTCCGCATTACCCCAACACCCACGACCTGCTCACTGCCCACTCCCCAGGCAACAACCCTCGCCAAGTCCCTCATTGTACCACATCGACAACCTGCTGCAAGGCACCGCCGGCACTGCCTGGCTTTGCACAGAGTGCAAAAAAATGACAACCCCCACCCCCGGCCAAACGGCAGGCACAAGCTGGCTGCAGCACACCCACACCGGGAGCAGCTGCCTGCCCATGGGCTCACCCCGCCAGCAAGAGGCGAGCGGGAGATGCTGCCCACACTGGTCACCTGTACTGCAAGCATGCCAGCTATTTTCTAGCTCATTAGCGACTGGCTACATCTCTGCTGGCATTCCTGGAGGTGAAGGAGAAGTATGACGAAGCAACCAGCCTCCTCTCCCCCAGGGGTGGCAGGGAAGGCACGGGGCCGCCCTGTCAGCACGCAACAGGCAGCAATGAGCACACAGCAAATTACTTTCCTGCAGGGCATCAGACGTGACAGCACGCTGCAGACATCAGGATTACCTCCCATTAGCTCAGTGAAAACTGGCAGCACCAGCGCTAGACAGCAAATGCTTGGGGCAAAGATCTTGGTATGCAGGGCAGTGCTCTCTGCCTGCTGCACCTTGCAATCCTCCTGCCGTGTGTGTGCGAGCAGCGAGCAGCCCCGCACCCCGTGACAGTTAAGCCTCCAGCCATCAAGCCAGAAGTGTCACAGCCTCCCCTTGCCTCCTGCAAGCCGAGACTACTCCCCTGCTACAATCCACCACCTTTCCAGACAGGAGGAGAGACCGGCGAGCGCATGCACCCAGCTCCAGAGACCCCAGACTGCTGCATCCGAGCCCAAGGAGGGAAGTAGATACACTCGGGTCTGGCAGCTGCAGGGCAAAGCATCCTGCTGCATGTGTGCAAATTGCCTTCCAGGTCCTAAATCCACCCCTTGGGGCTGCCCTGTCCTGGCACTGATGTCTGGCCAAGCATGGCTTCCTGCCCTGGCACTAGCTTTTCTGCTCCCCTTGGCTACCTGTCCAGGCTTTTCTGCTCATGTTGAGGCTGTGTGGCCGCCATGAACAGAAACCCCTTTTTTCTGGAGTCTGTTTTGGTCTGTACTACGGCTGGATCCTCCTCCCCAGCACGGTGTGCTATCTCCCTTGTGTTGGAAGGAGCAGTTGTGGGAAAGCAAACTGTCTGGAAGTCAGCTCAGCCAAAACAAACTGCCCCACGAGGCTCCAGGCACCCTGGGTCTCCGACGGGGGCAGGCAGGCAGCTCCCACGGGCAGGGAGCAGCAGGCAGGAGCTGAGGCTGCTGCAAGGGAGGACTCCCAGGGCGGTGCTTGCCCAAGCGGCGACCCGAGTGCATGGACTTCTGAGACCCAACCACCAGAAAAGCAGATTTTTGACAAGAGCCCTTCTCCAAAGAGTTCAGCTGATAGTCTCTAGAGGAGCACCCCTCACATTGGAGAGGGCAGGGATCACCAAGCCTACAGCCCCCTTTTACCGTCTTTGGGTCAGAGGCAGGCAGGATCCAAGCACGCCGGCTTTCTGGGATCTACATGGGAATCCACAAGATAAGAGGCGTTATATCAAAGCGGCTTTAGGGACAGAGATGGGCAATGGCCTATTCCCTCCCTCAGCAAAGTCACTGCCAGGCACCAGCCAAATTTCTGCCAAGTTCTGTGCAACAGCTGATGGTTTTAGGGAGCTGGTGTCCCTGGATGCCGCCAGGTGCACTCACCTGGAACCGAGGGTCGGTGTCACTCTCTCCGATCTGCTGCAGCAGCTCCCCGCTGGTCTGGCCCACGAGGCCGGCAGCCTGCAGGAGATTCTGGCGAGGCTGCAAGGAACGAGGCAAAATCAACGCATGGCTCATGAGCAAGCTCTAAAACCTCACCTGATGGCCTCCACCCTCCTCTTGGCCCCACGGCCCCTCCTGTCCCCCACCTCAGCGCTGGCAGGCTGTGCTGTTTTCAGCAGGTCCGAGACGGCGCTCGCCAGGTTCTTGGCTGCCTGCAGAAGCTGCCACCCATTCCCTCCCTCGTCCTCCATCAGCGCAGCCAGCAGCTTCACACCCTTGGACATCTCCGTCAGGTTCGAAGAGATGGTGGTGACGGCGCAACCCACAGCAGTGTAGTCTGTGTCCGCTGGATCCCCTGCACAGGGAGGAGATGAGTCAGGATGGGATGTGCTTCAGTGATGCTCCAAGAGCATCCCCACGCCTGTCACCAATGTGGTTCTCCTTCCTGGGAGCCGGGGGAGAGACCCTCTGGCTCCTAAGCCTGAAAGGTGGTCGCATCAGCTGAGTTTGTGCAAGAAAGCCTGGGGAAAGAGAGCTGCACCGTGCTATGGCTGTGCTGGACAACATTCTCCTGGTCCAGAGGATGGCTGGTCAGCCAAAGACTGTAAGACTGGGCTGGGCACAGGCAGGGATCTAAAGGCAAGGCGAGCTGCGGGGGCATGGCCAACTCTACAGGCACATTAGCAGCAGTGAGGACTGATTTAGCTCTGTCTGGGGCAGGCTGGCTCCTCCAGTCTCTGATGGAGGGCAAGAGCCTTCAGCCAGACAAGAGAGACCAAGCCTTCTCTGGAGATGAGGCACCCCTTTTCTCCAACCCTCCACATACCTGCAGTAAGGTTGACCACTGAGGCTGTGCCGGCAGTGATAGCATCCACTTGCGAGTGGATCTCATGCTTCGACTCATCCATCTTGTTTTTGCGCCAAGCTTTGGATGCCTGAAATAGGGAGAACAGGATCAGCAGATGGTGGTGGAGGTGGTGGGTAGCTGCACCCATGCTCACTCAGAGAGATGCAGGAAAGAGGAGACAAGGAAGAAGGAAGGAAGAGCTGTGACCTCCCATACTTGGTGGCCAATGCTTGGTCCATCCTGACCAAGCAACATGACCAAGCGTCTCCTCCACTCCTGCCCCTAGAGTGGGATACAACCCCACCTCTTTGCCGGCAGCAGATCTTCCCAGGAGCTGCTGACGCTTCTCCTGGGAATGCAGCCAGCCTGACCCAGCCCAGCCAATAACCTCAGCGAGGTCACCCCCCAGCACCCCGCCTTCACCAAAGCACTCACAGCATCCTGCCCGAGGGGTGGCAAGGTCTCGAAGTCGTCCAGTGTGGCCTGGGCTGCGTGCACAGCCTGCATGCTGGAGTTGATGGTGCCGGTCAGGGCTTGCTGGGCTGAAGTCTACAACACAGGGACAGATTGAGGTACATAGGAGGCTGAAAATCTAGGCTTAAAT
The DNA here is from genome assembly GCA_013400755.1 of Pelecanoides urinatrix. NCBI lineage: Eukaryota > Metazoa > Chordata > Aves > Procellariiformes > Procellariidae > Pelecanoides > Pelecanoides urinatrix. Next base: position 41,156 of record VZTQ01008003.1, read on the forward strand.
ATTTGGCTTGCACCTCCCCCCGGCAACATGGTGAAATGTGCTGTTGATGACAGTGCTCTAGGCAGGTGCCTCCACAAAGGAGGGTGCACCTAGCAAAAAGGGGATTCTCCCCTCTGCGCCTTCCACTGGAAAATGCCCCGTCCCACTGTGGGTACAAGCAATTCTCACAGTTAACCAGCTCTTGGGGAGTGGGGAACAGAGGCAGTGGGACCCCACAAGGCTTTTACAACAAGCCCCACAGCAGGCTGAGTGGGGTCAAAGAACACAGCATCCTCATGGCCTTTTCCAAGCACTTCTCCAGCTGCAGAGGATATGGGGGACACCAAAGCCAGGCACAGGGCTCTGCTGCAAACCACGCGCTGGTGGGGCTGGCCAGGCGCAGCAGCTAGGAGCAGCTCAACCTGAAGGAGAGGCTGCAGCCGCCGGCCAGGGTAGCTCAAGTTTGCGGAGTGGGTGCGGGAGGATGCCAGCTCAGCCAGGCCAGCAAGCACACGAGGCCAGTGACACAGAGCCTCTACTCTTCACGGCAAGCCAACGCCTGGCCACGGACCCAAATGGATGGGTCTACATGAGCCCATGGACACCTTTCAGAATTTGTGCCCTATGGTGGGCACAGGGAGAGCTTACCAGGGGAGGCATGTGCCCTCGATGCATCTGGCCACTGGTGATTTGCAGTTGAGGCTGCGGCATCGTGCCCACCTGGAAGTTTTCTGGCCCTCCAGCACCCGTCCGCATGATGGCTGGCAGGGCCACTGAGCCCAGCTCTGCCTTGCCTACACGGTTAAACTGCTGCTGCAAGACGGTCGACCTGAAACAGGGAGAAATACCAGGTCAAGGGATGCCCACTGCCCCGGCACCAGGCTCTGCGGGAGTGCTGCCACCAAAGGACTGGCAGCTTTTCCTCCAGACACGCTGTGCTGCAAGTTTGGCTGGAGCCCACTCTCCATAGAACTTCTGCTTGGCAGCTGACTTGCTCCTGGAGGACTTACTTCTTTGGAGACACAGAGTCTTCCAGCATGGTGGACTCCTCATCACCCTCTAGTCCAAAGTGGTCTTTGCTCTTTTTCTGCAGAGGGAAAGAGAAAACATGTCAGCCAGCACACACCTCTCAGCCTTCCCCTCCTCCTGCAGCCCAGGCACCATACCCGTCTCCAGCTCCCCCAGCAGCAGCATGTGCCAATGGTTGTCTGGAGGCAGCTGGAAGGGGCACCCTGCACCCCTCTCTGGAGAGGAGCCGGTTACCAGTGCCCTTCTCAGGACACCCTCACCTTTTTGAGGATGATGTCGATGTAGCCGGCAATCAGCTGGGCGATCTGCTCCCCCTCCGTTGTCTGCACCGAGTAGTAACCATCCTGGTAATCTCCAAAATCCTGCAATGGCAGGGCACAGGGTAGCACCGGAGCAGGGCACTGGCAGCCATCCTGAGCCCCTCTGGTATGCGCTAAGCGCCCAAGAGCCGGCCTCCAAAACAGCAGCCAGGAGAGGCACCAGAGGAGGGCAAGGCTGTCTCACCGCCGGGCATTACCCAAGAGATGGGTTGGAGTGAGAGCAGCCCCCTAAGGGGGCACTGCCGGGGAGCAGGGGTGGAGGACCAGGGCTGGTCCCTACCAGGGTGAAGCTCTTGGGTGAGGCTGCCCAACGCTTGATGTTGGTCAGGCTCCACTCCTGAATCACTTCCTTGGTCTTCTCGTCCACACGCATCACACACTCCTTGGTAATCCCCAGCAGCCGCGGCACCAGCTTGTTCTTCCCTTTCATCTTCTCCTGCAGGCCACAACAGAAGGGTTGTGAGCTGTCCCCAAAATGCATCCATTCAGGCAGAGACCTTTGAGGCCTGCTGTGGCTACCAAACACCCCCAAGGCCACACTCCCTGGTGGTCACAACCATGACATGGGGCTTGAAAATCAGAAGAAGTGTGAACCAAGAAGTGGGAAGGCAGTGCACAGGGAAAGGCAAGAAGGAAAGATGGACTGTGGAGACATAGGGAAAACTGGAGCAATGTGGGTTGAGGGGTAGCAGCTGGAGACATGCTGGAGAAGAGGAATTTTGGCCGGTAAGAGGTGGGACTGGGGGGAGCTGCTGCTCTACCTTGACCAAGAAGAAGGAGACTCCGTAGGTCTTGAGGGAACGGGCAAGTTTCACGTAGCGAACTTTGGCCTCGATCTCACTCATGTTCCCGCAGTTCTTGTGCGCCTGCGACAGCAAAGAGGTAACATCACGCTATCTTCATGATCCCCTGGTGGCTATGCCACCATTGCCCTGTCACAGCCTTCCAGGCTCTCCCAACTCCACCAGCATCCCCTGCCCCTTCTACAGCATCTTTCTGACCTCTGGGACCTCAGGACCTGCCTTGTCTGCCCACCTACAGCTTCCTGCTCCTGTTTCTCACCCACCAAGCTGCTTCATGTTGCCTCCAGAGACAAGAGCAGCCTCAAACTTTGGCAAGGAGGAATAAGAAGCCCAGGTCTCAACACCCCCCCTACACATACCATGAAGATCTTGCGCTCCCCTTTCTGCTTGATATACTCCTTGGGCAGGAAATCCTTGAGTCTGCCAAGAGACAGAGCTGTTAGCAGCAGAGCCAGCGTTTGTCTTCAGCTACAAAGAGGCCCAACCCAGAGCCTCGGACAAACCCCTGCCAGGGCACAGGCTGGGAGTTTTTGGGAGCAGGAAGGATGTGGGAGAGGTTGCTGCAGTAATGAAAGCTGCCCCAGGAGCTGCCCTGCTAAGAGTGGGGTGGAGGTGCTGAGGATGCAGCCCTTCATGTGGCATCAGGGGAGACCGTACAGTGGGACCGTACAGTCCCCCCCTTCAGAGCTGGCTGCATGTCCTGGGGAGTGACAGAGGGAGCAAGTCGGGGGTCTGGCACCCCTTGCAGCCGGTGTGGACCTCCACATTTGGGCACCGTGTAGCAGGGAGGAGAGGGGTTGCACCAGAGGCAACCGAACCCCCGGAGCCCCGTGTGCCGGCGCAGTGCTGGGGGCTGCCAACCTGCTCCAGAAACCTGGGGCTCCCTACGACACTCACTCCAGAAAGCCTGGCTTGTGCTTCTGTTCATTGTGTGGCCCAAACTGGATCTGGCACTGGTAGCCGGCAAACTCGCAGGCTTTGTCAAAGGAGACGGGATGGGAACCGTTGAGGATGTCGTCGCGAGCCTGCGTGGAAAGAGAAGACACCGCCATGGGCTGGGCAGCCATGCAATCCCTGCCACTGCTCCCCTCCACACCAGGTAGGACATGTTTTCCAGACGGAAAAGAAGTGGCCATGAAAAAGAGTAGGATCTAGGGGCAGGCCTACAGGGACCATCACCATGCCAAGGAGAGAAACAGCATCAGGACTTCAGGATAGTTCCTACCAGGCAAAGGAGACTCAGGATCCCCTGGGGAGCTCCAGAGTACACTGAGGGCAGGGCTGGGATTGCCAGCGTTGGCTCTTACCCAGGAGATAGCTGGGCATCCTGAAGTGCCCCCTGTGACGGCTCCTGGCCAAAACCCTCAGCCACCAGCCCTGACAGGGTGCTGGCATGGGGCAGCGGAGCTGGGCGCTCTAGGGAGCGATACCTGCACGTAGAGCAGGTTGAGCTGCACAGGATCTCGCGAGTCCACATTCTGATCGGAATAGAAGAACTTGCGCCGCAGCAGCAGCGTTTCGTTGTCGTCGATGCCTTGCTCGCGCAGGGTCCGGCCGTGGTCCAGCCAATTCACTGTAGGCAACACCAGGGTGTGAGCAGGGACAGACACCCAGGCAGGGATGGTCCCGGGCCTGGGGCTGCTCAGGTGGAGCAAGAAACAAATGTCCGCCTGGTGCATCCCAGCTCTCACCCCTCTGCCCTGAGCCTCCAAACAGGAGACACTCCAGGGTGTGTGGGCACATGTCCCCTCATCACAGTCCTCTCCACTGTCACCTCCGCTGCCCTGCACTGGGTCTTCCCCCCTTGCAGGGGTCCCTGCTCCCCTCCCTGCTGCCCTCAGCACAGGCTGATCCTGTCCCCAGCACGTGCAGGCACATACACTCATCATCCGTGTGCAACTTCTGCTTGAGCTTCTCCATCTTCTTTTCATCTCGCAGCAGGGTCTTGTCTTTCTTGAGGGTGCCGGTAACCTCCTCCTTCTTCTCTTCCATAATCTCCCGAACAAGCGAGTACTCATCATAGTTGGTGATGCCTGCAGGAGAGCAGAGGAGCAAGCTCAGCATGACACTGCTGCCAAATACAGAGCGTGGAGTGATGCACGGGTGCAGAGCAGTGTCCTCTCCCCAGAGTCACACGCTCCTCGGACATCCCGCTGCCAGGCCATCCGCTGCAGAGCTGCTGCCACTGCTGCCAGTACCCCCATCAGACGCTGCCATCTCTCCCCACCTCCCTTCCTCCCCCATGTTGTTGCCCCCTCCTCTCACCGATCCGGGCACAGATTGTCATGAGCATGTCTGTAACAGTTTTGGAGTCATCCACCATCACCGTTTTCACTGTCCCATCCAGCATGCGGATCTTCAAGGGCCGCTGCTTCTTCTTGTACTCCATGGTGTCCTGCGAGCACAGCAGAGCACAGCTCCCAGCAGCGGCACCGGCACAGGGTGCCCACATCCCACCATCATGCCAACGTCTCCCTCTCCCGCTGCAATTGTGAGGGGCCCAGTGCAAGGCAGCAGGGCAGGCACCCGCACCACCTCTACACCATGGGCACATCCAAGTGCAGAGCCAAGGCAGGTACCAGCTGGAAGGACGCGGGATGGATGCTTACCCCATTGCGAAGCATGTAGTAGTCCAGAGCCTTCCCAGCCTCCAGCCAGATCCCTTTCTTTGGGTCTTCATCCGAGAGGAACAGTCCAAAATCATTGGCTGAAAAACAGGTAAAGTCTCTGCCAGGGTAATCCTGAGCAGGACAGGGCCACAAAGATGCCAGCCTGCACCCAGGGATGTGCATCAACGCAGCCCAATGCGTGAAGCACAGCAGCACTGTGAATGCTGGAGCCTAAACCTAGTGAGTGGGCAAAAAGCTGGCAAGCAAGCTTCGAGGTACTTGTTTTACAATCGTTATCTACGGAAAAAATCATCTCAAGCATGCCTACGCAATGCTGAACTTGGAACTGATAGTCACAACAGAAGGAAAAGCTTGGAGTTGTGGTTGACAGCTCTTCGAAATCTTCAATGCAACATGTAGCAGCAGCCAAAGCAAGGTAGTAAAACGCTGGGCATCACCAGCAAGAGTGCTGGGAACTGGTCTGTAAAACCTAGGCACATCCACACTTTGAGTACTCTGTGGTGGTGTGGTCTGCACCTCCCCAGAAGGACACAATAGAGTTTGAAAAGATACAGAGGGAGGCAACTTAAATGACGGAGCCTTGGTATAAGGGACTAAAGGAGCTGGGAATCCTCCATTTGGGGAGGAGGAGGAGGCTGAAGGAGGATGGGCTCAAGGCTTACAAGGTCTCAGAGATGGTGAAAAGTGCTGTTCATTAAATCCTGCTCTCTTAGGGCTGGGGTACCTGGTGAAAGTGCTGCTGCTGGAGCCTGTGCAGTGGCACCCCAGCTCGGACCCACAGGGATAGCCCCGTTTTCATGCTGCAAGAGGCCAGCACCACGCTGGCTTTGCCCTCGGAAAGGTTCTTCTCCACCTTTCCAACAACCCCATGCCGCAGGCTATCTTGGCTGGCTGCTAAGTTTATAACGAGTCATCTTGTTGGCAGCTCTCTGCGGGGAGGGACAAATTCCTGAGCCGCCCCACTCCTGCCTGGCTAACACTGCCGTTAGGATCCTACTAAACAGGGAGCAGAAAAATCATGAGGCTTGCCATTTTATTTTTAAATTTAAAAAAAAAAAAATTTCAAAGCAAATTCCAAGAGGATAACTCTAAAGCACTGAAAACTGAGCAGCTTGCCCCAGATCCATAACTTGGCCAGGGAAAGGCGCTTCCTGAGGCAGAGCAATGGCAGAGCTGGAAACCTACACTGAAACTCCCCCAGTCCAAAGGCGACAAAAAAACTGGGCAGCTCAAAAAGGGACGCCCGAATGCCACTGGGTAAGGAGAGCAAAGAGAAACCAAAGCTGCAAGGAACTGATAGGAAGAGAAAAGCTGTGAGCAACTGAAAAGGAACTTGGGAATAAGCAGTTCCCTTTAAGGCTTTCCCGTTGCCTTTTTTTCACAAGCAGGCTGGCTCACGCCCAGGAGCAGGAAATGCAATGCTCCCTCCAACATGGCTACAGCCCCGCATTCACATAAACATCCAGTCCTTCTCTGAAACTGAAAGCTGTGGTCTGCCGGACCGCTGGCCAGCCAGGCACAGCACGAGAAGGCATTTCCTTTTATCCTCGAGGAATTTGCTGCTCCCAGATGTCGCTGCGCTCCCCCTCCTCTTCCCACGACTCCTGACCTCCTGTTTGCTGCCTCTCCCCTGTGGCACAGCCGCTTTTGGAGGTGGCAGGGACCCAGGAGAGCCCCTGAGACGATGTCCCAGTGTTCCAGCCCCTCCATCCATGCAAGGGACAGGCCACGTCCGCATGGGAGTGAGTCACATCATGAGCTCATGAGCCATAAGCTTAATTTTGAGCCTGGTGGCAGCAGGGAGATATTAGAGCTGAGAAGGCTTAGCAAGGTAATGGAGCATCAAAATGGTTCTGGCAGAGAGCTGCTGGTGAGGGACAGACCCAGCGGAGGACTATATATCCCCCAAGAAAGGAAAAATTAACTTACATGGTTTATTAACACTCGCTACGACCCCTGAAACTGTTTAAACCCACCTAGTCCTGGCTAGTGGTGATGGATGCAAGTAGGAGAGAGGAGCAGAGACAGAAAGGGCAGCAGGCTCAAAGAGCCTGACAAGTATTTCACTTCCAAATGTAGTTTCCTACCTTCCAAACCCCCAAATTTCTTCTGGGGTGTCGAGGAGGGAACTCAAAGAGCTCAGCCTCTCGCCTCAACTGGGCAGGAGGATTTGGACCTTGCTCTCCCCACCCCCCCCACTGCTCTGGGAAAGCCTAGATGGGCACAGAGACAGGAGAGGAAAGGGAGATGGGTGAAACGCCAGGAGCTATGATGGGTTAGCCCTGGCATGACAGCCAGCCCCACTGTGGACTTACGCTGTCCCATCTGGGCCTCGGGCACCCGCGCGCGGATCATCCGGCAGGCATCGTACACCAGCGTGGAGGGCGCGAACTGCATCGTCTTCACCACATTGCCAATGCTGATTTTCAGTGAGAGGGCAACCATGGTGGCGGCTGGGCTGTCCCCACTCCTGCGTCACCTGCTGGAGGAGACAGATGGGTTAGCTCTGACTTCTGGCCCCTCTGGTGTGCAGGGTCCTTCCTCCTCCTCCCTTCTGGCAGCACCTCTGCTTCCCGAAAGCCGGGACCTAGCTTCTAGTGGCAAGCAAGGGCTGCACCCCATGTTGGCGAGCTTGCAAGGGGGTCCCGCTTTCCAGCCCTGTGCTGACCTCGGGGTCTCTGGCCAGCGTTGGGACCCTTGTCTCCTTGTCCCAAGGTCCCAAAGCCTGCTCACCCGCGGGAGCAATGGTAGCTGGTACTCAGTGCAGATGCTGCCAGTGAGGAGGAAGCAAGCGTGTGGGAGCACGCAAGATAAGCCAGGAGACCCCGACAGACAGGGTTATAATTAAACCTGCCATGACATAGAAGCCACAAGAGGAAAACCAAGCTTTGACCCAGAGCTGGCAGGGCCCTGCCCTGGCTATCAGGGCCCCCCATGTCACCAGCGGATGGTGCTGAGCCAGCAGCTTGAGCACAGATGGACCCAGAGGGATGGAAAAGCCCGGAGCTGCTCGGGGAGGCAAGATAAGGGCACCAGGCACTGAACCCGCCCGCTAAAAAGAATTACCTGGGGAAAGCACCATTCACACTGAGTGAGTACTCAGAGATCAGAGTCTACGGCAGCAGCTGCTGCAGAAACCCAGGGGTGGGAAACCCCTGCACAGGATGATGTGCAGGAGGGCAAGGGACCAGTCACTGCAGGTCTCACTGCAAGGGCACGCGAGAGTCACACTACGCCATCTGAAACAGGCCCTGAGCTGGGTCCAGCTTGAAGGATCAGCTTTAAGCTTGAAGGATTGCGTAGATCAGCTTCAGAGCAAGTAATTCTCAACAGGCCTCCAACACACCAGGTTTAATAATACTTAATTAAAACAACAATATTCTTACAGCAGACCAAATCCGGAAATAAATGACAAAAGTAAAAGGAGTTTGTAAATAAGCCTCCCGCTTGCCTGCTGCAGCTTGTAGGGCTTACAGAGCCCACTCCTTTGGGTTTACCCACTGTGCAGCAGCTTTCAGCTCTCCCAGGTTGCTGCGTCCCTCGGGGTCCCTGCGCGGGGTCCTTCTCCCTGCCCTTCTCAGCATCCCCGGTCCCCAGCTGGCCCCAGCCTGACACCCTCCAGCAGCAACTCTGCAACAGCTCTCCCCAAGAGCCTCCTCATGGGGAAGGAGTCCCCTGCTCTGCCTCGACCCAGGCTGCCTTGTCCTTAAACCCCAGCCAGTGGGAGGATGGAAAAGCACTGGCAGGATGCACCACATCTGCTTGTTCTCTTTTAGATTGATTTTCTCCTACCAGGCCTCCTATTATGGCTGTCAGGGAAAGGTTACTGGCCACGTGCATCCTCAGCCTGGCCCGGAAAGGTTCTCAGGCAAGGTTTGCTGGCAGCCTCCCTTGCCTGCCGTGCACCGCAGTGGCACATGGCGAGCCTGTGCATCGCCTGCCCTGCGCTGCCAGCTCCCATCTGCCGCAGAAGGGGATATATCGGTGCTGGCTGCTCCCAACCACATACTCGAGTGGGCTAGGGACAGGATCTGCGATGGACAAAAATCTCCTACATCTCATTTTGGGCAGGAGGGAGTCAGAGGGCAGGGGTTCTGTTTCTGCAAAGCCATAAAGCCATGCTGGTGTTGCGGGGAGGGAGGCAGGGATGGAGGAGTGTGCCGCCTCCGCCAGCACATGGAGCAGCTCCAGCTCCACATTCCTGAGCTGTTCGGCAATGTTTCTGCGGAGGCCCGCGGCCCCCACTGGCTCCGCTGATGAGGAATGAAATGCATTTCGGGTCCGGAGCAAGGGAGCCCGGCGACAGCAGGAAGGAGGTGGCAGAGGCACCCGCCTGTGCCATTGCCGTCTATCCGGAAGCACCAGCAAAGCTGCGGAGCTGAAGGGACGAGGAACACCCTGCCGTAGAAAGGGCTTTCTGAATATTTCATATGCAGGGCGGGCTGCTGCGGTCACCAGGCCATCTTCTCTATATCTAAAAATATTCTCAAGTTAGGCATAAAGCTGCTTTCTGTCCCTCCGCAGGAAAAGGAGAACATGCCACTGCCAGGACAAGGTCAGAGACCACAGAGGAAGGGGAGGGGAGGACACCGGACGGCAGAGAGGAACTGAGAGGAGCCAGGCCATGCCCAGCCATTTCTGCAGCCTCCTCTTGCCCTCCCAAAGCTGTCCAAAATCAGGCGCTGTGCTGGAGGCACCCCTTAGCACACCCTTCAGGGGGCCACCACGCTTTCCAAGACCCCACAGAAAGATGACTGCTCAAGCCTTCCTACTTGCGAGCTCTTACAAAAATGACACAGCTCGGCAGGGAAGGTGCTCATGACATCAAAGAAACCCTCAGAGAAAAGGGAGATGGTTCATTTTAATTCCAATATTCTAAGGAAACAGTTCACGCTCCAGCAGCTGAACTTTGCTGACATCAATGTCTAAAGCAGAAATGCTCGCTGCTGCATAAGAAGTGCATCTCCTTAAACCCTGGACAGATTTGTCAGCAAACATGGCAATTAATCACATGGGGTTTGCAAATCTGCTTCCTCCTGTGAGGGCACCAACACAGGGCTTGGCCCCCATGGATCCCTCCCCGCCGGGTACCCTGTGGGATAGGAAAAGCCGGACTAGATGTAAGGGATGAGACAGTGTGGAAGCCCTGTGCTACAAACCAGAAAAATAAAGGTAAAGGACAGCGAAATTCAAGCTGTGTCTCTGGAAAAAAATAAAACCCCAAACAAACCAAGTCTCGATGAACACACACCAAATTTCTGTGCTGGCTCGCCTCCAGAGCAAGCAAACCCGTTCTCAATCGGCTGTCATTATGCAAAGGCAGATAAGGCACTGGAGCAGTGAGCTGGCTAGCCGGCAGCCAGATTAACACACTTCTGCATTTTAGAGCAAGTTGCATGCAAGCATTTGAGCCATAAGCACGCTCCTGAGTGGATCCCAAAATGAGGGGAGGTGGTTCTTGATGGGGTCCCACCCCCCTGGGAATAATCCTGGCTGCCTCCATCTCACCCCGCACTAGGTGTGCAAAACCATTGCGGTGGTGGAGGTCTCCGGGCTCTGCTTAAAGGCAGGGGCAGCACAGGCAGGGACGGCCATGGGCAGGCAGAGCCGCGCCGGCCCGAGGAACCACCGCGTCATTGCCGGGACCACTGAGAGTGAGTTTTCCATCACGTGACGTAACTGCTATATTTGTATCGGCTGAGTTTAGCGCTGCAAGAACGGTTACAGAGGAGGTTTTATATCTTTAAAAAAAAAAAAAAAAAAAAAAAAAAAAACCCAAAAAACCCCACACAACCAAAATTCGATAACAGCCTGCTGGTGCACTCATGGCGAGTTTCCAGAACAAGCTGCAAATCTTCAAATGCAACAATTTTACCATTTTTAACATGCTCTTTCTAAGGCAGACTCCGGATGAGGTTTGGGTTTGTTGGTTTTTTTTGGTTTTTTGTTTTTGTTTTTTTTTTACAGCAATGCCAAATTTCACTTGGGAAAGGCCCCACTCTGGACCACCCCTAAACTGGGAGCTGGCTGCAGGGGGATGCCGGCCCAGCCAGCGTGGCTGCCAGCACAGCCAGGCAGGTACCAGACCACTGCGATGCCTGTCAGTGGTGGCTTTGCCAGCACATCTGTGTCTGCACAACAGTATGATGAACTGGGTCAACAATTAACTTGGTAAGAAGCTGGACCAGGCTCTGACTGGGTTCTCCAGTATGGGACCAGTATACACAGCCACGGCAGGCACCAAGAGCACGGGTGGCTCAGCACCACTCCGATGGGAAGGCTGAGCCGGCAGCCCAGCTGAGCTGGCGGCCTGGTGACGGTGCTGCACGCTGCCGAGACTATTCCACCCAGTTCCTCTTTCCCAGCCACGCGTCCACATCGGACAGGAAGATGGCTTCTTCCAGCTGAGGCTGAGCTTGCTCCTGGGGAGCATGAGCAGCTGGCTAGGCCAGCCCCAGCCCCATGGCACCTCTGTGACCACTCGGCTGTTACCCATGGCTGGGGCAGGAGCATCCTCTCGGCCCCGTGGGGAGGGCAGCCCTGCTTGGTGTGGGAAACGGGCAAGGGACGGGCAGCGGGGCTGGAGGATCACAGCCGCAGCCTGCCTGCCTGCTCACCCGCACTGAGGTAAAGCGGCTCTGGCCATTAACTGCTGGCATTTGCCAGGCATCCCCAGGCCTGTCCGTTCCTGCTGGGCATCCCCTGCTCTCCAAAGGGAAGGGGCACAAATGGTGGCAACCCCAGGCTGCCCACCGCCAAAGCAGGCATGGGGGTGAGGAAGGGGAGGACACCATCTACAGCCTCTCCTGCATCCTTAGCGAGCCAGCCCACTCAGCACAGCACCCCAAAAGCAGCGCTTGGGGAGCAGTGGATGCTGTCACAGCCTCCGGAGACCACCCACATTCCCAGGGCCAGCAACTTGCCCACCACTGTGCCACGGGCCAGGCAGAAAGGGGAAAGCAAGAGGAGAGTGTGGCTGGGTTTTTGGGGGACATTTCTCTACCCAGCAGTTGGCAAAGCTCAGCTCTGGAAAGGAGAGCACCCCACAGGTTACTGTTCCCTCTTCCTCACCCTTCCCCAAATCTGCATGGGACGTGCCGCTTTGGGATGCACCAAACTCGTGTCAGTGCTGTTCAGCGAACAAGCTGCGTGCTCAGCCGGTGCTCACCGTGCACCATCACCTGCTCATTTAACGCTTGGATGGTTTCACCCCACGGTCTACAGGCGGGGGTTCGGATCCTTTACTGAGCAACCCGCAGCCTGTGGCAAAGTTAAAGATCCCAAAAATATGTCCCCTCCCCTTCTCAGCAGCGAGGGAGAGAGGAGAAGGGAGTAAACAATGATTGCTACCAAATATGGGTCTAACTGCCAGCGATGAAGCCACGGCAGAAGCATGTAGACATCCTGCCGGCAGATTCAAAGGGCCAGGGAGCTCGCAGGGGTGCGGGCAGGATCCGGCAGGGACCAGGCAGAGAACGGGGCAGGGTTTCCCTTGCCCGGTTAGCGGCTCCAGCCGGGGCACGGTGGAGACCCACGCTTTGCCCCCCCGCCCCCGTGGGGGTCAGTCCAGCTCCATGTGTCCCACCCCAGCGCTCCGTCCCGGGGGGCCACGACCAGCTTGTCTGTCCCGGGAGGACCGGCGGGAGCTGCCGGGGGGATCTCCCCTGGCTGCGGCGAGGCCGCGGGGAGCGTGTCCTCTAGCGTCCCCACCCAAAACCGCGCCGCGGGAGACACCCTTCCCATCGCTTCCCCCCGCGGACAGGCAGGGTGGGCAGGAAGGGCAGGGGGAAAGCTTCGCTGCCGTGCCCGGCCGGCACCAAAGCTCGCAGCCCCGGCTGGGGGCCCCCCTGGCCACAGCCAGGCCTTTTCCGCTCGGTCCCCGGAGAGTCCCGAGGCGGGGATGGTGCCCGGGCCTGGCGAGCGGAGACTTCGAGCCGAGGCCTGCGGCGGTGGCGGCTATTTCGGGGCAGGGCAAGGGCAGGGCCGGGATTAACGGGGCCAGACCCAGCCCGCCCGTGCCCGCCCCTGCTGCCCCGGGACCCCCGGTGGGCGTCGGTGCTCGGGTGCCGCCAGCCCCAGGGGCGATGGGGCGCGCCCCAAAACCAGGCCAAGGCGTGACCGACCCCCGAAGCCCCTGGGTCACCGCAGCCCGGGGGAGGCGCCCCGGCGGGAGCGGGGAAGCCCCGGTGACCAGGACGCTACTCTCCCTCTCCGCCACGGTAGGCGGCGGCGGCGGCGGCGGGGGGGCTCCCTCCGGGACATCCGTTTCCGGCAGCCCCCAGGGAGCCTGGGCGCTGCCGGTCACCGGGACCCCGTGCTTCGCCGCCTCCTCCCCCCCCCCNCGCTCCCGCCGCCTATGCGCCACCGGCCAATAAGCGCCGGCGCCGCCGCGTTACCCCGGGAGGGGCGAGGCCGCCCAGCGCGCGGGGCCTGCTGGGAGGCGGGTGACGTCACTGGTGGTGCGGTGGAAGCGGCGGGGCGGGCGGCATCGCGCTGAGGTGAGGTGAGGGGCGGGTCGGGTCGGGTGGTCTGGGGCGCGGGGCCACCGCTTCCCTCAGCCGGGACCGGGGGGTGCTGCGGGGCGCCTGGCGGCTGGACTGGACTGGACTGGACTGGACTGGGCTGGGCTGGGCTGGGCTGGGCCGGGCTGGGCCGGGCCGGGCCGGGCGCTGCCGGGAGAGGTGGTAGCCCCGGGGCGGCCCGGTGCTGACAGCCCGCCGGTGGGCCGCGGCTCTCCTCCCGCGCGGGGCCGCCCTGTCAGGCCCCGGGCTGTGCTGCACGGTGAGGGGTGGCTGGCTGCAGGCGGCGGCTGTGCCCCAGGCAGCGGCACGCCGTGCTTGCCCGTGGGCCAGCGGCACGGCTGGCGCTGTGAGAGGCCTCTTGGGTGGGTGTCCGGGCGGGGGGAAGGCTTCCTGCCCTGCGTGCTCCCGTCACCCTTCCTTCTGCTTCACTGGCTGCTGTCCTCTTGTTCTTTTTGTTCCCTTGCTGCCTGCCCAGCGCACGCTTCCTAGATAGAAAGTCCGCGGTGTCCACGGAAGCAATGGGCCCTGGCGTTGTCCGGGATCTGCCCAGCGCCTCTTCTCCCTGCTCCTCTTTCTGCCGGTTAGAGTCTGCCCGCTGTGCCATCTGGCAGGGCAGCCAGAAGTGTGGTGAGAGGTGAACTGTTTGACCGGTGCCTAAATTATCGTTTAAATAATCACTTAAATTATTGTCAAATCACTGTTTAATTACNCACGCACCAGCTTCCTGCTCCCAGGCAGCTGGCACAGCAGCCCTGTGGCTGGGGTCTGCCCTGGCCTTCTATTTTTGGATGGGGTTTTTTTGGTTGTTAGGGGGTTTTGTTGTTTCTCTTTTTTTTTTNCATTTTCATTCAATTATCAATTAATTATCATTTGATCGTTGTTTAATCATTAATAAGACCCTTTTAGTTAACTCTGTGACGATGACTTCTCTTAGCAATTCGCCTGCGATAGGAGGCTGGCCCCGTGGGCTCCACACCGGGGGTGCAGCACCTTTGGGCTTCAGTGGAACGGCAGGATTTTGTATGCTGTCCACAGCAGAAAGTCTGGGGCCCTTCCACTTTCCCTCTTCTTCCTGCAGCTTTTGTGTTCTGAGTGGAGTATGGTTCCTGTGGCTGGGTCCCAGTAGTCTGGTGGGGAAACTGGTGTGGTGGGGCCACCAGTGCTGGTGTAATAGCCTTGTTGGGGAAGGGGTCATGGGATGGTTGTCACTGCAGGGCCCTGGCAGCTGTTGCATGGGGAGATTTTGTCCATAGGGGCTGAGGGACATCTCAAAGGAGTGCTGGTGTCTCCCGCTGCACCTGTGCTCACTTTGAGTGTCCTGCTCAGATGTCATGCCCAGAGGAACTGGCTGCCCTGGCAGATGAGGACCTGCTTGACTTCCTCCTGAAGGATGATGCTCCCTGCTTTGAAATCCCAGGAGAGGAAAACGGTCTGCTGGAAGACTGGGGCCTGCCAGAGCCTGAGGTGAGTTCTTTGGGAGGAATTGCTGTTGGGTTGTGATTCAGGAGGTTTGGCTCCCTGCTGAGTAAGAGCTTTTTCTCCACAGCTCCTGGACAAGGAGATGGATGACTTCATCAGCTCCCTGCTGAGCCCCTTTGAAGATGAACCAGGCATGCTGCAGGGTTATTCGCCTGCTGACAGTGACAGTGGCATTTCTGAGGATCAGCACCTGTCCCATAGTCCTGGCAGTGACTTCGCTGGCAGCCCTCGGACCTCAGACATTGTGCAGGTTGATCACAACTATTCCCTCCATCAGGATTGGCCTGCTCTGGAAAGTGTGAGGTCTGACACAGCAGAAGGAGATGTTTCCATTGACTTTGGTAAGTGATGTGTGTGGGCTCTTTCTGTGCTGGGTACAGGCAGAAAAGCAGTTCCACGGTGGGGTGTTTTGGGTGGGTGCCAGGCGGCAATGGAGAGAGCTGAATTCAGTGGCTTTCTGCTGTAAAATTGTGGTTTCATGCTGCTCTACGCTGGCTGGTCAGGTGCTGCCTCACTGAGGCCCAGTGCCTGACTCTTCTTTCCTTCCCCAGGAGCATGGACAGGTTTGGAAGGCACAAGTAAGGCACTGGAACAGAGCTCCGGTTTCCCCATTGCTGTTGCTGTGGATGCTGAACCCCAGCTTGTGCCTGGAGCCATTGTGCAGGTACTGACTGCCATGGTGTGGGCCCCAGCCTTTGTTTCTGGTCGTATCTCCCCTTCTCTCCTGGTTTGGCTCCTCTCCTGAGGAAAGTATGATGCTGCTTTGGGAGAGCTGATCCTGGTTCTGTGTGCTTTCTGTATGCCCTCTCTGCCCTGGGGTGAACACCCTTTACTTTGCATTCTTAGCAGACTTATTTTTGCTGTTTTCTAGTCGGACTTCCCAGAGCTGGTCCTGACAGAGGAGGAGAGGCAGCTCCTGGAGAAAGAAGGTGTTTCATTACCAACCTGTCTGCCACTGACCAAAGTGAGTCCTCGCTACAGCCTGTCACTCCCAAACGGACTTGGACCACTCGAATGCTTCAGCCAGAGTAGAGGTTCAAAAATACAGGATGGTGCCTTGATGAGAGCATTGGTGGCCAGGTGCTGTGTTCAGGGCAGTGTGTGGCAGGGCTTGGTGTCCTTCTCCTCATTTTGAGGCTGGGGGGGGTGTCCACGTGCACAGCAGCCTCTGCTTTGCTAATCATGTAGATATGAAGAGCAATGAGACCTGGCTGCTATCAGTCTCCCCACTCATGACTGCAGGGAGGCAGCTACACCACAAGTGCCTCCAACCTATTTTTTCCTGCTTGCCTAGTGGCTTGCGAACTGTGTGCTTTTCATCTCCCCTAGGTATGCCTCACTTTTGCTACACCGGGGAAGCTGCTGACCGAATCAGCTGCTTGCTTTGCAGCTCCTGCAGTTCGTTCAGTGGTGTGGGAGGGACAGAGGACAAAAGCACTCAGGCTGAGCACTGAGATATATGCAGGGTTTGTGAGGATTGCCAACGCCCTGGGGTTGCTGCTAATGAGAAATGACCCTTGCAGGCTGAAGAGCGGCTTCTGAAGAAAGTGCGTCGGAAGATCCGGAACAAGCAGTCGGCCCAGGATAGTCGTCGCAGGAGAAAGATCTACTTGGATGGCCTGGAAAACAGGTATGGGCACACTGCAGTGTCACCCGACACTGAGGGGACAGACAGGTTCTTTTAAGGATCTTTGGCAGAATGATGACAGCACTAAACAGTAGTTTCAGTTAATGCTTTGTTTTCTTAACATATAATGATTAGTGTAGCGCAAAATTTATGATTAGAATGGAACGGAATTTCCACAAGCAGAATCAACGTAGTACAATCTATAAGCAGTGTAATACAGAATTTATAATACAATTTAACTTACGATTTCTAATCACCTAGATCCTAATACAACTTAACTTATGAGTTTTAATCACCTGGACCCTCTGCAGATCGGCTGGATCTTACTACGTGGTTTGCTGTATCAATACAATGATCATAATCTAGACTTGAAAATGATGCAAAGGAATATGAGTCACTCCCTCAATCATGGGAGGAAGCAGATGATGGTGGAGGTGTCCCTGGCCAGGGTGGGTCCAGGGTCTCACTGTCCAGCAGCAGCTCCGGTCCAAGTTCCCCCTTAGGATTTGTAACTGCTTGATTTTATGGACAGTGCTCTGTGTGCTGTTACGCTTCCCTGCTCTGTGACAGGGTTGTCAACAACACCTAGCTGGCCGGGTGCCTGGGACCTTTGAGGCCGGTGAGGAAGGGAGTAACTGGCCTACACCCAGGAACCTTGAGGCCAGTAGGGAGAGGAAGAAGAAATCTGTTTGGTTTGTCTACTTGGTGCACAGGACCTTCAGGGCCTGATAATGAGGGGATGGGAATGAATACGTGACCTGCTCAGTCATAGAGAATGGCTGTTCGCCTCATAAAATGGTGTTAGTTGTGCTGACCACATTGCCACGTGTTGGGAGCAGGGAGTACCAGTCACAAGCAGCTGTGCTGTGCCGCTGCTGGGGTCTTGCCACCCTGGGCAGAAAGTGAGGCTGACCCTGTGGGCCAGCAGTTCTCCTCAGGGGCCTCAGAAGCTCGGGGCATAGCCTGCCTTGCTCTCTTACGCTTGGAGATGGCCCAGAGCTTGCTCTGTTCAAGCCAGGTGCTGGCCTGCCAGGTCCAGCATGTTCTCCAGGTCAGGCTGGTTTGCAATGCAGCCTGATGTCGCAGATCTGCAGGGCTGGTGTGCTGTGACGAGTGAGCATCCTTAGTGATTAGTCTGGTGCTTCCGTGTGGGACTGGGGCTCACTCCTCCGCAGGGCTCACCCCTCCCCAAACCTAGTGTGAGATGTTGCTCTCTGAGCTTTGCTCCAGGTGGTGCCAGGTAGACCCCAGGAGCAATTTTATCTGCCCCAGCCACCCAGAGGTGGTGGCTGATTACCTGAGGAGAGACTCTGGTGAAGTCCCTGCTGTTACTAACAAAACCTCTCTGTTTTTCCCCCATGCTGTTTGTCTTTCCTGGGAAGGGTGGCAGCCTGCACAGCTCAGAACCACGAGCTGGAGAAGAAGGTGCAGCTGCTGCAGAAGCAGAACATGTGAGTTCTTGTTGTTAGATGTTCCAGGAGATGTGGTGGGGAAGCCTGTTCCTCTTCTTGGGATTGTGGCCTGTCCTTGGCTGCAAAGTGGGGAGGAGGGGAGCCTGCAGCTCTTGCTTCAGCTACTGTGTTAACCTGCATTGCCTGCTCTCCTGCAGGTCACTACTCAAGCAGTTGCGGAAACTGCAGGCCTTGGTGAGACGGTCCACCACCAAAACTACAACAACAAAAACCTGCACCATGGTGAGCGGCTTTAGCCCCAGTGCCTGTGAAGGGGTCTCTGCTGTCCTTATAAGTTTAGGAGAGAGGCGTTTATTGTGGCCGATGGTGCTTGTCCATGTCCTTTGCTGAAGTCTGTGCTGATCTTTGTTTCCAGGTCGTGGTTCTGTCCTTCTGCCTCATTCTCTCCCCCAGCATCTGCTCGTTTCGGAGCAGAGAGCCGCAGCCGGAGCTCAGAGGTGAGTGCCCGGGGGCTGAGGCATGGCTCCAGGTGAAGCGCTGCCTTCCAGGGAGACAGCCTGAATTCTGGGGTGCTTCCAACCCAGCAGTCCCTTGCCTGGGGTGACCGCTAGGTTTGGCTTTGCTGTCTCGCCCCAGCTCTGGATTCTTCCTCAAGCCCTGTTACAGAGGCCTGCCTGGGGACAGGGCCCTGGGCCAGGGGCGGTACAAGAACTGGAGGGATCCAGTCCCTCTTGGAGCACAAGCTGTGCTTGTGCTTGGCAGCTCTGCGGCGTCCTCTCCCCGCCTCCCCTGGGAGGAGGCAGCCCTAGTTGAACACTTTGTTCCCCTCTCGTGGGCTCTGTGGTGGCCCGTGCTCAGAACAGGATGGTGGGAGGTTGGGAGTGACAGGGCTGTCTCTACCTCTCTTGCAGTGCTGTCACGGCAGATACGCGAGTTCCCAAACAGGATAGCACCTGATGTGCAGGAGGACGCTGCGCTGGAGGGGCTCAGCCCAGAGCCTGAGGACCCCTCACTGCTGGGCAGCCTCAATCAATCACGAGAAGAGGGGCAGGGTCCACCCAACGCCGATCCCAGATCGTCTTTCAACAGCAACTCATCTTCCGATCCTCCGACGGGCTCTGAGCTGGGCCGCCCCCAGCCCCAGGAGCAGCGCTCCCAGAGCGACCCTTTGCAGGCAGTGGTGGTGTGGAAAGCCAAGAGGCAGGAGTGGGTGGAACGTGCTGCCAGAGTTGTCATCCAGCAGCACCGTGCTGATGAGATGTGACCACCACCTCCTGCTTCTCAGGGTGACACCGGGCACCCTGCTGCGCAGGGACAAACAGAGCTGCATTAACAGATAATCTATCAAAGCAGATTCTTCTGAATACTCTCACGATTGCTGGCAGCTCAGAGGGTTTACCAGGGAGTAATCATTCTAGGGTTGACATCTTCTGACCCTCTGCTGTGTATGTCTGTAGCAGGACTCTATCTATCTGAGATGGGGTAGGAAACAGTGGGAACTTTGCTATGGCTGCTGACGTGGCCTGCAGCCCAGAGTGTGTCCCATGGGTCGCAGGGATGGGCTGTGGCATGGAGAGTGAAGGCTGTCGGGCCTAAGGTGCCTGTGCTTGGTCTGACTGGAAGCAGTTGGAGATGGAGGCCACTGCCCTGCTTTTTCCCTGCCCAGGTGGAGGTGACCAGGCTGGGTCCTGCACTTTTTGCTGTGTCTGGTGGCTGCAAGCATGTATCCCTTGTCTCTTCCCCTTAATCCTGCAGTTTTGCCTGATTTCTAGATGTGAGATAGTGAGC
The DNA here is from genome assembly GCA_013400755.1 of Pelecanoides urinatrix. Lineage (NCBI taxonomy): Eukaryota > Metazoa > Chordata > Aves > Procellariiformes > Procellariidae > Pelecanoides > Pelecanoides urinatrix. The sequence continues at coordinate 60,745 of VZTQ01008003.1, forward strand.
TGACCTTCAGTGCCCTCACAGGGGATGGTCCTGCCATTGCGACAGACCCCACTTGTCGCCTGTTCCTGCTAGCTCTTGAGCCACGGGCACAGCCCCAGGCCTGGCTAGAGAAGGTAATGCGGAGTCCTTCCCAAGCTGTGTGTGCTGTTTCCCCTCTGCAGGGGCTGAACCTGTCATCTCCCACGGCCCTGGTAGCGGGGCTTCAGGCCCTCCAGAAGAAGGCATGCCTCAAACTGGACTGCTGAGGGGGCGTGGAGCAGAGAGCTGCAGAGCTGTTTGCTCTTCTGAAGGCTTTCCTGGCCACAGGACAATTTCAAAGGTGTGTCCTTGTGTGCCCAAGATCTGCCACGCTGTCCAGTGATGCGGTCGGCTGGCTCTGGTGGCTCCACAGGGCTGACCAGAAACACTTTGAGCTGGTGAGTGGTGTCTTTCCTGGAGTGCAGCTTAGTGGTACCTGTTGAGCATCTCGCCCTACTTCAGGACATTTCATAGAATCATATAGAATGGTTTGGGTTGGAAGGGACCTTTAATGATCATCTACTCCAAACCCCCTGCAATGAGCAGGGACATCTTCAACTAGATCAGGATAATAATAATTTCCTTATTAATAAACACTGTAATACTGTGTGAATAAATACTAATGATGTGTGACTGTGTCCTCTGGTTGGTTCGGTGAGGGACTGGGCTGCGGGGTGGAGGCTAGGGGCTGCACCGGGGGCTGGGAGCGTTGTGGGAGGAACCCAAGGGAGGCTGGGGGGTGTTTGCTCTCGCAGCCTAACGAAGGGGGATGTGCGCTGCCTTCCCTTGCCGTGGCTGCGGCTGTGCAGAGGGACTTGTTGAGGCACAGTGCAACATTGCAGGGCAGTCGCTCTGCTCTCACCTCCCTTCAAGGGTGCGAAATCACTCGAACCGCTTTTGGAGACAAGTGGATGTCGTGAGCACCCAACGCCCACGTGTGACCTGCGTGCACCCAAGCCACCGGCACTGCGGAAGCGAGCAGCTTCCCCGGTAGGAAGCACGAGGAGCCGGTGTCTTCCCCCACTGTTGCTTTCGTAAGGGGAGCTGCACAATCGCAGGAAGCCGAGCAGAGCCAGGGTGGTGCAACAGCCCCGTCCCCTCGGCTGGGGGCCGTGGCGGGGGCCCTGCCTGCTGGGTGGTTGCTAAATCAGGGCTGGGCCCCGGGTTTGGTTGGGATCACTGGGTCCAGGGAGGCACTAGCAGACCCTGAGCTCAGGCTGTGGTGCCCAGCGAGGCAATGGGTGCAGGCAGCACCGTGCTTGCAACCCACCCAGGAAGCAAAGGGCGCATGTGCAGGTGAACGAGATACAAAATTGAACGTTGTGTCTTTGCCTGGGGAGGAGAGACAGTCAAGAGGTGGCTCACCCACGGGCCCTGTCTCAGGACAGGCAGCAGAACACTGGTAACAGGATCAGGTTGCAGCTCTGCCCTGGCCGGGGCAGGCAGCCTGCGAGCATCCCAGGGGGAACCACTGGACCTTTCTCCCCAGGAGAAATGTGCGATGGCGGGAAGGTCTAGGACCTTGTCCACTCTTTCACTTCATTTTTTGTGGGTCAAGGCCAGGGTGCGTAATGCCACTGATGTCACCTGGAGTCCCTGGCTCAGCACTAATCAATATTGTATGAGTCATCTGAAATAAAACACGGTGGCATTGCCAGCAAAGCAGGGAGCAGCCACTGGAGCCGGTGTTTGGCCAGGGGCAATGGGGTCAGCATGCCGCTCCGCAGCAGTCTGGCTTGCTTGACCAAATGTCAGGAAGAGAGTGGGCAGGGAGTCAGGCAAGTGCTGCAGGCTCCTCATCAAACACAGCTGAACACACGTCCCTGCTACCAGACTCTGCCTGCGCCAACCAGCGCAGCCCGTCCGTGTGGAAAGCTTGTGGCAGAAGGTGGGGTATTGCAGAGCCCAGAGCTGGTCTCTGTACTGCACTGGTGATGTGTCTGTGCTGGGAGTTTGGGGACGGTTGCTCCACGATCTCAGCCTGTGCTGCCCCAGGGCTGCGATTTTTCATCGCTTTCTTCGTTCTCATGCTGGTCCCACAGCAGTCAGCTCTGAGATGGCAAGAGGAAGGAAGCCTAGCCTGGGCCTCACACCTTGGGTTAAAGGGCAGTGATGATAAAAATGCCCGGAATGAGTCCTTTGGCCGAGAAGGCTTGCACCTTGTTTCCATCAGGCAGAGGAACAGGAGGAGCCTGGTATTTCTGCCACCCTCCTCCTCCACCTTGCTGCAGACCCTCCATGACATCTATTTCCCTTGCACACTGCAGGGATCAGAGTGCAGGCTGCGTGTGCATCGGTGCTGCTTGCACACACACACACAGCCCCGCACTCTGGCTTAGGTCGGTGTTACAGTCCCTGCGTGCCCTCCCTGCCGTGTTCCCTCTGCTGTGCCCACGGTCAACCCGTATCCCATGCGTGTCCCAGCAGGTGCCTGCATCAGCGTCATGGGAGCACACAGACAGACCAGAAACATGAGTCTTTCAGGGCAAAATATTCTGCTCAGCCCTTGGCAAGTCCTGTATGGGTGTTGCCGAATGGAAACCCTCTCTTTTTGCTTGATGACTGAGTGTCAGTAGTGCCATCTCTTTACCACGGTAGTGACATATGGAAAGTTATGAAAGCATGAAGTGAAATTTGCTTCCCATTGCTGAGAAGGGCCTGGGCTGTGTGGCCAGTACGAACCTCCTCCTGCTCACGGCTTTAAAGGAATCAGGTTTTCTCTTCTTTTTTTAAAGGAATCAGGATTTTTTGGAGAGCTGGGAATTTCAGTCAGCAGCAGAAGAGATACCCTCCTTTTCAAGGGAAAACTAAATCCCGTGTCAGCATCCATCCTATTTTTATCCACTAGCACCAGCTGCTGGATATCGGTGGAAATAGAAAAACTAGCAGAAATCTGAGTGCCCGGTTGAAAAAGCAGCTGGAAATACAGCAATGGAGCCACAGCCTTTCCCCAGCTCCCAAAACCAGGCACCTCACCCCCGGAGCTGCTGAACCCCCAAGGGAGCCAGTCATGTACAGACTGCTTTGGCAAGATGTCTGAGATGGAAAGCAGAGAGTTCAGGCTGAGATGCCCTAAAAAACACCCCAGCTGGTGCCAGAGGTGTCCTTCCCCTCTTCCTTTTCCCTGGCCACACCCTGTGCAGCAGGGGCTTGTCTGGAGACCCCGGCATGTGCATTGCTCAGGGGACACGGATGCGTTGAAGGGTCTCTCTTGGGACGGGCTGCTTGGGAGCTTTCCCCACCCCTGGGGCTGTTGGCCGCCGGCCGCCGCAGCACATCCGCCGGGGCTGGGAATGGGAGGCTGCCGGCTCTGCAAAAGCCATTTGCAGCCGCCCTGTGTATTCGGGCGCCTGAGAAACTTCCTCTGCTCCACTGAGATGGGAAGGGCTCTGCCTGGATCCTGCCCTGCAGCCCTGGGACACACTGCTCACAGCATCCCACTGAGGCTGTGCCTCATCCTGCTGCCTGGTCACATGCTGGTTTGCCCCACACCCCTGGGGACATTCAGGAGGGACCCCAAGGGACGAGTTACCCACAGCACAGCAGTAGATTTGCAGATGCAGCACTGCTGCGCACTGACAGGGAGAGGACATGGGACAGCCCCCATCCCCAGGGACCCTGCTGCCCTCGATGATGCTGCACAAAGCCTCCCCATGGGAGGGAGGCTGCGGAGCAAAACAAACCCTGCGGGTTTGAGGCAGGGCAGAAACCAGAGCCAAGCCCTGCATTCCCACAGAAACCCTTTATTTTGCACCTGGTGCCCAGCCTTCATGCTGGGCTGAATTTGCCTGGGAAAGCATGAACCTGTGGGCTGAATGCTGCTGAAATGCAGCACGTCAGCGTAGGCAGACCCTGCCTGGGGGAAGCACTGTCTCCTTGTGGTCCTGGGCCTCTTGGATTTCCCCGCTTGCTGTTATTTTATCCGAGTGAAAATGCTGGTGCCAATCCTGCAAGAAGCCCAAATCACTGTGGTTCACACAGCCGAGGTCAGCTATGCTGTGACGGAGGGTACAGAGGGGAAACCTGAGCTGGGGCACTGTGTTCCCCACTGCCTCGCTGGGTGCTGAGTGGGATGCCCCAGGCTTCAACACCCTGTAGCGGAGGCTGCACCAGGTGCTGGCATCGTGTCCTGCTCTGTCCCTGCTGGGGAGAGTGCAAGGAGAGTCCCGAGGGGCTCTGACTAGGGCCAGGCCCCATTCTGGGGTCACCCACCCTGGGGTGCACCCAGGATGCAGGGTCTGGCCAAGTCACAGGGGTGCTCCATAGTCCCTGCTCGTCACCGGTGGCAAACCCATTTTACCCTCCCGGCCCTGCCATGCCTCATCCTGTGGCATTTCTCCCTTCTGCAGTCTGGGGCACAGGAAAGCTTGGCACAGTGGTGGTCCGGACCCAGCGCTCACTGGGTGGCTTTCCAGTCCTCAGTGGGGCTATTGGCCGCCTCTCGCAGGAGCCACAGAGCACGCAGGGTCTCCTCCCCGTTGGTGCCCACGTAGCACTGGCCCAGGAAGGCGGTCGTCTGGGCTGTCTCCGAGCCTGGAAGGGTCTGAGGTGGCATGAACTGAGGGAGTGAGGCATGAAACCACCCCTCTGCATCCCACTGGCATCCCCCCTGCAGGGTGATGGGACCCCTCCTGCCTACCTCGGAGCCACCAGCGCACAGTGAAGGAGAAGGTGGGCTGTGAGACCAGCCCCGCATCCCAACAGGATTGAGGATTTCGGAGTCACCAGCGGCAGGCCCTGGTAGATAGGAACCAGAGAATCTGCCGTCCTTGCCAAGAACAGACACAACCATCCGGCAGCCGGTGTTGCTCCGCCACGACCCGGAGAGGAGGCACTGCAAAGGCGAGTGCTGTGGCTTGGGGTGCCTGGACAGGCAGGAGGAGATCCTGCTCCTGTCCCACCACCCTGGCTCTGCCTGGGGCTGCCTGCAGCACTGGGGGATGTGCCATGGACGCTGTGTGAAGCTGGTGCCACCGGCATCGCCACCTCAGCATGAGCATCGCACCCAGGGCACTGATTGCCTATAGCCCAAGCGCTGCTCTGGGCTGTTTGCCGCTGCCACCCCCGGGAGATTGGGTCCTGCCCATGCTAAAGCAGAGGCTGCGCTGCTTTCCCTGCACGCTTGGTGGGAAATGGGGTTTCTCTGGAGCATGGCTCCGTTTGTCTGTCTCTGGGTGGATTCCCACAGCAGGGAGCATCCTTGCAGGAGTGGTCCCTCCCTCCCAGCCTCTCCGCAGCTTCCCGCAGCACTGCATAGCGCTGGTCCTGCCAGCTCCAGCAGCCTGGCCCCGGCTCCTTGCTGAGCACCGCAGCCCCAGCAGCAGCCTTTGGGGTCGAGCTGGATGCCAATGCCATGTCCCCATCGCCACTGGTCCCTGTACCTTCCTCTCTGCAGGGGTGATGCATCCTGCCAGGGCCAGGACGAGGACCAGGGTAAAGGCATTGCTCCCCACGGCTGCAGGGCTGCGAAGCATCCAGCATGGCTCCCTCCTGGCCCCGTATCCTGGCCCCCTTTATAGGGCTGTAACCGGAGCCCCACAGGCACCAGGCTGACAGCCACAGGGCAGGTGGCCTGGTGGCACGGTGACCGGGACAGTTCAGACAAGGCGAGGAGGTCTGCATGACCTGGGCAGCGTCGGAGGAATGCGGGGATGAGCACGGCTGTGGAGAGAGGAGGGAGTGTGGACTTTTTTTACGGCCCTTATAGCAACCTGGAAAGCATCAACTACCTTCCTTGGGAATCTGTCTGCTGTGCATGCAGGCTGGAAATTATTACCTGTTTAAACATTTAACCGCTCCCTGCTTTGCTGGTGCCACTGCTTGACCAGGGTGTCACCACGTGATGCCAGGGCATCCCTGGCAGAGGCAAGCTGCAGCGGCTGCAGCGCTGCATGGGAGGGAATGCTTGCCCTGCCTTCTGCTTTAGCAGCAATAACATTTTCCCAGCATCTTCTGGGTATCAGCTGCTAATTTTGCTGCTTTTGCTTTTACAAGGGTTAGAGGAAGAAGTAGCCACAGAGTGGCATTGGGGTCCAAGTGAGTGTGTTTGCTAAACACACCCAGCATGCTAACCTGCGTTGTATTTGCACCTCTTCCTTACATTTGCTGCTCTTAGGGGCTTTGGATGTACAAAACACAGCGTGCACTCTCCCTGCGTTCCTGCTGCTTCTCTGCTCGCTGCAGTGCCTAGAGCAGGCATGGGGCGGTGGGCAACCAAAAATTAAGCTGGGATTTAGCTGCATAAACACATGCTGTCCCCAGGACAGCAGTGTCTGGGGCATTGGATGGCAGCAGGGCTGTGGTGTGCGTACTGGGGGTGGTGGAGTCCCACCCTGGGGCAGCACCGCTCAGTGCCTGCCACGAGCCCCAGCACACCCTGGGACCTTGCTGCTGCTGCTGCTGCTCAGCACCTCTCCCTCTGGTCCGGATGTCCCAAAAGGCTGGATGAGTGGACACAACCCCTCTCCTCACACATCACTCCTCCTTGTTGCTTTTTACACTCTCAAACTCACGAGCTTATCACAGGGGCCTGAGAAACCTCCTCCGGGGGATCTCTTGCTCTTGCCCTGGATGCCATGCTCCGTCCATTCAGCCTAACACCAGCCCCTGCCTTTCTGTGCTGTTTGGCAGGGACAAGCCACCCTGTTTGAGGTGCCAGGGAGGTGGCAGCCACCACTCCACGTCACAGCAGCGTGCACTGGCCTCGCTGGGCTGGGCCAGCTCGACGAACTGTACTGCTAGTGTGCTGGCATCCCCGGGGCTGGGTTATATTTATAACACTTCTGCAAGAGGCTTCATCTTCACCCATGGACCTGCCAAAAACTTTGCGTCAAAAGAGCTGACTAAGCTTGGCAGGTATTGACAGAGGCAGATAGCGTGGCACTGCTGAAATGCAGTGGCAGAGAAGGGTAAAATCCCTGCTTGTAACCCAGGGGGATGGGATGGGATGGAGTATGATGGGATAGGGGATTCAACTATGCATATTTTACTCCGGGTGCTGTGTAGCACAAAGGAAATGCTTTACTGACATCTCACACCTGCTGATACCGTTACCTCCATCACCCAACCCTATGGAGCATGGAGTCCTGGGACTGGAAAGGCGTCTGGTGGGGATGGGTATGAAGGCACTGCAAGGAAGGCAGCTGGATTCGGGATGCTGATGACACCTCTGCCACTGGAAGGCAGAAGGGGAGTGATGGCACAGGGTGGAAGTTCGGGTTAGGATGAGGTAGGAAATGAGCCCAGGAAGCTGGATGGGGGAAGCCAGGGAGGGGTCCAGATGTCCCTGTGGAAGGGTAGTGGAGAGCCCTCACCTCTGCATGGGTACCCGTGGGGAAAGAAGCTGCCTCAGAGGTGGAACGAGGGCAGTTTTTTAAAAAAGATGACCACAGCTGACATGATTTTTAAATTTTATTTTTATGGGAGAGGCTGGTTTTTCTTGCCGTGGAGGGGCCAGGCTGCAGCCAATGCATGCCATCATGGGGTGGGCAAAGACGCATCCTCACAGGATGGGGATAAGCTCGGTAGAATCTTTCCTTTCGGGGTGCGTTTGCGTGTGAAGACGTTTCTGCCCACCCTGTGGGAAGCAGAGAGTTCCTGTGGGATGATCCGCAGATACGGCCCACTCAGGGCTCCCACTGCTGGGTGACTGGGGTGTCCCTAAGTCTTCCCAACTTTCCTTGAGCGGCTGCCAGATGCCCCTGGCCAGGGCAGGGACCTTGCCAGGAAGCATTGGCATCCCTGCTGCAAACCCATGCTGGGGGATCCCAAGGGGATGCTCATCCTCAGGGGTCCTGGGGAGAGCCCCTCTGTGGGGCCGCTGCCCCTACATCCCCCCACTACCTCGTAGCTTTCCAGTCCTCCTCGAGGGACCCGACAGCTTCACGCAGCAGCCACATGGTGGTCAGTGTCTCCTTCCCGGCTGTGTCCACGAAGCATTGCCCCGCGAAGGCGGTGGTGGCATCTCGGGGAAGCATTTGGTGGGGGGTCAGTGGGGATGGTGCCCACGCTCACTGGCTGCTTCCCCCCCGCAGAGTCCTCCTAGCCACAGCCGTGTTCCTGCTCCATCAGCCACCCAACCCATGCCGGGGGGACCTGCCCTCTTTCAGCAGCTCTCTCAGGCGAGGCAGGCTCTGTGGTATCGCATCCCCTGTGCCCTAATGGGGCCCAGACCCAGCACGGTCACGGGCTTCCCGGCAGGTACGGGTGCAAAGATGCTGGGTGAGGATGCCCTGTGTGAGCCCAGCATTATCTGTTAGCCCCACGCCGGGCAGGCACCGCTGCCTCCCTCTGCTTAGCTGCACCAAAGCATCCCCCAGCAGACTTCCCAGCAGAGGAAAAATCATGCTGGCCGCCTGCATGGCTCCCAGTGCCCCCACGGTGCTACCCCCAGGTGTCCCAGCACTTACTGGAGAACTTGTCCCAGCGCACGGTGAAGGCAAAGGTGGGCCAGCCCCCCTCGCCGGGCTGCTGCTGGGCACCCATCAGGGGGGAGGCGCGGGCGCAGCCGCCGGTGAGGGTGACCCATGTGAGGTATTTCCCCTGGAAGTCCCCGTTGTCCCTCACCGCCGAAATCTCCATCAGCGAGTCCTGCTCATTCCTCCACAGCCCGCTAAGCTGGCACTGAAGGGACACGGCCATGGGCCCTCTGCCCCCACGCACAACGCAGAGGGGGACCCCATCCCTTCCACCGCCCCACGGCCCGAGTCACAACCCCTGCTGTGAGTGCAACTGCGGGGCACGGCTCTCCCTGTCCCCAGTTTGGGGAAATGCTCCTGCAGGTGCTGCTGGCTGCTGAGTGGACTGTGCAGCAAGGCCAACCCATCAGCGTGCATGGTACGTCCAGACACAGACCCCATGGGAGGCAATGGCCTGTGTGTGATGCTCCCGGGCACAGACCCTGTCAAGGGAATGCCCTGTGCATGGTGCTCCTGTGGGAACAAAGCTTTGTGGAGGTGGTAGCAGGTGGCTGGGCATGACCCAGAGATACCCTGCCCATTGCCTGGACTAGGTGCTTACAAAGTTCTCCTGCTTATCCCAGCCCAAAATGGCATCTAAGAGAGAATCCCTGGCTGCCCACGCTGCATCCCAGTGCCATGTCTGCCATGTCCCCATCATCACCCGTTCCCGTACCTTCTTCTCTGCAGGGGTGACGCATCCTGCCAGGGCCAGTGTAAGGACCAGGGCAAAGGCACCGCTCCCCATGGCCGCAGGGTTGTGAAGCGTCCGGCACGGCCCCCTCCCGGTCCCGCACCCTCACCCCCTTTATAGGGCTGTAACCGGAGCCCTGCAGGCAGTGGGCTGGCAGCCACGGGGTGGGTGGGCTGGTGGCAGGGTGCCGGGGACAGGCGAGACGAGGAGGTCTGTGTGACCTGGGCAGCGTCAGGAGGAACGCGGGGATGAGCACGGCTGTGGAGAGGGGCAGGGGTGCAGGGATGGTTTGCACGTCCAGTATCCAAGAGGCTCTGCCAGCCCATTCCTTGCTCCGCAACGGAGTCCTTGGGTTGGGCACAGGCTGGCACTGCCCCCGTCCCAGTGCTACCACCCAAACACAGCGCTGCAGCAAGTACAGCCTGACCGGCATTTCTCCACTGCACTGAAGGGCGGTGTGTCTGTCCACGGGAGTTCATCCTCGTGGCAGTTCCCTCCTGCGTTACAAGTTTCTGCTGTGGTTTCTAAGCTGTTTTTTCTCCTGACTGTGCTGGGCTTTCCCTGGGTCTGGGAGCTGTGACTGTCACTGCAGCAGGAGCTCTTGGGCACCTCAAAATTAGACCCTCCTGTCAGTGCAGAAGGGATTTTCTGGAAGATATGTAGATATTAAAATTTTCTTGTCCCCATGGAGGGCATGTCCTGTGCATGGTGCTCCCATGCACAGACCCCATGGGAAGCAATGCTGCGTGCATGGTGCTTTGAGGCTGGGCAGTGTACAGCTATACAGCAGAACCCTGTCTGAGCCCTCCTAAGGGATTCCTAATAGTACAAGACTGTAACAAAGATGTGCAGGTGGGCAGGGGTCCTCAGACCACCTGGCTTTTGCACAGGGACACGGCACAGTCACCTCCTCCAAGATATCTCTCCAACCAGGTGAACATGTCGCTGCTGATGCTGCAGGGGAAGACAGAGTTGGCACCTGGCTGTGTCCAGTTCAGGAGGGATCTCTCTGGCCCCTGCCCTGCACAGAGGATGAGCATCTGCTTTGAGTATCCTCCTGAGACACATCTGCCCCAGGCTTGAAGACACCGGGAGGGCCACTCTCTTCTTCCCGGGGAGCGGGATGTGGTGACCCCTCCGTGCAAATTGCACTTTAATTATAAAACTATAGTAGCTGCCTTAAGCTCCCACCCCAGGAACTTGCTCCAAAAGCCCCCGGGGTCTTAGCCTTTGCTTGCTGCCCAGCTGGCTCCCAGCACCGGCACCACCCCCAGGGCTCGGCACTCCCATGGGGTCTCCATGCTGCACCCATAGGTGCAGCCCCAGCATGGAGAAGGGATGGAGAAGTGCCCTACAGCCCTGCTCTACCCGCTGGCTTCCCAGTCATCCTCACAGCTGTGAGCCTCATCTTGCATGATCCACGTGGCCCTCAGTATTTCCATCGTCCACGAAGCACCGGTCCATGGAGGTGGTGGTGGAGAGTATGGGGAAAGGGTGAGAGGAGGGAAAGGGTGCTGGCGTGGCGTTTTCCCTCTGTTAGGCAGCCAGCTTGCCAGTTTGGGAGTGGAAAAGGCTGCTTGTGGGTGGGTGATATTTCCCTCCACAGCCTCCTGTCCTGCTGGGACTGGGGACATGGCACTGCCTGTGTGTGGGGTATCCAGGACACAGGGGGTGAGCCCAGCTGAGCCTGCATCCAGCTCTGCCTTACCTCGTCCTGGGCAGGACCTGCCTGGGACAAAATCCAGAGGTGGGGACCCGGAGTTGCCACCAGCCATGCAGCTCTGGCATTGGGCATTGGGCAGCACTGGTGACACCACAGGAGGGCAAGGGACCATCAAGGACACCACAGGGAGGGCTGGGAAGCTCTGAGGACACTGCGGAGATGGGCAAGTATTGGGGACACCACAGAGGAAGACAGGGGATCATCAAGGATACTGCAAGAAGGGCACAAGAGCATTAGAGACATTACAGAGCAGAGGACCTCTGGGGACACCACAGGGAGAAGCATCAGAAAAGCTCCAGCTGATGGTGAAGCCGAAGGTGTGCTGCCTCTTCTGGTTCGTATGGTGCTGGGATTCCAGCAGTGGTGACAGCTGGATCTTGTTCGTGGTGGCTGTCTCGGTCATGAGGTAGGAGCTGACGAAGTCACCTTTTCTGTTCATGGCTCTGATGGTCATGCTGGAGCCCAGGTTGTTGATCCAGTGCCTGGTCAGCACACACTGGAGCGGAGGGGACTCAGCATTGGTGCTGCAGCACAGCTCAGGCCCAGGCAGGGCGGCAGGAGCAGGCACTCCCAGGAGCTGCAGAGGGGAAGCCACAGATCCCCCAACCACCCAAGAGTATGTACTGTCAAGTGTGATGATCTCAGCTGTGGGTTGGGGAGGCAGGTCGCATCTGGGAGGGTGGCCCAGCTCCCGGCCAGCCCCAGAAGGTGCTGGGGACCTGGCTGAGGAGCTCCTCCATCCTCCCAGGATGACGGTCTGTGCTTGGCAAGGAGAGAGGCGGAGGAGCAGAGCAGGGTGTGCTGTCCCCACCGGGAGGCTGGCGGGAGTGATGACCACATGGACATGGCAGAGGGGGCAGGAACTACGGGACTTCATTTATAAGTGAAGTTATAGGCTTGAAAATCAGATTTATTCTTTTGTCATCACTGCAATGTGGCTGGGTACCAGGCTGTGCCTGTGTGCACACCCAGACTGACCAGGCATGGAGTCCCTGAGTAACCTGGGAACTTCCCAGCTCCATCTGCTTAGGTGGGACAACAGCTGGACTGAGATAGATGATGGGCACTGAGATGTTCAGTGTTGAGACAAATGTAAACAGTCAATAGGAACAGTCTGTGCAGAAATGGTCGCATAGGACAGTCTTCTGTGTGTGGTTAAGACATGTAAGTGCTGGAGAACCCCTGCAATGGAGACTCCTTCTCCATCTGGACAGTGACCAACTGTTTGAGGGATTTGATCTCCTATGTGAGCATGCCAAGATCCCAATAAATTAGTTTTTCTTTTTTTAACCAATACAATATGTGTAAGCAATTGTGTAACACAGACACAGCAGCAGCGATACGTTGTGCGTGACTACAAGACACCTCCTGCCTCCTTCTGCTCCCTGTGCCCCTGAAGGCATTCACGGTGCATGAACGATCATGACAAAGGCTTGCCATGCAGCAGCAATGGATGGTTTTCCTCCCACGCAGAGGTCTGCAGCGGGGCTGAAGGGCACCCTGCTGCTCACCATTGCTGTGCTGATGAGCCCAAGCTGGAAAGAGGCAGACAGTGCTGGATTTGCGGGTCAGAGAGGCAGAGCAGACACAAGCAGCATGCAAAGCACTGCAAGCAGGTCTTGCAGCTGGGTAAGACCCTGTGCTGATGAACGCCCAATGCCCATGGGGAAGCATCTTCAGCCACAGTCCCCCCCAGTCTCCTGTGGGCACCCCTGCCACGCCATGTCCTATCACCTGCCACCCCAAAACCGAGATGCTGGATGCATTGCAGCCTTGCTGAGTGCCCTGATACAGGGATTGGTCTTGCAAACAGCTCTGCCAGTCTATGCCCACTGCATTTCTCACTGGCACCGTGGCTTCCTGCAAGGTTTGCATACTGCTGAAACCATGGTCTGTCGCCTTGCTGGAGCACCCCAGGACTGCTGCACAGCATCCGGGGAGCCCTGCCCTAGGGAAATGTTGCCGTGAAGGCAATAATAAAGTCAGGAGGATGCATGCAGTAAGGCTGTAGGCTTAGCGGGATGTCCCACTGCTAAGCTGGCCACACTTCGGGGTGAGAACAGAGTCCTGTGGTCCCTCTGTCACCCTCTTTCCTAATTATCAGGTTCCTCTAAAGCAGGTAAAAGGCTGCACAGACCAAAGGACACCATAACAGAGAGCTGGCGTAAAGGCATTCTGCCCAGAAAGGCTGTAAGGGAACTGAAAAAGCTGGAGAAATTCCAGGGAGGCACCAAGAAGGAAACAGCAGCATTGCTCCAGAAGCAGAAGATGGACCCAAGGGAGAAAAAAGTGAAAAGCAAACCACGTGCAAATCTGCAACAAAGTAGGCTAAAACACAGAGCAGGTGGAAAACTTGCTAAAGCCACGGATGCTGTTAGCAAAGCTCTCCCATGGCATTTGTGGCAGGAAAATCAGGGGAGTGGCCAGAGCCCATGCCTGCCTTTAAGCCCCGCCAGCCCATGCCTGCCTTTACGCTGCTCAAATCCCAGGCAGGGTGCCAGCATGGGGATTGCAGCACAATCTGGGGTTATTTTCAGACCAGACAGCTCAAGGACCAAGTTTCAGATTCAGATCCAGAGCTGAGCTTCGTGGAAATCATTTGTTTCAGCTGGGAAGGGTGACTGAGGCAGCAGCAGCCCTGCCCATTACAAGTAAGTCACAAAGTCTGGCAGGCAGGGGTTTGGGGCTGGATTTGCTAGATGTCCACTTTCCAGTGAATCACACACATTTCCCTAGGAAGAGTTTTGAGGCTGGATGTGCTGTAGCTACTGGTGCTGTGCTGCTGGTACGGAGCAGCCCTCACCACTCACCAGGATTATGGACACAGCCGAGACCCCACACCTGCCTGCCTGAAGGCTGCCTGGGACCTGGGGGTGCTCCCAGCCAGCTTTTTGAGGTGTAAAAGGGCCCCCCAGCGTACTCTCTCATCACGCTTACCCAGCATTGAGCAGGGAAGAGCCAGTGCTGGTCTGTGCTTGGTGTCAGAGGGTCACTTTGAGGATGCAGCATCCCATTTGGGCTGGAAATGGGGCTTTCTTGCAGCCAGTCTCTTTCCTGAAAAACAGGGTGAGAGCTTCACCCTGCACCCACTGCAGTGCTTTAGACCAGCTTCCCCCAGGACATATCTACAGACTCCATAAGGTTGGGTTTAAAGGAAAAAAAATAATTTTACTTGGGTTTTGGGGACATTTTCCCCCAGAGCTGATAACAACCCTGATGCTGGGACACATTGATGTTGCTGAGGGATCTCCCGGTCTCCCAAGCCTGGCTAAAGCAAGAGGGTTCCCCCTCCTCCTTTCAGCCCATCGAAGTGAAGATGTTGCAGATGGTCCTGTGGGAAAGCGTTGGTGCCCAGCCGGCGGAGAGACAGGATTCCCAGCCAGGTGCCCCTTGGCTCACCTGGTTGCTTTCCAGTTGGGCAAGAAAACTTCTTCCAGTTGACAGTGAAGCCAAAGGTGCGCTGCCCATCCCCATCCAAGTGCTGGGAGCTGATGAGGGGGAATGGCTCAATGGGTTTCTGGGCGCTTGACACAGCGGTGTGGTACTTGCCAGGGAAGTTGTCCTGGCTGTCGACTATGGACACGTGCATCCTTGAGCCCAGCTCGTTCTCCCACTAGCCGGTCAAGTTGCACTGCTGGGGGATGAGCAGACATGTCCCCCGGGGCTGCCTGCACACAGCCCCTACCCCTGTCCCACAGGCTGAGCCCCCTGCCTGCACCCCCCAATGCCCACGGGTTGCCGGCCTCACCTTGCCGTTCCTTGAGGGGCATTTCTGCTTGCGGCTCGGCCATCACTTGGTGTTGGTCACCTTTGCCTCCTTTGTGCCAGCCTTTTCCCCCCCGGGGATCTCGGCTGCCTGGCAGAGGAGCTTGGAAAAGAAAGAAAACACAGGGGCAGGCTGTGGGCAGCAGCACAGCAGGGTGTCTCCAGAGTCCCGCAAGTGCTCAGGCACTCATTTTTAAGGGACATGTTTTCTAAAGTTGACACCATCTCAGTCACATCAGGACGGGCAGGGCGAAGGGGCAGAGGATGCGGGGGCTCATCGGGCTGCAGCAGTGAAACTGAATCCGGTCGTACCGGGGCTGCCAGCCCCTTCATAGCCTGGCCCGGCCCCGCCACCACCTTGCAGGAAAGTCCCGGGTGGCACCGACGGGAGGGACGGGGACGGGGACCGGGATGGGGATAGAGATGGGGACAGGGGTGAGGATGGGGATGGGAACAGGGGTGGGGATGAGGATATGGAGAGGGCAATGGGGATGGAGATGGGGACCGGGATGGAGACAGGGACAGGGATGGGGATGGGCACGGGGACAGAGCTGGGGATGTAGACAGGGCTGACTGGAGCTGCCCGCTGACATAGCCCAGCCTGGGGTGTCTCTGGCCTGGGACCCGGTGTCTCCTGGCTGAGGAATGTGCCTGGGCTTCACACCTGCCCTGCAGGAGCCTCTGCCCCCCAAACCGATCCCTGGTCACTACAGGGGACAGACAGAAGGACGGGGAGTCACGAGGGCAGGGCGAGGGTATGTGTGCAGGGACGGTTGGTGATCTGCAGTGGCTTCAGGGATTTGGCAGATGAAGGAAGCAAACCTGCCCCAACAGCAATAGGAAAACCCCAGGGCATTGCGGGCCGGAGCTGGGCAGCCCTGGTTGCGTGCACCAGGCAGGAACAAAAGGCCAGCAAACATCGGGGCAGGATGAGGCCAGGGTGGGCTGTTGCTGAGGGGAGCAGGACAGCTGCTGAAATATCAAGGATGGGAAGTGGTGCCAGGATGGGGGATGTTTGGGGCAGCTGACAAGCGTGGCTTAAGGGGCAGTGGCAGTGACACTGACACTGTCAGTGCTGGCTTTCTGTAAACCCTATGGTTTTGCTTTCTGTTTCTGTTCCCTTGTTTAGCAAGGAGGCTGCTTACATCAACTCCTATCCTGTTGGCTGCCTTCTTAGCAGACCTCAAGAAACAGGGAATTTACAGCCATGGGGGCGATGAAAGGAGAGAAATTAAGTCTTACTCCCCGAGGGTCCTGCATGGTTCTTGGTGGTCCCATGTTCCCTGGTGGGCTCCCCCCACCACAGCTCCCAGCCTCATCCTCCCACTCCTATTGGAGTCCCGAGGCTTTAACCTCACAGACCATTTGGAGAAGTGTTTGGACACCCACTCATGCTGCTGGTGACAGCCACAGTGGGCTTTTGGGGATGGTGAGAGTGAGAATGAACACAGGGTAGTCAGTATAGTGCCAAGGATGCCAGTGTGCAATGGGGCTGAACGGAGGGGCTGCGTGTAGAAGGCAGGGGTGAGGATGAGGGTGCAGGGGTGAGGATGAGGATGCAAGGGTGAGGATGAGGATGCAAGGGTGAGGATGAGGATGCAGTGGTGAGGTTGAGGGTGCAGGTGTAAAGATAAGGATACAGGGGTGAGGATGAGGATGCAGGGGTGGATTTTTATTGAAAACTGAACCACCAGGCATGTCAGCAAGTTGGGCTCGGCCAGTACAACCATACCCTGAGTAGGATCTGGTCTGTGCATTCTCCAGGAGCCATGGGGGCTGAAGGTAGCCCCAGAGCCCGACACGGAAGGAGGGAGTGGAGCAGAGGCTGAGGAAGGCTGGGGAAGGGTGGGCACACTGTGAGAGGAAGACAATGGTGAACAGGCCCTGACACTTTCCCAGGGCGCTCTGTGCTCTCTGTCCCAAAGTCCCTGCCCCATCCGACAGTCTCTTCCCCTGGCAGCCCTGCAGCCCTCAGGCAGCACCCTTCTTTGAGCACTTCACACCTCTCCCTGCCTGCACGGCTTCTCCCCAGGGTGCTCAGGGGCACCCAAGTTAGGAGCTACGGATTAGGGAACTTGTGAGTTAGAAACTTCATGAGCTGCTGAAGTGATGAATTAGTGAGTTCACATGTTAGAGGGGTCTGTGCAAAGGGCATTGGGCCCTTGTTTGATGTGTTTGTTTGTTTTCTTTCCTAATGAGATGATAAAGTCAATTTGAACGTACAGGCGACGTTGTCCTGTGAATTTGAGCACCCAAAAGGAGCCTTATCCTGTTCCACCCTCCGGCTGATGGGGCGACAGCCAGTTAGTGGGAAATACATGCATATGTACATATATACAGCAGGGATGCCTCCAGTATCTGGCCTTAGCCACCCAGCCTGTCCAGGAGCTGCCCCTGGAGCCCCAGGTCCCTCCCCTGCTCCCTCCAGTATCCAGCCTGCACTTTGGACCACCCCAACACTGCAGGCTCCCAGCTCATGACCATGGTCCCCTCTACAGGGACTGGCACCCACTCCTCCCTCCTATGTGCACCCAGGACCAAGCCCCCTACCCAGGGCAGTAGCTGGAAATGGAGTTTAATGTGAAGACGGGGCAGACTGGGGTGCAGAGATGCAGGATGAGGCCAGGTGAGTGTGCAGGCTTGCCTGCACACAGCCTTCGCCCCAACACCCAACCGTGGGGCATCGCGCTGCTCCACGCCAGGTATGCTGCCCGGGGCCACCACCACAGGGCCCCTGTGGGTGCCCCAAACAAGGGCACGGGCAAGAAGGCACGTGCCAAGGCCCAAAGCCATGGCCGGGAAGCGGGAATAGCCAGCTGCTGTCCTCCCCTCGTCCCCCAGCCCTGTCTCTCCCAGCCCCCCAAAACACCACCCCTGCCCCCCAGCTCACCCTGCCCACGGCCACAGAGCGGCTTCTTGCATCCCACAGACACACGGGGCACGGCTCTCTGCCGGGCAGGGAAAGGTTTATTTGGCTCCATGTGCAGGGGCAGCAAGGTTTGGGAAGGGGGCACCCTGCCGGCAGGCTGCTGGGAGGCACTGGGAGGAAGCAGGGCAGGGCGAGGCTGTGTTTCCCAGCCAGGATGCTGGGAGCAGGCTGCAGAGAGCCTCGGGGATGCAGGTGGGACAGCTGGGAGCAGGCAGCTCCGGTCCCGGAACCCATCACTTGATGCGGGTGAAGACGGAGGTGCCGACCCTGCGGGGAAGCCGTGTCAGCAGGAGGGGAGGCAGGGCTGTGGGGTGGGAGGGCAGGGTCGGGGCTCACCTGGTGGCTTTCCAGGCGTCCCTGCGGGATGGGACCTCTTCCCGCAGGAGCCACGTGGTCTCCAGCGTCTCCTTCCCGCGGCGGTCCACGAAGCACTGGCCCACAAAGGCGGTGGTGGAGTCTGGTGGGGTTCAAGTGGGGCAGAGGGGGCTGAGAGCCTGCGCCTCCAGGGCAACCTCAGCCACCTGATCCTGGCAGATAGACAGACAGACAGACCCGCCCCGCCACTTGCCCTGGACACATAGATGGACCTCCCTGACACATTGCCCAGGTGAGTGGCTTCCACATCACCTGGACAGATAGATGGGCACCACACCTGCCGTGTCCCTTGGACAGACAGATGGACACTCCCGCCACTCTCCCAGAACGACAGACACCCCTGCCACCCACCCCAGACAGACAGCCCTCCCCCCGCCACGTCCCATGGCAGGAGTGAGTGTGTGCGGCCGGTCTGTGGCCACAGCCAGGGTTTCTCTGGGTGCCACGGGGGGTATGTGGGACCAGCTGGGGAGCACCCCACTCCCAGCATGGGCAGGGGATCGTGGGCTGCCGCGGGATGCCGTGCCGGGTACCGCTGTACCTGCGAACTGCCACTGCACGGTGAAGCCGAAGGTGGGCTGCCCCTTGGCAGCGGGGTGCTGCTGGGCCCCTTGCAGGGGTGACACCAGGATCTGCTTGTTGGTGGCTGCCACGGCGGTGTGGTAGGAGCCCGAGAAGGTCCCGGCCACGTCCAGGGCCGAGAGGGTCATGTTGGAGCCCAGCTCGTTCCTCCAGAGGCCCTGCAGGTCACACTGGGGACCGGGGGTTGTGCCGGCACCTTGGGTAGTGCCGAGCCACGGCCACCCCTCCAGCTTGCCTGGGCAGT
Source organism: Pelecanoides urinatrix (assembly GCA_013400755.1). Classification (NCBI taxonomy): domain Eukaryota; kingdom Metazoa; phylum Chordata; class Aves; order Procellariiformes; family Procellariidae; genus Pelecanoides; species Pelecanoides urinatrix. The sequence continues at coordinate 79,531 of VZTQ01008003.1, forward strand.
GGGACACGTGCCCCACATATGTGGGGCTGGCACGGCCCCTCCGCACGGCAGCTGGGACCGATGGCGCAGGCACCGGCTGGGCCGGCACCTCTCCCTCCCGTGGCAGGGCAGGGCAGGGCAGTGCAGAGCTGGGGGTGCTGGGTACCCCCCCATACCAGGGGTAGGTGACCAACACTACCCCCTGGGACAGCGCAGCCAGAGCTGGCAGCCGCCTCGGTCACACACGCTGCACGCTGGGATGGCACGGCACGGCATAGCACAGCACAGCAGGCCACAGCAAGAGCTTGCAGCCCCTTGCACACAAGCACCATGTGCTGGGATGGCACAGCACGGCACGACACGGCACGGCACAGTGAAAGCATGCAGCCCCCTCAGCCATGCACACTGTGCCCCAGGGGTGGCACAGCATGGCACGGCACAGCATGGCACGGCACAGCATGGCACAGCACAGCATGGCACAACACGCTGTTGCAAAGCACGGTGCAGCACAGCGTGGCATGGCACAGCATGGCACAGCATGGCACTAGACAGCACTGCAGGGCACAGCAAGAGCAGGCAGCCCCTTGGCCATTCACGCTGCGCCCCAGCAATGGCACAGCACAGCACGGCACAGCGTGGCACAGCCAGGGCGTGCAGCTCCTCCTCCAGTCACCTGCATCTTGGGGACATGGCACAGCACGGCCCCCGGAGGGGCACTGCCCCCGGGCTGCCCTTACCTTCCTGGCAGCAGCGGCGCGGGGGCCGAGCAGGGCCAGGGCGAGCAGGAGGCAGCAGCTGAGGCTCCCCATGGCGGCAGCGGCGGCGGTGGCGGCTGTGCGCAGTGCCCGGGCTCTGCCTGCGCTGCCGCCCCGCGCCCGCTTGGCTCGTTTTATAGCGGAGGGGGCTGCTGCCGGGCAGCGGCCGCCCATGCTGGGCCTCCTGCCAAGGGCCACCCTGGTGGGAGACGGGCCACCAGCCACCGTGCCGGTCTGAGCGGGGTGCTGCTCCCCCAGGCGAGGCGGGGGTCCCGAGGGAGCACACCGGTGCAGTGGGGGCTGTGACGGACGAGCCCAGGCCATGGGGGGAGCACGTCAGGGGACACACACCGGGCCTCGGGGAGAGCCCATGGGATGCCGTGGGGGTGATAGTGGAATGTGGGCACTGAGCCACGACACAACAGGAGCCAGGTGGGTGTTTGCTGCAAAGCTTTATTGGGAGAAGCAGGTGGTGGGGCAGGAGGGGGGGTCCGCACCCTCGGCGCTCTTGCCAGCCGGGGAACCCCCATGCTGTCACTCTCACTCCTTCTGCGAGTGCAGGCGGGTGAAGACGTTGGTGCCGACCCTGCGGGGACACAGAGGCAGGAGACCTAAGGGTGGGAAATGCACCCTTGCACAGGGTAAATGCACCCTCCCAGTGTCGAATGCCCACCCAGCCCCATCCCACCCCCCAGCAGCATTTGCACTTTGGAGGGACCCCCGGGGAGGCCATGCACGAGTACCCCATCCTTGGTCACCCCCATGCTGGCAGCAGCTCTGCCGGGCGTTGAACACTGTGGGGTGGGAGAGCCCCGACCCCGTGGGGATGCGCAGGGGACCCGCGTGGGGCAGGGACAGGAGGCTCACATGGTGGCTTTCCAGTCATTCTTGATGTTGTCCACATGTGACCTCAGGAGCCACATGGTCTTCAGAACCTCCTTGCCCTTCTCGTCCATGAAGCACTGGCCGGTGAAGACAGTGATGGAGTCTGTGGGGACGGGGCAGGAGGTGGAGGTGAGCATGGCCGGGGCGGCAGGTCAGTGCTGAGCCGTGGCCCTGCAGCCTGCCCCAGCGCAGGGGACAGTAGACCTGGGCTGTCCCTGCCCTCTGGGGACAGCAGTGATGGGGAAAGCAGGCAGGAGGGGTCAGAGGGCTGGGGGTCTCTTGTGGAGCTGCAGACAGCAGCGGGCTTCAGCCCCCAGTGTATCCTCTGTGCCCTGGGACTGGGAGCTGACACCAGCCAAGGAGCTCCGGGGTCGAGGATGGGGGAGCATCAGGGACACCACAGAGCATGGGAGAGCACTGGGGACACCCCAGGGGATCATCAAGGACACTGTAGGGGAGGGCAGAAGAGCATCAAGGACATCACAGGGAGGGCAGGGGAGGGCTGGGGACACCACAGGGAGGCTGAGAAAGGAGAAGCACCTGAAAAGCTCCAGTTGACGGTGAAGCCAAAGGTGGGCTGGTTCTTCTGGTTCGTACGGTGCTGGGACCCCTGCAGCGGTGACACCTGGATCTCATTAGTGGTGGCAGTCACAGCCGTGTGATAGGAGCCAGCGAAGTTGCCTTTTCCATTCACAGCCCCAATGGTCATGTTGGAGCCCAAGTCGTTGGTCCAGCGCCCGGTCAGCACGCACTGGAGCAGAGGGGACTCAACGTTGGTGCTGCAGCACAGCCCGGGTGCGGGCAGGGGGACAGCAGCGGGCACCCCCACAGCCCCCCTGCCCACCCTGCCCCGTGCATCCCAGCCCTGCCCTTACCTGTCTTGCAGACAGGCTGGGAGCCACCAGGGCCAGGCTGAGCACCAGGAGGAAGGGAGTCGCTTGCACCATCTCTGCAGCAGGCAGACCGCTGGCGTACCCAGGGATGTGCTCCTCGCAGGGCTCTGCTGATGCGCCTCCTCTCTCGCCTTTTTATTGCTGAAGGGCTGCGGTGGCAGCTCCAGCCAGGGCATTGAGCAATCTGGGTGTTTCCAAATTTGCAGTTCCCAGCCGTTAGAGACGGTGGTTGCAGGCAGATATTCCTAGAAGTGCCTGCTGAAACTGTCCCTCTTTGCTCACATTTTCCTGGCACCTCACAAGGAGGCCCTGGTTCCTGCAGGTCAGTGACTGCCAGGACGGATGCTTAGCCAACAAAAACCTCTTTTGGGGGCTATTTTCCCTTCTGCCACCCGTTTGCCACCCCAGTGCCGTGTCGTGGTGCACAGCCTCAACCCCAATGCACCACAGGATTAGCCACAGCACACAGCCTCACCCTGCACCTCCTCACCAGGTATCCTCATGCGAATCTACCCAGCACCTGGCTCCTTTCGGGGGCTTTGTTTTATTCCATCCCTCAGTACTGAAGCAGCTGCAGATCAGGCTACAAAGCACCAGGTCTCCTCTTGCCCGGGGCTGGCATGCAGGTTTGCTGCTGTGTTTACAAAGTGGCTTTTGTTGGAAGGAAATTATTTTGTTTATGGAAAACAAACATTCCCCGCATATCTTGGACATCACATCTTAATGCTGACAAAAATTGTATTTACTCAGGGATTCTTACATAACTTTAAGTATATATTTATATACTTCCCTTTACATTATAGTTGTTGCTGGCTGGGGAGGCTGAAGTGGCTCAGTTCACACCAGATTTTCTCACCATTCCTCAACTATTTCCAAGGCAGTCTTCTAAAATATGTGTGTTTTAATTCAGCCAGTCATCACAGCAAGAGCTGATGGAGTCCTATTCACCAGAAAATGCTCCTTTTCTTAAAATGGAGACAAGGCAACTCTTTGCAACATCTCAGAAATACTTCCCAAATTTTGCTTTCCCTTTAATCTCACATTTGAGGCCCAGTTTCTCTCTGACAATAAAATTCATCGCTACCCAAGCTGGGGAGCATTGCATTTCTACTGCTGGCATCTCAACACCCCCCTCTCCTCTCTGCAGGAGCCCCACATCCCTCTCGCACCCCTGCCCGCGAGAGCTCCTCAAGCCAGAGAGCTGGCTGCCCATGGGAAATTCCTGCCCCAGTGTTTGCTTCCCTCTGTCTTAGAAATTAACTGCACGAAAAGGTGTTTTCCCACGCAGCTGCTGTTTGCTTTGGCTGTTTTTTCAGCAGGCAGGCGCTGCCTGGAGTGTGGCCAAGGTTCATAATAATGAGCATAGTTGGTCTGGGAAGGTTGCAGGGGGCAGGAGCGGCAGCCATCATCCCCTTGCCATCACCGCCTCGCCATCACTGCTTTGCCATCACTCCCTTGCCATCACCTTGGTTCACGGAGCTTCCGCAGGGACCCCGTGGCCACCAGTGGGTATGCGATGGGCAACACAAGGTCTCCATGCTGGCACTGCTGCTGATGGCAACCCACAGCTCATTTACAGCTTAGGTTTATTTTAGCATCACACAAACAATATTGGTGCTATCTGCCCATAACCTTCATTTTTCCTGTATTTAACAATCCCTACTCCAGTGGCGTATCTTGCAGGTGCAGGGATCAGCTCAGTGCTCAGGCAGGTAGATTTCTTGACCAGTCTCAGCCAAGTCAAAAATAAAACAAACCACGAGCTGGGGTATCTCCACGGGCTTTGCACCTTCCAAAGGGCAGCCAGCGAAGCGGCTCGGGGCTGGCAATCATTACTGCAGCTAAATCCTGCGATGCCATGCCTGAGCCCTGGCGTAGCAGGGAGCGGACAAGGGGGAATGGGCGGGCAGGGAAGTCCAAAGCAGAAAGTGCTGAAGAAGTTAAAACTCAGCAGGGCTGTGGTTTAAACCCATGTCAGGGGTCAAGAAAGGGTTAACAAGTAATAAGAAGAAAGGGTTAATGAATGACTAAATTTGCTGCTCAAGCTGGGATTGAGTCAGTTGTGAAAACAGTAGTACAGGCAAATGTCAGAGAAAATTGTATCTGTAACCAAGGATTGTCCTCCCAGCCCACAGCCGTGCCCGTGCAGAAGTTGCTGAAAGCTGAGCCTATCAGATACAAGTTTTATTGAGGTGGTACAGACAAAAGAGGAGAAAAGAGCAGATATATTCCTTGATAGAGACTGAACGGTCCAACCTTTGAAAGTAAGTCTGTGGGCAGCCTATCGCCTGGGGTTAAGGAGCGATGCTGATGGGTCGCAGCAATAAAACCCAGCCTGATCAGAAGCTGTGCTGGCTTCGGTACCTACTTTTGTCCCTTGCCAGCTGGATCGGGATGTCACCATCCCATCACTGCCAACACAAGACAAATGGAGGCGGGCAGCCCAGGTGAACCACACCAGTGTCCTGGCACCCCCATCCCCCTCCAGCCTCATCACGGTGAGCCTAAGGGAGAGCACCTTAGTCCCTCTCCGCTGGCTGTGGGCTCTGCCAAGGCTTGGGAGGGCCGCATCCGGGACAACCTGCCCTTTCCGGATAACATTATTCCTCTGCCCAGGCGGATGCAGGAACGCTCCCCCGGAGAGCAAAGAAAAGGCTGTTCATCACTCACTGGCAGCATCTGGCCACGGAAGCAATGCCCTGCCTGCACCAGCTCCCACAGCAGGCGAAGTCTTGGCGGGGGGGGATGGTCAAGGGCAGGAAGACAGGCTGCTTCCCCCCACCAGCCCTGAGAGCACTTAAGGATTAAGGGAGGGCTTTAGAGCAAAAAGCTCTGAAGTGGGCAGAAAGACCTTGTAGCCAAACGTGGGGGCAAGGCCCTCCCTCCACGCCCTTGAAACCAGCCTTCAAATGCTGCGCTGGCAGAGAAAGGAGGAAAAGGAAGCAAGGTGCCCAGCCCCGGGGAAGGAGGGGACAGGATTCCGTCAAAGGCCAGCCCTGGGGCACCTGGCTCCCCATAGAAGCATTTTCAGGAGGAATGCTAGGCTCCTTGCCTTCCCCTGCCTTGCAGGCAGGAGAGGAGAGAGCAAGGGGCAAGTCTCCCCTGTCATCACATCTCCCCTAGATGTGCTCCCCCCATTTTGCTCCCATTAGCAAAACCCCATGAGAGCCAGCCTGCAATTAGGGCTTGCCCCCCACCCCCACATCCCCAGCCCAGGAGGAAAAGGGGCAGCAAGAGGGTCTCCCTCCTCCAGCTTGCCCCCGTGGCAGAAAAAACATGCAAGAAGAAGGAGAGACAGCCAGACAAATTTATTAAGAACTTAAAATGATTCATCCTCTAAAACGTGCTCAGCTGCCTGCCCCCAGCGCCAGCAGGGAGGGGTGCCACGGTACCAGACCAGGACCTGCTGCCTGGGCTCCGATTGTCTCCGGCTGGGGAGCCGGGGCTCCCCTGGGGATTGTATCTGCCACAGGCTCTCCTGGGGCTGGTGCCCTGGCCAGAGCCAGTCTGTATTTGCAGTGTCACACAACGGAGGGACAATAACAGCATTCACGTGCCTGCGTGCACCAGTCCAATGTCCTCACACACACATATATACCCACACTTGGTTTTTTTTTTGTCCTGCAGGCCAGCTCCCACCTTACCCAGCCTGCTGACTGCAGGAGAGAGGTCTCCTGTGCTCCTGGGCAAGGTACCAGCTCTGGTGGAGGATGGCTGGGGGTCCTGCAGGCTGTCAAGAGCCCTGAGCGATGGGGAAGGGGAGGCACAGGCTCCAGCAGCACCTCTTTATCCCACCCCTCTCCTCTCTGAGGAGACATCACCCGCACCTCTGGTCCCCCCTCGTGCTCAGCATTGGTGGCTGGAAGCCCCCCGAGGTGAAGGGCATGTAGTGGAGGTAGGGAAGGAAAACAGCAATGTGAGTATTATCGAAGAGGGAGACGGAAGGGTCCCTGCCTGCCAAGCTGAGACCCCACCAGCCCCCTGGTGCACCCGCTGCCCTGCTCAGTGCCACCAGGCTCAAGGGTGGATGGGGACCTGGGGGAGCTGTGTGGCTGCGGGTGCCCGGCCAGCTCTGCGCTCCAGGGCCAGCTGCATGCTCCAGATGCTAAGGGGCCGCATGTAAGCCAGCGAGCGGTAGACTTTCTTCTCCCGATAGGCCTCCGGTGTCTGGAAAGCCATGCCCAACCGTTCCCAAACCGTCCGGTAGCAGCCCTCCGCTGTATGAAAGCCTTCCTCCACTAGCCCCTGCAGCAGAGGGAAGATGACCATCAGCCCATCCATGGAGAAGAAGGAAATGACATGTGCTGAGGAGTGCAGCATCACCACTCACCTCCTGGATCATGGTGGCAGCCAAGGCATAGACGACGCCGATCCACACCTCATTGGACTGCACGCTGGATGTGTCAGGCACCCCATCAGGTCTCATGCCATTCACCGCTCCCATGGTGCCACCAGCAAAGCTCATGACGTTCTTCTCAAAGATGGTCTTGAGCGCACTGACAACATGACTCTTGGGGAAGACCTGTGTAGAGAAAGGGCTTTGGGCTCAGTGCTCATGCAGACTCCTCAGGCTGGGTCTCCAGGGAGCAGGGTTAAGTTTTCTATTAGAAAGAGATAACACTGCTCGCTGGGTAATAACCACCTCAGGAAACTAACAGGAGGAAGTGACAAAGCCTCTTTCCCCCGAAGACAAGAAAAAAAAAAAGTCAGTGGCTCAACAGAGGAGATGCTGATCTTCATTCCACCTCTCTCCTAGGGAGACTGATAGCTCATCCAAGTAGTGCGTCTCCATAAACAGCCTCTCACCTTCAGTCACTGGCCAACAAACTGCCCTCCCCCCCCCCATCTCCTGGGAGTCTGCTTTGGAGGCCTGGCCAACCACAACATCCTCATCTTGGTTTACGTTCACCACTGCTCGTTTCTCAGGCTAACAACTATTTGAGGTTGTTTACCAGACTTTCTCCTGGTAAAACCGCTGTGCTGTTCTCCCAGCCCATCTGCACCAGCTACAAAAGGCACTGCAATGCCTACGAGAGATGGGACACTGGCCAGAGGTGGCTGAAGGAGGTTCTGGGGTCAGTGAGGCTGGAGGTATCTTCCTGCCAAAGGGAAAGATCGTGGCAAAGCCGGTCTGATGACATCAGAATGCATCTTGCAGCTGCAAAGTGAATGTTGTGGATACCAGTAGGTTTGTTTGGGTAAATGCCGGGAAACTTGAAGGAACAAAAAAAAAAAAAAACACCACCCCAAAAGATTCAACTCCAGCTCAGGGGAAAAACAAGAACAGGGCTTAGTTTTGAGTGACTTTAATCGTTCCAATTTTGTAATTGGGTGGTGATGCAAGAGTTTGTGGCCTGGACTATGTGGGAGGGGTTGAGGTGAGAGAAGGGGCAGCCTGGGGATGAAGAGGTCAGACTGAGACGCACAGGATGCCTGATGGTTTTCTGCATCTGATATGAGAGATTTGAAACTTTTATCCCAAGTAAAAGTTAAAGACTTGTGAAAGGTCAATAGTGCTCGCTGGATAAACAGCCATTTCAGG